>DF239577.1:11169-188326 GCA_000507305.1 Breviolum minutum Mf 1.05b.01
CAGCAAAGAAGGTCCCCCACCTCGTTTTAATCTCGTTTTTCAGGTTTCGGCACTTTTTCATCATGCGTGACCTCGTTTTCATCATGAGTGACCTCGTTTACAAGATTTCAAATGTTTTAAACCTACCTCGTTTTGGGAGTCCCCCCATCTCATTTTGACCTCATTTTGCAGGCGGCCAACATTTCCACAAAACCCTGCTTGACGCCACATGTTGTCGTCTTCATCGTAAATAAATGCAGTTCCTCACATGGGTTCCAATCACTTAGTGGGGGTCGGCGGCACGGGCGGTAGCCCTTAAATAATATGTATGATTCAAAAAAAGTTGGCCATTGTCAGTAGGTCTTTGCTGGTTTTTTGTTGCTTGTGGGAGAAGAAAGGCAGAACTTTTTCTTTACACGTTGAGCAAATCAAGTGTGAATATGTAAAGGTTTAGATAGATCTTCACCATTTCCTTACTATTCACTAGTCAGTGAAAGGATGTTAAACTCGGTGGTGGTTGGGCCAGCCATTTGAAAGAATATGGGAATCAACATGGAGTCATGTTCCCCTTTAAAAAATAGGTGAAAACTTGGGTCTCCTGTACCCAAGGCGTTCCCCTCAATTTTTGTCGGGGTCGCAGGAGAGTTTCCATTGAAACATTGGAGGGGCATGGCAGGTCACCAATCTGGTCTTGATGGTATGGCGGGCCGAGTGGATAACATTCACATGGATTCACATGGGACATTTTTTTTGGGGGGGAGAGGCTGAATGGCTATAGGATTTAAGCCACATAATCTGGGTTGCACTTCATGTTTCAACTTCCAGACATTCAGTGCCATTCATTCAGACAACGTTTTGCACGCACATATTTCGGGTAGGGGTTGGTCATCATCAGTCTAAAATAGCTCGTGCGCGTAAATTGGGAGAGCAAAGCACGTAGAAAACTATGGCATACAAATATGCAAATGGAACTGCAAAGGGTAAGTAAAAAAAACACCCATGTTCCTCCCTGAAACATTTCCCGCTACCCCACCAGTGAGAATAGTCCTAAACTTAAACGCCCATTTTCAGGGAATCTAAGGGTAAAACGCCCCCCACGAAATAAGATAAATACCCTCCCTGAAACTAACAGTTCGCCCCTGAAAATAGGCCATCCCAAAAGGAAACGATCGTCTTCCAACCATCCATTGTCAGGTGCTATGTTAGCTTCAGGGAGAGTAAAGCCTTATTGAGGGATTAACCACCATCATCCCCTAAGGTTTCATCCTGGTTGTCTCTCAGAGTTGCCAATTGTTTGGTAGGGGATTTTCTGACTCGACCATTGAATGTTTATCCATGGGACGATTATAGATTTACCGATGAATTTAGCATAAAAAATCAACCAAAGGACCAAAGTGTATAGGTAAATATACAATCGTTGCATGAATCCTATGGGATTTTCTGAACATTCATCATCAATTGATTCTACATTCCAACATTGATCAACCACCATAATTCGCACCAACACCCCTTGGGCGTCCGAACACCAGCGCCTGGACCTTTTTTTCGGTTCGCAACGCTTCCCACATGGGGACGACTTGGATGAAGGCCAGATCCAATATGAACATATATCATATACATCAGTAAAATATCATATATATATATATTTATATGTATCACAAAAAGATCGTAAAAAAACAAACAGCAAATTGAAGGGGTATGGTATGGGATCTTAGTATTTAGAAATTGACCAAATTTTTCGAAAGTATCCTATATAGCTTGCTTTCTTTTTAAAAAACAGTTTCAGGCATGGTCTAAAAAGAATGGATTTAATTTTCAGGCAGTACTCCAACAAAATTACAACACACCCGTAGAGCTCACCCCAGGCAATTCCCGTAGCCCATTATGAAAGGAATCCCTTTACAGCCTGTTGGTAAAGGTTAAGGGGTGTGTTCCAAAGGTGTGTTGAAACAACCTTGGAAGTACCTTTTCATCATATCAATTCCTGTTTTCTTCTGTGTCAACACCCTTTGTCTTGCGTGACATGTGACTTAGGTACCTAAGACATCCTAAATATCCTGTGATATGGCAAGATGAAAAATCACCAGTTACCCTTCAAAAGTAGCCAGGGTGAAATCAGAAGCTCTTTGTACCATGGGAATCCAGCACCAGCTTGCAAACGATACTCACAAAACATCTTAGCCTTGGAAAATGGTACCCATAAAGTCCCCATATCTCCTTATAAAAAAAATACAATGAATTGAGGTACTCTGAGAAAAAAACATGGGGGGAATTTCAATTCATCTAATGTCTGCCCATAAGAAGGTCGCGCAAAAATCGTTTGGAGGGTGACCAGTGGTGGTTGTTTCAGCTTCCAGACCCCACGGGTTCGAACGGTTCCAACGTTTGAGCATCCCTACTGGTTGCCAAGTTTCTTCGAATATGTGCGGGACCTGAACATATCCGGAGAAGCCGGAGGAAGTGGAGAAAAGGCCATGGAACTTTTCAGCCCAAACTTTTTCCAAATTGCAGTTTTTAGAGGTGAGTTTAAGTCATGTGTTTAATGGGATTTCTTCCACCAGGGTGCATTCCAACATCCAATAACTGAGGCCCCCCAACACTTTGGTCCTGGACGATTCAGCATCACATTCTCTAGCTTCAAGTCCTGTGGAGAAGGACTTGAACAAAGATCAAACACAAACAACATATCGATATGCAGCATTTCATGATACTATGTATATATATATATATATCTATAAATAAATATGTATACATCTATAAATATAGGCAAGTATACATATATATATATACATATTTGATTTAATTCATTTCACCGCCCTGTATGACGTAAAACACATGCACTATCATATAAACGAACATAAAATCCAACAAGTTTTCACTTCATTAACATACATTTGAAGTGCAAAAGCATCCATCAAACATGCCTTGCCATCTCGCCATTCAATACCATAACCACAATGAAACTTTTCCAAAGAAAATCATGATAAACATCATCCAGTAAGTCTGATATCTTATTTGTCTCTGCCACAATTTGTTTGCCAAAAGTTCTGTGCCAATGGCATTCCAAAGACAAAATAGTCTAAAGGCACTGAAAAGCCTGATGCATCTCTTCTCATCTATAGTTCATCAATTTTTTGATGTGGTAATATATCTTTCCAACACATCCCTGGTCCCAAACTACCATCGCTGCTTTGGCAGAATTGTACCAAAACTACCCCGCAACACCACTTGCCTTATGGATAAAGCCATGAGAATGAAGTTCTGCCACGGCCTTACAGAAAGAGACCGTGCCCCCTGGCCACCCCCCCTTTGAGTTCTGAATAAGTTTGGTCTCCAAGTTTTACCGCGATTTTTTCCACCGTGCTGCGGCTCCCACTTTTTCAAAAGGATTCACACACTGATTGTTGGGTCAGTTTCATCTTACCTACATTTCGAAATGTGCTCCTGAGCTTTTTACAGTACATTGAAACTGGAAAGGAAACAAAGACAAAGTTGCATAATCTAACAGAATCTAACAATGATTTGGTGGTGGAAGTTGCGCAAAATCATCGTTGAAAATCACAATCTCCAAGCTAGGAATCAAACCAACCACTTCATAGATTCCAACTTTGCTCAGATCCAGGAGACTGGTCATCATCATCATCATCATCATCATCCGATACGACATGGTGTCCAACAAAGAATCAACATCACCAATACAATACAATCAATCAATCAACCAACCAACCAAGAAAGCAACCCATACCAGCAACAAATCCAAACAACCTCCACTTGTGATTCCCCAACAGCAAGGAGTTCTCTTAGCACTTCCCGTGCTTCGTTGGGTGGTAGTCTGCGATCGGGGGCCTTGGCAGCTTCACCGAAAACCCCTGTAACCGAACCATGTAAGGCACCCGAAATGGATGGTCGAGGTACATACTTACATACTTCTACATATAATTATATTATATAATCATATAACTATACATATATATTTTTTTTGCAGGGGCATCCGACGGTTTGCCCTGTATATAAATATATGCCATATATATATATAAATAAATTTTGCATCATACATACATGTATATATATATATATCTACTTGTTTAGATAAAACTCATACATTCATCATGAATGATCCCTCTGCGTCACCACACACGGTTTCTGACCTCAGGGGGAACCAAACCAATGGTGAACCCCAGGGCACCCGTACACCCGACAAACATTCATAGAGATCACAGCCTGTGACACCGGGGTTTTTCGACGTTTTTGAAAGGTCGGAACGTTCCGACCTTGGGGAATGCAATTTGGACCCAAGACGCGCAAGTTACAAAAAACCGAAGCAGAATACGGCAGAATCACAAAGGCACTATGAAATTGTGAATGGAATGTCTCAAATGCTCTTTTAAATATCATCCTTAGGTAGTTAAGCCACACATTTTTGTGGCAAGAAAATGGCACCAAAATGGGTACCCCCTGGAGACCTATATATGCACAGTGTACAGTAGAGCAAAACAAGAATCTTTGTGCGAGTCCTATGAGAAAAAAACAAGTGCGAGTATCAGAAACAAACAACAAATCCACAAAAATGGTGCCCAATCATGTGCAGCAAGCGTACATGTCTGTAGAGTTGGAATATCCACAGCACCTATGAAACCCACAAATGGATGCTGGTCCCTGCCCGCCCCAATGTCGATAACAAGCTACTTTTTAAGGTTCAGGACCAGGCTGTTCCCAACCAAACAGCAAAGAATAGAGTCTGAAAGGATTTATATTTCATATTGATATACGTATGGTATATTCTGTAAATAATCACAATATTAGTATACATCTGTCACTCCAAACAAATAGTAGGGACCACCTTTTGAAAAACACGGACTCCTGCCAATAGGGCTTCCCTTTAAACAAAACTTATGACATCTTTTGGAAATTCCCACCAGTTCCATCATTGTACACCGCTTGGATTCTCCAAACCTCCAGCTCTCTCCATGATCACATAGTACGCCTTGGTGTCCTGTTTTGTGTTTTTTTGCAAATCTTTGTCACTTGGTTTTTTCTGCGCTGGGCTTCTTCTAAGATGGTTATTTATTTGGTGGTATGTCAAAAACTAAAATCACATCAAGAACTCTGATGCACAGCTTCTTGTCATTGAATTAAAAATTAGAAATTATGTGAAAATTATGCCAAACATTTCCATTTGAGACAAGATTATGTTGCACAAAACAAAAAACTTTGATCAACATCTTCATTTTGTCAAAATTTATCTCCCATTGAATTCCTCGAAACAAAACGGAATCTCCATATATGTTTTGTCTCACTTCTGCTGGGGGTTTTTCACCAATCCACTTCAACTGGCTCCACTCACAAAACCAACTAAAAAACCTACCAGCATCTGCTGTTAACCCTAAGGGATGGCTTTTTTTGGCCCTGGAAATCTACTGTTGGTCATACATCATTGTACCTCAACCATAACCTGAATACTCAAGCTGGAGCTATCAAACTTAAATCCAATTGCATTGTTCTCTTGTACTACGCTGCTCGTAGTATATTGACAGGTCCATTCTTTTAGGTGGGCTCAATAATTTTGAACCATAGACACATGCTTGCAACCACATCACTGAAGCTTGAGATATCCCTAGTAATTTTTCAAAATGATGTTTGGGGTTGCTCCCGTAGTACTACACCGAATTTCAGTGGAAACCGCCGTTCAACTGGGGTGGTGCCAAAACTCTTTCCTATTTCAAGGCTTCTGAGGGGTCCTGGGACCTCCAGGGTGTGAGAAAAAACAAAAAGATCCCCTATCATTCCTCAAAAATTAGCCTACTTACTCTCCCCCCAAAAAACAAAAGAAACGAACGCGCCCTGAGAAAAAAAAAACATGCTTATGAAATTGGAATCCTTTTGCAACGGTTTTCATGTTCAAGTACCAACTGTTACACTGTTACACCCTCAAAGTTTTAACACTTCGCCCCTTAAAAAAAGGATGCTTCAAAAAAACGGTCCTTTCTTTTCAGGGTTTCGAATTTTTTTCAGGGGTAAACTCGCTGTTAAACTTCCAGGGGGGGGTAAAGTTTCATGTCCAACTAGTTGGTACCCATCTGAAAATATGCTCGTCAAATTGGGAATCTTCCTCAATTTTCGGGGTGAAAATTTAAAATGTTTGAGTTGCCACCATCCAGCCAATTATACCCCACCCTTCAAACCTTTATCCAACCGCAACGACCTCCAGGACATCGATGAGGCGTGCAATGCCATTGGCTTGAGGCATGTTCAAGATCAATTCCTGGAGGATTTTTTTGCGGATGTTGGGGTAGATAAGGCGGGGCAAAATATAGATTTACCCTGGGATTCCAACCACCATTAAAACAATGGGTGTTAATATAACCACCATTGCTTACCTAAGGGTTTTCATCATCGAAATTGGGTCAACCATTATTTTAATGGTGGTGGAAGCCCAGGGTTTATAGTCAGAGTCTTGTTTGGAAGAAACCCAACTTGGAGTGATGGAAGCTTCCATGTTTGATCATTTTTTGGGATCTGTGACTTGCATTGAAGGGAACCAGAATGGCTGTGAGATAAAATTCGTTGTATATACTTAATGTAGTAAACTAGTTGGTGGTTGAACCAACCCATTTGAAAAATATGCGCAAGTCAAAGTCAAATGTGATCATTTCCGCAATTTTCGGGGGTGAACATAAAGCATATTTGAAACCCACCACCGAGTAAACCGTTGAACATGTGCTGATGGAACTTTTGGTAGTTTGCTGCTTCCTACAAAAAAAATCGGTGCCATGGTACCTTTCCAACGACAACTGAGGAATACGATCCAGTGATCCAGTGACATGATACATGACATGCGTGTCAGTTTTGTGATACTTAAATCATCATGATAATGGCACATGACACATGTATTTGCATTTCGATTCAGAAGATGATGCTGCTGCTGCTGTTGCTGCTGATGATGATGAATTTGTTTTCCAAACAACTCACCAAGTGACGAGCTAGAAAACACTGATTATATGATCTTTTTGGCAACCAAAAAAAAGTCTCAACCCACTTCGTTTCAACCCAAGGCACCGTATTCGTGCGCCAACGTCCCTCTTCGTTCTTGCCCTGGAAGCTCCTTGGAGTTTTTGAAAAGCCCCAAATGGTGGAGACAAGCCCAGGATTTTTTTCCAAAACTGGAAATCAAGTCAGTACGTATCCATGTATACAAATATATGTGTATGTAAACATTTTGGAGGCATTGCATGTAGCACTATAAATATATATACATATATATATATATATTTGTGTTTGCTTTTGGGGGGGGGCAAATGGAATAATATTTCACCAACCTAGATTTCCAACAAAGATCATATTATTACTATTACTGCTAGTAATCCTTTTATTTGTCCTTATTTTCCTGAATCGGGGTTTGGTTGTGATGACATGGGTCTATAGTTGGGAAGGGGAATGAACATGCATTACCCGGTTGGTCAAGCCGTGAACACAAATCACCCAATCGGGGCAGGTTGCCATAGCGGGGATGGCCATTGCATGAGGTCCATCAGGGAAACCCATGGCGAATTTTGAAGGTCTCTCAAAATCATTGCATAAAATCCCCAAGCAAAACTTCAACTTTCAAAGGGGTGATAAGTTGATAAGTTCTGATCCAAGTATGAATTAGTAATCAACAAACCACCTGGTAAACAAGTTGCTGCTAATTTCCAGCAACTTTGCCTTAACAAATGCTACTTTCCTATGTTTTCCAGGCACCATCAGGGAAGGTATTCCAAAAGACACCTACCCAACTGTTGTCTCAGAATCCACCTCTCCCAACAAAAAAACTGACATGAAGCCCAGTGACTTGTTCTTATAGCGGAGTTTCACAACAAACCTCGTTGTTTGTGACACAGTTCTGGAACCACATCTCCAAATAGTTTGGGTAAACGACCAAAATAAAACCATGCTGCAAAAACAATCATGTCCATACTGTTGATGGAAGAAATCCTGCACCACTTGATAGGTAGTTCATCCCATTGTTTGCAGGGATTTTTAATCCCAGGTGGTGCAGGATTTCTTCCATCAACAGTATGTCTAGAGTCTAGAGATTCTGGGTAAACGAAACATAAATAATGCACCAACCAATTTTTTTGAGGCCAAATGTTGGACTTGGTATCCCTTATTAAACCAGCACATTTGGTCGTGACATCGTTTGGCTATGGAGATCGATGCCGATATGGACATGACTCGAGGGGTGATGGTGCGTTGTTTTTCTGAACAAGCCCCAAGCTTCGTTCATCTAGGTGGTGGTTTCAACCCACTCCGAAAATATGCTCGTCAAATTGGATCATTTCCCCAGAGCTCAAAATCAAAAAAAATGAAACCACCACCTAATTAGTCATTTGTGAGATGAAGGTAAGCACGTTTTTGAGGTCTTTTGATGTTATCAAGGTGGAAAAATATAACTTGGAATCCTAGTGAGTGTCATTTTTCAAACAAAGTCCTGGTTTTCGGGGGGAATCCTGATGTAAAACATGCAAACGCATGTGCACCGTTGGAAGTGGAAGGTTGCCCTTGTGGCGATAAAATCGCCTTTGGCATTCAGTTTTTTTGCATCAACATGTTTATATTCATCAAGTGAATATTCATGATTTTACAATATCTCACTCATTACAGTCATTGGAGGAATTTCATACCTTCACATGATTTTCCCCAACTTATTTCTGTAAATATATATGTATAAATATACATATATTAATATATAGTATATATATATATACACTTTCGTGCGTTGCAACGACCTGCTGTTGTGTCCAAGGGTATTGCGCAACCCACTTGCCCCTTCCCAGCCTTTCCGTGAACCATGGAACCATGGAACCCCCCCAAAAAACACGGAAACTATGAACTCTCAGGGGTCCACAGTCTGCAGGTGGGAAACTGTGGGGAAATCTCAACCCTTTTGCTGCCTGGAATCTTCCCATGGAAACACCTGCTCGACATGTCCTTCCCCCCAATGGTATTCTGATAATGCTGATGTCTCCAGGTCCTAGTTCAACAAACAAACTAACTGTGTGGGCATGTCTCCAAAAACATGGTGGGCTGCATCCCATCCCCAAAACAAAAAAATATACTGTATCCAAAAAAATCGAAATGAGCAGCAGCTTCAAACACTTGCTAGCAAATGTTACAGAAATTTTGTGAAATTGGATGATAACATCCCTTTTGGGAGGTCTAAAAACTATACTTAATCTTTGTTGTAGCAACAAAATATGATGCCTAATGCAGGTGGGATTGCAACTGGGGAGTAGGAAACTTTGCATGGAAATGGATTGATATGAAAAAATATTACAGCGGCTCATATCAGCATATGAATAAACTGGCAGATCTGGAGGGAAACATGTGATACCAGTATTACTTGCCTAGAAGAAACACCTGGAATCTGGCCAATTCATCTGCTAATGGACAAGCATGCAGCACACCATAAAAATAAAGGTACTTTATCCCCCGCATCCCTTAAAGTTTCTTACATTTCAGGTGGTTAGTCTTAGTTCTGACGCATCAACAGTGTTACTGGTAACCCTGGTGTAAAGAAATTGCTTTACATATGCAATACATAATGATGTATCAAAATACGCATTTATAAACAAATCTATTTATATATATACAAATATCAAAAGTATTATATGGGTGTTTCCTTAAATGGTGGTACCCCCAAAACACCCCTAAATGATCATTTTTAGTAGGAAAACCAATGGTTGTTGGGTACCACCATTTTAGGAAACCCCCATATAGTTAGTTTGCAAATCCGACTTGAAACCTGGAGCAAACAAAAAACATCCAAACCACTGAGTTTCCAAGACGATTCATTGCCAGTTGGAGGATCCTGTTGATGAACCAGTAGAAAAGTCCGTGCAAAAAATTGCAGGTTGAATCTAGAATAGAGATGGTTGTTGATTGCTGTGTTTTTTTGTGGTTGTTGATTGTTGTTTTTGGGTTGTTGTTGTTGTTGTTGTTGTTGTTGTTGTTGTTGTACAATATTTAATAGTAGAATTGAGATGAATTGACATTGTTTGTCTCCAATGCTTCCTGAACCGCCCCAACCAAAACAACACGTAAAACATTGTGAGTGCGGTGTGTTTCATTAACATATTCGTGTCAACTCCCAAAATCCAGGAAAAAAAACCTGGAGAAACATGATGAATTTGAGATGAATTTGGAAATGAAGAACTTTTCCCCATCCTGGTCTCCAGTTGCTCGACTGGCATGTCGTATCTCCATTCCGGCATGGCAACTGGGCATAACCTCAGAGCCAAGGTGGAGAAGATGTTTTTCTTCAAACATTGCTGGATGTAAACCTCCCCCCAGAAAATGAACGAACGTCCAATACAAAGGAACTTTTTACAAAGGAATTTTCATCTTCCAACCATCAATTTTCAGTGGATATGGTAGTTTTCGGGGCGATAGATGTTGTTTTCTATTGCTTCTTGCTTGTGCCATACGTGTCTGTGACGCTACCAGGAGTGTCCGTGGTTTCGTGGATCAACCAATTGTGCGCCATCATGAATCATGATATAATCATGTGGTCGTCACTCCTGCAACAAAAGATAAAACAAATATTACAGTATAAGTCAAATATGTATAAATATGAAAACATACTGTATATATATATATTATAAATATGATAAATATAAATCACATATAATACATATATGTATATACAGTAAAGATATGTGTATATAGATACAATTACTCCATCCAAATCATCTTTACAGATTCAAAAAAAAACTATAGCAATCAATGGGATGGTGTGAAATCAGCTATTTCTGTTGACCAAAAACTTCACTTCCAACACCCCCAAGGCTTCGAACATTAGAGCCAATGCGATAGTGACGTGCCTCGGGCCACGGATGCGGGTGTCTTTTTTTGACTAGAAAGTGAAAGTCATGAAGATCCATGAAGTTTCATATGATTCGAGTTTGGACATCTTTCCAATTGTCTTTTTGCACAGCCAACCCCCCAAGTGTGAAATCAGCTAAAAAAAGTGTTGTGGAGGTTGTGTTTTGGCTGTTGCATGGCTTCGTGATGCTTCATGTGACTTTTTACGCCTCTTCAAATCCACTTCAGCCACTTCCCTTGGCACGCGCTAGCAACCCAATTTCAATACCAACCATATTAGTGTGTGTTTGTGAACAACTTGATGCAAACTGGCCACTCTTGATATAATCTTTGACCTTGACATTTTTTTCACACCACCAAACTCAACAATAAAACCTCGGAGATTGAGTGCCCCATGCCACATCTTCTACCCATCGAATGCCACGTCGTCCTACGGTGAGGTCACGTTGATGTGTCGATGATGGAGGAATACAATGGAAATGTATATATTTATATATATATACAATATATACTCCCCCGAAAGTTAACATGGAACCTGAAAATGATGGTTTCCAAGAGGAACTTCCTTTTCTAGGGACTTCTTTTCAGGCTCCATGTTAAATTTCAGGGGTGTATTATATAATCTGGCTAAGTTATCGTGATTCACCAACCTCGATTTTCCTGAAATAAGGGGATTTTTCCCATGCTCAGCTACATGGTGAGGTCGTGTGAGGTTGGTGTTAATTTGACCCAAAGGGAAGCCATTTACCTAGGCCAAAACTCAGGTCCCCGGGACTAAGAGTTCAACTTTTTAGTGGGTTACATGCTCAACTCCCATGATTGTTCCGGTATAAGGAAATACTGAAGCTAAGCTGCGCTAAGTTGCAAAGGTTGAAGGTCTGGGGCCGCAATTTGGAAAGGCCACAAAAAAGAAACCCAACTTGAAAACCCAGCCCCAACTTGAAACCATCGGGGTGCTGCTCCTCACCTCCCCCCCCTCCAAAGAAAAAGTTACTTTCCTAGGCTTTTTACTGTAACCACCATTGAGCAAAAAAAACGCCAAAGAAGACTCAAAGTGACTGGAAAACCTGAACACCAAAAAAAACGAGAAAAAAAACAAAAGAATCAGCCCCTTCAACTAGTAACTATAGGTCATGCCCTGTGAACTTGAAGTCCCAAATTCCAAAAAAACTCTGGACAGCTGCAGCCCTCAGAAGTTCCATACACCAATACACCGGTCACTGGAACTTCTCCGCCTGCATCGACCGAAGACAATGAACCCAAAGGCCGTGCAGCAGCCTGCAGCCGTGAGCACAAAGGTATTCATGAGAAGTCTCGCAACTGTCAAGGTATCAAATCTGGGAGATTTTGAAAATTACTATTGTAGCTACATATAACATGTATCGTTGACAAAGGGTAAACATAAATGTCTAAGGAATATAAGGAAGCCCTACTAAAAACCATCATGTTCCTGGCAGGTCACTCAAACTAGGAGGAGGAAGAACAAGCATCCCAAAGTGATAACTGCCTTGTGATTTTGGAGGATTCTGAGGGAACCCAAGAGCCGCCCCGCTCCTCATTTAGGATCGGAAAATATGCATGAAAAATCCCTGGCGCGTTAGCTCCGCTTCCCCCAACTTACCCACCACCAATCACCTGAACACCAGCTGCACCTTGGGTAGTTCTTTTTCCACTGCTTCACTTGGTGCCCTTCCCAAAGCTTCAGTGGATCTTCCTGCGCCGAAATTCCAGGTACCAAGGCTGCAAATATTCAGAAGCACTGGATCCAGGGGGAACAGTCACCTGAAGATGTTCGGGGATGCTCAAGCTAAATCTGCATTTGGCCACGAGCCAGCATCCTGGGAAAGCGTCTCAAGANAAAGCTCGACTCTCCTGTGACATTCCGCTTGGCCATGGTGCCTAGCGAAACGTTTTTTTTTTTTGGGGGGGGTCCGTTGGTGAAAATGGGAGATTTCATGAATGACGCTGAACAAGCATGAAACATGAATAACGCTGGATAATCACGAAAGTTTAGTAACTTAGAACAAGCATCCACATATCATACTATATATTCTAGCTTTTTTTGGATGCTTTGGACAAACGTCGGCTCCAGGCTCCAAGAAACTTCCAGTTTACCAAAAAAAACATAGTCTTCAAACTGCGATCCTAATGCCATCCTACAAGTCTTTAAAAAGAAACACTTACCTCAACGTACAAACATGAATCAAAATCCACCATTGAGTCATAATTCAGCCATCCAATTTGTGTAACATCTTGTAGTGGTGTGAAAACACCACGGCCATCTACGCAGCGTGGACGTTGTAGTTTAGTGTCTAATTCCCCAGGCAATCCCCGGTGTTTTTCCATATCAGGGGTAGCTATGCTGATAGCCGCTAGGCACATCCTTTCAGATTCCAAATCCCCAGGGCCTGGACCCTTCAATGTGACGGCCAAGGGTAATGGTTGCACCCTCAGCGGTGAAACGGTCGGTCAATATCACTTCACGGGAAGTGAAGGCAGGAGTAGTCATCAAAGTTGCATTTGATTCACCAAATACAGTTGATGGAAAAAATCCTGCACCCGTTGATAGGTAGTTTATCTCGTTATTTACAAGGTTTTTTACATCCCAGGTGGTTGTTTGGGATTTCTTCCATCAACAGTATCACTTAATGTTGATACAGTCAAATAAGAACCAACTCTACATATAATATTTGACAAGAATACACCCAATGATTCTTTCAAAAGGCTGAGAGATGCATGTGTTAAGCTATGAGGGATCACTGAATGGTGGGACATCCGGATGTAGTACAATATCTTAAGTCTATATATAAATATATACATATATGTACATCACGTTTAAAGGCCTCGTATGTATGTATCATGCGACCATAAAATCCACTTTTTCTCTGTCCCTACTTCGCGTTCGGAGGTGATTGCACACCCCAATCATCCTCTGAGAAGCTGATTGGATCCCTTCATTGCAATAAATATAGCTAGTTACTACATGGGGTCATTGTATTACCAACCTACATAGCTGCATAATTGTTTTTTTCAGGGAAATCCGGCATTCTTTGATCCTCCCCCCAAAACGGGTGTAGGATCAACCCCTGAAACCCCCTGGGCGTTTTCCGGACGCAGGAGATTCATTTCCAGAACTCGAAGGTCTGGCCAATGCCTGGCGGATCCATCAAATCCAAGGGCTTTTTGTTGTTGTTGTTGTTGTTGTTGTTGTCCTACAACAAAGGGACTCAAAGGGGCGAGTCATTCAAATCAACAAATATGATATATAGATACATATATATACAGTATATCCTTATTAATGTTGAAATAATAAAATATACACCGGTGCATATTAGATAAGAAAACATCATACTTTATAAGAAAGTGTTTGAAAAATTATTGGCATCAATATTGCTGATGGAAGAACTCCGGCACCAACTGGGATTCCCAGCAAATAATGGGAAACAAACTACTACCAACCTCAACAGTAACAGTGAATTCAACCAGTTGTTCAACCACTTGAGGTGGGTGGTTTAACCATTCTTTACAGATGTTTGTTCACATCCCAGGTGGTAAAACATCGCCCCTGCACCGACGCATTTCGGGCAAATCTCCACACCTTTGATGCTGGGAACGTGGACCTTGGTTTCTCCGGGGAGGGTTGGAAACCATGGGTTTGTATCATAAGTATGCAAACAAAACTGCATCAGAAGTACCAAACAAAACTGCACAACACTAATACATAGTTGTTTTGTTGATCTTGTTTGGGAATGACAACCTATACAACAAAAACATGTTTTGTCTTTTTCTGGCAGCTATAAATTAGGCTATACATCTCCTTTATCATCAATACGACCTTCATGAACTCCCAACAAAAACTTGTTCAACCCCCCCAAAGTAAAGAATTCATCCACACACAACCTTCAAGGTTGTCCCCCTGCAATTTTGTGTACCAAAAACCCCATCTGCTGTGTTGGCCCCCCAACAAGAGCTGAGAATTTTGAGACGTGCCAGGCCTTGCGAGATTCCATCAGTGCAACTTTGATAGAAAAAAACACGAAAAAAATAATATGAACAAAAACAGGGAACCATCAGGCAAATCAATCATGAACTATCAAAACTGGAAAAGGATGAACTTATAAGTTTATAAGTCATAATTGGGAATAAGAAAAAAACTCAAAAGCAATATATTAGAGGATCATTTTTTGGGAAACTCCGACTCACCGGGTCTATTACTTTTCTGTTGCCACTGCCCGGCGATGGCTTCAAGTCACATCTCTTGATGATGTGACCAAGGGATATGCTTGTGTTTCAGATTCTTCCCAAAAACCACTGCCTTAAGCGCAGGAAACAATGCAATGCTATCTTGAAATGTGTGATCAGTGAGATGCACACAGAATTGCATGATATACATTTTAAAGACCCTGTCAATGTGTATGTTTCAGTAAGTACCAAGACCACATGAATTCATGAATAGTGAAAAAAACGCAGTGATGTACCGATAGATTTTTTCAAATGTTGAAACAACATGTGTAAAACGCACATGAACGTGAATGCTACACACAATCAAAATTCCAGATGCTAAAAACTAAAAAAGTGTACTGTACTTAAAGTCAACAAGCAAGTAATCAAATAGTAGTATACTGAAAGTATACTCATGAATCACACTATGTAAATAATTTTGCACTTCCCTTACCGAAAACAACTACCCATGGTATGTATTGTGTTCTCCAGGGATTCTTGAGGATTATAACCCATTTTCATACCCACGTAATATAGGGCTTATATAGGGATTTCCCATAGGGGGCCCACGTTGGTAGGGGTCAACAGTTGACCAACCCACCTCGATCGAAGTGCCAACGAAGCTGGTTGTGATGGAGGAGGCGACCTCGAGGTTTTCACGGTGAAAAACCCAACAGGGTGAAACGACCTATATATGGTTGTTTCCAAAAATAGGGTTACCCCAAAATGGATGATTTATATGAAAATCCCTATGAAAAATGAATAATTTGGGGGTACCAGCTCCTAAAAAATGGATTGGTTGGAATACGATCGTTTTCCGTATATATAAGGCCCGGCCTATTGTCAGGTGCGAGCTATGAGTTTCAGGGAGAGTACAAATCAACCAATGCTAAGTCCATGATTTGGATTTGAATTGTTATCCTACCCAAGGATGCCATGTCTATGCTTCAACCTTGCCATGGCAAACGTGTTTGCTGGCAATTATACTCCCTGAAACTAACATGGCGAAAATTGATGCTTGGAAGATGATCCTTTTCTTTTTGGGGGCTTTAAAAAGCCTATTTTCAAGGGCTTTTGCTGTTGGTTTTAGGGTGGAGTCAATCCAAGAACATCATCTGCTGTATGGTTTGGCTGCCTGGAATTTGTAGGGATTCCAATCTGGTCGCCAATTTACCAGATGTACCAGGTAGGTAAATCAGAATCAAATCATGTTTTAATATATGATGTCATGTCATATCACATCCCGCAGCTACATATAATTACAAAGAACTTTTAACTCATATCAGAACAAAAAAATATGCCAATAATGTTATAGACGATGATATTCTGATATACTGATATATATACTGATATACTGATATATACTGATATACTGATATATACTGATATACTGATATATATCTATATACTGATACTAAACTATCCTATACTCTCTCAGCTCATTGATGGAAATGAAGAAGCGACCAAAATCCCAACATCAAAACCTGTCAACCTCTTTAGCAAAGGCACGGATCGCTACGAATGTCTGGCATTTGACCAGGCAAATCTGCCCTGAATGGTGAGGCAAGTCAGCCATGGAAAAAAAACAGCCTTACTTTCCATTGAATCCTGGTTGTTTAATTCGGGATCCTTATCATGGTTTATCAAAATACCTAAATAAATCCCACCCAACCAGGTTTCTTTCCATTGCTCTAAGTGGTGTTAAGCTTGACCTTTGAAGTGATAAACCTGTTGGAGGTTGTCCTCTAGAAAAACTTACGGCTGGATAATACCCCAAAATCATGGTCCTTGGAAAAGGTCCAGCTCCAATCTTCCAGGGTTGTCCCCTTGTCCACCATCCCAAAGGGGAAACAAAAAACCAAACAAATCAGCTTCCCAGACCCCGAGACTTTGGAGGCTTGGAGGGGAGGTGAGTTGTTTGAGAAGCTCTTGGGTTTTGGGGAGAGGGTACCCTCCAGCAAAAGGAGAAAACATATCCCCACCAAACGGGAAGTTCGGAAAATCATCAAGTCAAAAGTAGCTTTCAAGAGGGGAGCGCTGTTAGTTCCCAGGAGGCTATTCTCAAAATCATGTTTCCTCCAATCCAAGACTTTGATGCTTCATCTTTAAAAAGAACCTGGGATTTGGCAGTGCTTCCATTGGAAAGGGGTATATCCTGAAAGAATCCCGAACTGATTTGGGATTAGGCCAAACACAGCACACATACAAGAAACAACTCAAGGCTAAGGAAATCGGCCTCGGCCTCATGCCATCTGATCCGTTTCCCTTCAAACATTGCGCTCCTATCACCCCCCCTCAGGTACCAATATGAATTTTCAGTAACAGTACACCCTGGAAGATTAACATGGAACCTACAAATCACCCATTGAGAAAGGAAAATGATCTGAACCAAACCTCCATGATCATGTTCCAGCCGTTAATCTTGAGGGGTGTATCCAGGGTGTTTTTGTGTTTCAGTCGAAGTTTCACGGATGGAACAAAAAACTAAGTACGGAACCAACCCCCCCCGGACCTAATGTGGTGGCATGGTTTTGTTTTTTTGTTGGTTTAGCCTCCCCGAAACTAAACATAGCCCCTGGAAATCCATGGTTGGAAGATGAATCTCCCTTGGGGCCCGGCCTATCTTCATGGGATATGTTTTTTTTCGGGGAGTGTATTGGTGTAGTGGCAATCAGTTGCAGCGAATCTGTTCCATAATTGAGGGCCTGCAATCAGGAAATTTCACATATCTCCCAATTTGGGATCAGGAAAATGCCCAACCAAATGCATCCCCTCTAATAACCCTTGCTCCCCCAGAAACATACCAACTACTGTAGCTAGTCTTTCAAAGATGTAAATCCAACAAATTGAAGCATGGACCCCCCCATGTCAGCTATGAATAGGCTATGAACTCAACACAATTCACCTCACCCTTCCCCTTGCACCTAAGTCGCTGTGGAGTATGACGAGCCTCAGGAAGTTAGGGAAGTATGGGCAGCTTGAGCTGGAACTTTTGGGAGATAGTTGTCTAAGAGAAACATCTGATTTTTTCCCAAACAAAAACATCAATTATTCATCTGTTTCTTAGGCCGGCTTCATGTGCTTCATCTTTTCTATGATTTTTTTTAACCAGCTTGTGGAAGCATAGAAAAAACACAAAAAAAGGTGCCATGCAAATCCACCAGGTCCAAAATTGCCGACTCTCAGGATGCCAAAGTTATGCATCCTCCAGTTGAAAAAAAAACCTAAGAAGCGAAGCGCCAAGAAACAGCATTCACTGAAAGCAAGGATGCGGCTGTACCTGTTTGGGTTGCTGAGATTGGACGAATGGTTCTCAATTCGTGCGAGTGATTTTCTGGGTATTTTGGACATTTGGAAAAAAGGTGAGTCCAATTCCTTATCATGCCAAGCCCAACTTTTGCCATTGGCATATTCAACAGGGATATGATTGAGTTTCAGCTGACTACACAAACCCTGATGCCCAATGTATGATACAGAAACGACTCATTACAGTACCTGCAACATTGCAACATTGTTGCATGGCAAATGGTTGGGCTCCTTCACCCTCATGAAACTTGTTGTTTCTTGAGGCGCGTGGTGGTGATTTTTTGTTGATACCTGGTATCTGAAAAGAAATCCACCAATAACGCCCGGATGTAACAAACACAATGGTGTATAGTGAGACAAGCTACTTACTGACTTGTTTGCCAGTGTTCTTACATCCACAGTGTTATAAAATTCACAATATCCAACCAACAAAAAACATCAAAACACTTCAGTGAACATTGTTGAAACTACACAAAAAATACAAGTGGAGTCACAACTGATGTCACCCAAATCATCTAATGAGCCTGCTGGCGTGTAAACTATCGTTCTACCGGTATCAGTGGTGTACACTCGTGTGCCAACATTGACTCTGTCCCGCTTTCCCTCTCCAGCACCATGGGAAGGGATAGGGCAGATTTTATTTTTTTGCGGGAACAGTTCACCAACCTGAAATACGGGCATATGCATTTCTAGGAAAGTCGTGACCAATTTGCAACCGTGATCATCATGCAGTGATAGATATGCAGGCTCAATTTCCCTTGGGGAACAGTTCAACTCCACGATTTATCTTCAGCTCCACCCGAGCGAAACAAAAAAAACATCGAAATACATGATGTGTTTTTTTCCGCTCCCTTCATCGCCCTGAGTGAGGAAAATCAGTTGCTACAATTTACTTTCAGGGTGTTTGCCTTTGGACACCCCAAAATCATGAGAAAGGAAAGGGTCTCCTTAAGGCTTCACAGCCCCCAAAAATATGGGTTTATAAACGCTGAAGGTTGTGGGGGTTCCCATGGTGCTTATACAGCTTGAGGTAGAAAAAAATCATCCCACCTGGTCGGGTGGGTGGTGGAGACTCATCCACCCCTAGACCGGCCTCAAGAGGGGCGGGCTGAATGAGGTAAGATGATGTCCCAACGGTGGTGGTTGTGAGCAAACCTATCTAGAACTTCTAAAAAATAGTTGACCACAAGCAAACTCACCCAAATATACCCAAATAGTGTAACAGCAATTTTTTTTGGTACATGATCCTTTGAACACCCTCCTTGAAACTAAGGTAGCATCATCTTTTTTTCCGTGAAGCTCCTCCGTAACTTGCCATTCAGCAATGCGAAGAGAAGGGGCAATGAATATTTTACATTTTATCTAGTTGGTGGTTTCACCCCGTTTGAAAAATATTAGTCAAATTGGATCATCTCCCCAGGTAGGGTTGAAAATTAAAAAAAATCAAAACCACCAAACAGTTATGATTATGGAGAACTGAAGGCTATGTTGTCCCCCAACCTGTGCATCCGGATTCTTACACCTGTGGGTATTAGGTATACTGCACCAAGTGGTTTACCACCAAGGGCTCATGAAGAACACTCATCAGATAATAACATCATGAAAACATGTCATTGTACCAGCACAACCGTTGTGGACAAACTACGTTTCCTAATCCTGAATTTTTGAGTTTGTGGTCATTTTGAGAAATTTCCCAATTCAAAAGCATCATTTAGGGGGTTTGGGTTGGCAGTTCTAAATGGCTTCGTAGCCAAAAACCCATCTCCGAACCCCAAACGCATCGTTGCGCCCAAAGACATTCGCCGTTTGTCGCAATCCACTGGGTTTGTTGAGCAACAATCCCTGGGGCCTTGAGAAAGAAAATACATAGAGACCGTCATGTCAGGGGATCAATGGCTTGGGCGTAGATTATGTATGTACTTATACAGTGATACATGCATTATATGAAAATATCGTGACAATATCTATATAACGATACTATATACGTTTGTCATTGTGTATGCAGTATGCATGCAAATATGTAGGTCTGTGTGGTTGTTAAAGTTTCTTACATACACAGGCATCTTGGAGTTCAAAAAAGGAATGCCGGGGAAAGAGTCTTGTAGGAGTCTTGCTATTTGCATCCTTTGTTCTATCAAATCCAAGAAATGTACAAGAAACAACACTTCCGACTTGGAGGATCATCCCGAAGTGATTAATAACCATGGCTAGAACCCTCCTAGGGTTGTTCCCCTTCCAAATTGCCATTTTTATGGCTTATGCATGGGGGTGATCCTAAGTAACTGGCCTTGTCATGTCCATCGACCTATACACCTGGCGACTACCCTGCAAACTCATCAGTAATGTACGCGTATATACACAGGTAAAGGCAAATGGGTAGATTCTATCCATTTCCAACAAAAACTCCAATGATATCCAATGATTACATGATTTTTCTTGGTGAATGTTAAATTACTCCGGGCAAATCTATGAATAGGGATGCATCTGGATCTATAGGATGCCCCCCAAAGGGGCCTTCAACATTTCCTGAACAAAAACGTTAGAAACCCCCGACAAAACAAATCAATTTAACTTCAAATTGTCTCGATTGAAAAAACTGCATGCAAATGTTCCAACAGAATTCATCAATCAACAGCTCTCTCCACCCATAATTTTCTCAAAAATCAAAGCCACGTCCGAGTGCGACTGATGCCAGTGACACCAAGGTTGTTAACACCACCTTGTGATGGCAAGCTGAGGAAGTGCGAATTCGTGAGCAAATTTCACCAGCATAATCCACTTACAAGTAGTAAATATGTGTATATTCAAAAAAACAATTATACAATTACACCCCGCAGTTTGACAGCTCGCCCCCGGAAAATGATGGTTGGAAGAGTAGTTTCCTTTTGGGATGGCCTATTTTCAGGGGAAATGTTAAACCGCCAGGGAGCATTTATTCGATACAATAATAGCTGTAGTAGCTTGGGTGCGGGTGATCTAGAAACTTTGAGTTGCTCTACCATGTCAACCCGGACATGTCCTCTTCCCGTGTCTTTATTATATATCACCCGCAGCTGTGGAGGGAATCCCTGAAACAAACGGAGTCCCCCCTTTGTATGGGACCGTGGGCGGATGTAACGAATCATGGGGGTAACATGAAAAATTGATCATGACATCAACTCTTGAATACACTATCAATAGAAATGTCACCATCATGATTTGGTAGCTGTGAATACCCTGATCCTTTTTGGTCACATCCATGGCCTATCTTGCAAAATCACCCCCTGTCAATAGAACCAGCTAATGGTTAATTGTTGGTTTGGGGCCCGGTGGTTTGGAACCACGGGGCCCCGAACAACAACTTGCCATTAGCTGATAGCAATATGAAGCAAATCATAAAGCATTATAGTAATAAAGCATCAACGACTCTTCGAAACATCTTGATAAATCCTGATTTCCCGCAATAATAAAATGTAAGAAATCACAATAAATCACCATAAATCAGTACTTAGAATCATATAAAACTCTACTCTTTCCACATTTTCTCTACAGTTGCTGCCCCTTTGGTTGCACCCCCCACCTTGCGAGGTGGGCCGGCTGCCCGTAATCGGCATCCCCGGCGTGGCGGGCGGTAAGCGCTCCAGCCGTTCCTGTGAAGGGCGCCGGTGCTTCGGCTTGCCTGCCGGAAAGATTTGAATCACTGGAAGCAAATGGGTCTGGGGCAATTTGTCCCAAAAAATCCTCAAGCTGAAATCAAGAAGGCCATTTTTTGGGGGGGCAGGATTCCCTTACTGTTTGTTCCACCATTTGGGGTTTCACCAAGTGGCGGGAAAAGTCGCTATAAATTACCTAGATGGGTGCTTTAAAAAAAAATGAAGACTAGTGTTACGTTAGCAACGCAACGTCAACTATAAGAATCTAGAACTTATGAAATTGATCTTTATCTTTTCAAAGAGTTTTTCGCATGCAACGTTGTCAACTATGTGGTAGAACTTGTTATAGACATGTTCTCATGTTTTTTTCTTGAGAAGTGGTGGATGAACATGCTGGGAACATATTTGTTTGAAAACCACCTAGTAAAATCCAACACTTTCCATCTAACTTCCCACTCGGGATTCCAGTCAACATCAGGATGTCTTGACATTTTGAGCTTCGGGGATCCCTAGACCTAAACCCTCATTTGCCACGAGCCAGCATCCTGCGTGGTAGGTAGATCCAAATTGCTTCCCAATAAACTAGCATGACAAGTGAAAACACCATAAAACAACCAATGAATTAACGATGCATCTCCTATAATAAATGGTGATTGTCACATTGCCATGCTATTTTTTTGGGGGTTACCCTTCTGGAAACTGACACCATTTCAGCACTTTTAAGAAGGCAATATTTCAAACTTCCCGTTTGGTGGGATATATGACTCGTTCTCTGGTGGGTAAAGCCTCAATGACGTGTTTGTTGTTTCTTCCACTTGGGAAGAAATTTGCCAAAATACAAACTATACATGACTGCATATTTTCAGTTTCAATGGGTTTTGCGTGGTTCAACCTCACTCAGAAGTTTTTCTCAAAATCACCCGTGAGTTTCAGTTCAACTGCCTCTGATTCATTCCATGCCTTGTGAACTGCTTGAAGCTAAGGTTGGACTTGTGGTGATATCCACTTCGGTCCTTGGAGCATGTATCATTCAATACTAGTTGGTGGCTGAATCATGTTCATAGCAATTTAAAACCAATTATACGACTGGTACCACACAAATTCGTAAATGGAGGGTTGGCAACACATCTCCTACTCATTGTCTATTGGATGTCTGATCACCATGTCATAGTGGACCACTGCTGGCCCCAGCACCTGTCTAGTAACAAGCGAAGATCTGTAGAAGTTCATTGCTGATTGTGAGAGAACAAAAGCCAGGGTTTTTCTATAACACCTACAGAGAATCCAAAAAAATGCATCATTGAATACAACAACCCCCACCCCTCAAAACAAAAAGTCAAAGCCAACAGTTCGGTGTAGCCGCGTAGCCCTTTACCTACTCCCTCCCGAACAACTCTGCAGCATCACGGAGCAATGCAAATTGAATCCAACTTAACTCCCCCCTGAGATACCCAACAATTGCTCTAAATCTGGTCGTCGACCTGAAAACTTCTATATAGCAATTTTCTGTTCGCAGTGGTTTTTGAAGCAGGAAATCACCAAAGATTCGTAACCAACAAAAACATTTTTTCAATTATATAACATCTTCCAACAAATTTGAAACTATATATTTCTGTCCAACTCTGGTAGTACTCTTATAGCGGCGTTGAAGGGATCTTTCTTAATCAGTTCCTGTGTCAGCAAGGATGGCAAGAAAGCTGATCTCACATATGACATGTTTTCCTCAAATATGCAGCCCTCAAACATCTTAAACCCGCTTGGATGTGTCGATGGCTCGTAACAAAACGGCAAACCTACAGACTATGGAGACTGCAGGAAAAGCAAAACCATATGCAACATTCACATATGCAAATGCGTATCAAGGATAAAACTGATCACTTCTTTTAAGTTGGAAAGCTTTTACAATCAGATTGTGGTTTCAACGCAATTGAACAATCTGCTCGAAAGATTGGGAGTCATTTCCCACCAAAGGATAGAGGCATCAACAAATATTTAATCAAATTCTTTGAAACAACCAACTAGAAAAAGGATCACTTGTTTGAAACAAGATTTTCTAGTATCCAGTATCCAGCTGTGTTTCTTGTCTGGAGGTGCTACCAACCCTGTTGGAAAAACTATCTTCCGATCCACCTCCATGTGGTGAAGGCAATTCTGTGACTGCCTGAGCCGCGGGAAGTGTTGCCCCGTGGGGAAGTGGGTTCTTTGGTGGTAGGGTTTTACCCTTGGAAAGAAAACAGGATGCCATAAATACAATGCCACAGGCATGGGGCGAAAGTGTGTGGATTGAATTGCCAAAACAAATGTATTTTGTTTTTTGGTATTTTTATTTCCGGACATAGGGAACATCAAGCCCCGTCTGATCCAGTTTTGACCTATAAATCATATGTTTGCATGTCCTGTCTGGTAGCAAGGAAAGAATCTCAAGAAAGATCTTAATTACACAGGAGTTTCATTTAATTTTCACTAGTTGGTGGTTTCAACCCATTTGAAAAATATTAGTCAAATTGGATCATTTCCCCAGGTAAGGGTCAAAATTAAAAAAAATGAAACCACCACCTAGAATAGTTTTGGGTGTTTTCCATCTCTTGCAGCTTCCCTGAGGTTCCCACATTCACATCGGGTCTGCTTCCTTGTTGTCCCATGTTGGGCTACCTGCAGCCAGGAACTCGCGATGTTTCCATCGAAGAAGAAGCGCTTTTGCAATCTCATTCAGGGACGTTTTGGTAGCTTCATCCAGGCAGAATGGTAAAACAACATGTAACAGGCAAACAAACACATTCCTGACCCAAAAACAAGGGATGGTATGTGACAAACTAATGCCACAAATCAAACTTGGACATCCTGCAGCTGTTTTAAAGCTGTGTTTTTCAAGCCGTTGACTGGAATCTGGCAAGCAAGACTTGACCAAAGAAACACGAGTACGAAACACTAACAAACCTATTTGTTCCATTGCGTCGCTGGGGAGCATTTTGATGCTGGAGTTGTTGTTGTTGTTGCTGTTGTTGCTGTTGTTGTAGTTGTAGTCGTAGTCGTAGTCGTAGTCGTTGTTGTTGCTGTTGTTGCTGTTGTTGTACTCGTACTCGTACTCGTACTCGTAGTCGTAGTCGTAGTCGTAGTGGTTGTTGTTGTTGTTGTTGTTGTTGTTGGTGGTGGTGGTGGTGGTGGTGGTGGTGGTCTTGGTCTTGGTCACATGATGCTCTTATGATCAACTTCATTGTCATGTCAATGTGTCGAATCGGCGGCTGACGTCGCTGTCGACCGACCAGTCTCACTGGCAGTCCGCATGCACAAAGTCGAAAAGACTATGATAAGTCGGTCAGGTAACATAGACATATGTATACCATGAATGTATCTACTCGATTAAAGAAAAATCAATATTATATAATTATAAAATATAATCATTATACAAATGTAAATAATTGTAAATAATATAATATGTATATACATTTTGTGTCCATCATGTTCACCACCAACCTTCTCCCTCCCAGAATACAAAAGTCACAAACAAAACCCCCCCACCTTTTCCTGGCATAAACTTCCTGTTCCGCAGGAACCGCGGAAGAAAGCAAGGCCTCGGAAACGGTGTAAAAAATGGGTGAAAGAACTCCTATAAATGGCCTTCTAATGGGGTAATTGGGATTATAACCTAAACTGGTAAGGGGACAAACTTGTTAGAAGTATAGTGCCCATAACTCCACTTATAGAGAAAAAAAACTTCATTTATATACCGTTTTGTGTTTTTTCGGCCGTGCATAGGGGCTTGTAACATGTTATAGATCCATTTAATTACAACTAAAATAGTAGGAGCCCTTGTAAAATCCACAAGGGAATCCTCTCCACCACGTGGCCAAATATGATTTGCAATACTCGTTTTCTGATGTGGCGTAATACCCATGTGAAAAATATGACGGTTCCCATACGGTTCCCCCAAACATATAAAGGGATGAACAAAACGAAACTTTTAAGAAACTAGCACCTATAGAAAAGGATCACATTGTTTGAACCATTTTCAAGATCCTTTTCTTTAGCTGATGGTTTCAAAAAGGTTTTTTGTGTGATCCCTAAATTTGGGTACACAACTCTTTTTGTTTAGAGGTAAAACCCATCAATCCGGAGCAAAAATTGGATCCACATGGCCATGCCAGGCTGCCAGGACAGGCCAGCTCACTGGTCACTCGACTCAAATCAATGAGAAAAAACCTCCCAAGATCTGATTAAACCTGAGGTCATTTGCCAAAAATTCCAACTTCTAGTGGATTACTATTAACAATGTGCATACATATATAAATATATAAATGCAATACCACTAAACTCAATCAAACTGCTTTGTTATTCTTTTTAGGTGTGACGCTTCCGAATTTCTTCAAAGTCCCCAACTCAACCACAACAATATCTCGGATCATCCGAAAAATCCGTGAAAATCAATGACTGCTGGGCAGTCATTGCTCTACTTCCCCCCCAAAAAAAAACTGAATGATTTCGGGCATTTTTGAGAAGATTCCCTTACTTTTCAGCACCAAAATTGGGGGTCACCAACCCCCGGGTTGGTCGCGGGAAAAAAATTGTCCACCAAGATGCCAGGTACTGAACCCAACCACTCAGCTTTGCATGGGCATGGGGTCACTGTGGCAAATTCTGGGCCTTGCCCCCAGTTGTTCCGAAATCTGCAGATATTGTGTTTTTTTTCAATTCCACCTATTGAGATAAGTTGAAATTGTCAGTTGTAATGGTTTTCTTTGTGTTTTCTTGTTAGGTTGTTTGGGTTGTGTTTCTTTTTGCGTCCAAATGCCATGGATAACGTGAATATCATGGGCTTCATTATAATTTTCCTTGCAGCGGGGCCGGGTCGCGTTGCGCGCAACTGGTTCCACAATGCGGGCGGGCGGAGCCAAGGTTCCCCAAACATCGTCAAACCAAAACATACCGAAAACAACATCAACAACACACACATATCATATAGCTGGTACATGATACCTGTCATGTTGAATATGTAAATGTACACATGAATATACTGTAAATAAAGATATACGTGCAATAGATTATAAAGCCCCCACACACAGCATCACACAGCTGCAGCTGGTACATGTTGGCATCTACAATGATCAGCAAATCAGCTACTCTCTAGGTCATTTCAATAACTATCATCAACAAGGCACTTCCTTTCCAGCAATTCTGAAGATTCTCCAAAAAAAACAGGCAGTTTCCTTGGCCAAAGTCTGGTGACTTAGATTTTTCATGATCTGGAAGTCTCCCTAAATAATTTTCAATGGGATTCCCGGAATGTGGGCATGGTGGGCATGGTGATTAAATTCCACTTCCACCGGGGGCTGGAAAACACCCTTAGGCCTTAGGCCTACAAAGCTACGTCTTTTTTGGGTTGGGTCCTGGGTGTTTACCCAATTTCGTGATGAATTTCATTATACCTTACAAAAACGAAATAATATCTCAAATGAATTCAATTGCTTTAAAAAAAACAGGGCTGAAATTGCATCTTTGGATCTGTTTTACAATTCAATTCATTGGAAATTGTGTCTCCAGAAATTAAGCAAGAAACTAACAAAAATCGACAATAAAAAATGCACCAAAAAACTGGTTGGTGGTTTCAACCAACCCATTTATATGTGAATGTCAAATTGGATCATTTCCCCAGGTAGCAAAAATAATCCAACTATTTGAGTTGCCACCACCTAGAAAACCCAATTTTTGTTGCCTATCCCTCTGCGATATCGGCCGTTTCGCCAGCAGCACCTGGGGTGAAGCCTTAATGCCCGAAGAGAGTGCCACCACCTGGTGCAGCAAAGGTGATGGGATGTTGGTGACCAACTTGAGCGGCAGTTTTTCTTTTTGAATATGGGTTTAATGTATTGGATACATACTGGTATCTGCTTGGGCTTCAACAAATGTGTTTGTTTTTTTTTTGGGGGGGGGGATACCACTCCAAAACCAAATCGCGTGATTCAATATCTTAGAGCAGGCTAATTTCCATGCTGACCATTCACCCTTTCAAGCTACATTCGGGATGGATGATGGAGACACTTGAGACCTAGCTTCAAAGATCAAGTAGCTTTGCCATGTGATGCAGGGAGATGGCAATACATGCTTGTTCCAACTTAAGTGCCAGCCAGCCCGCCGCACTAGTCCGCAAATACCTACTGTTGACGGTTCAAAAAAACGCCGAACACCAGCGACATGGAGAATCCTCAATCTTTAGTTTGGTTTGTATTGCTGCTTCCTCTGTTTGACCCAATGGTTTATGCGAATCCATCGCTTGAGTGAAATTCTTCTTCTTTTGGCTTGCCTGGGCAACAATTGAAAAAAATGCTGAGCCAACGACCTTGGCATTTGACGTGTTACTCTTAAACGAGTGCATCCTTCTGAAAGGTGCCATCCACAAGTCGGATGGTTTTCTCAAGATAACTTTCTACCACCCCCTGTGGGCTGATTTTGTGGGAAACAGAACATTCCAGGTGTGCTATGAGCCCAGAAAACCCCAACACAACACTCCTCCCGCGCTGTCAGCGGCTGCATTCACTCTTTCCACTGCGAGTTTTTTTTGTTGAATTTCCGAGAGCTGCCATGAGAGTTCTCGTGGCATTTTTCTGGCTCTCCAGGTTCCTTGGGATCGAAGAGTTGTGAAAAAGACCAACCCCTACGTCGTAGTGGAAAGAGGGCCAAAGCGGGAAGACCCCTCCCTACCATCACGAAAATAAGAACAATACAGAAAGAACAATTTGATGCGTTCTGAACTGATTCTGAACCCATGTGTTTGGTAACAAGTACCTCTGAAACAAAGATGAAAGAAATGGTCATAAAAGTCCTGGAGAAAAGGATCTGTCTGAGTAAAGCATGATTCAGTAAACCTATTTGAATATGTCATCAAACACCTAGGCTCTTCTGGAATATCAACTTGTATTGCCTCCTCTTACAAACACTCCCTGAGGTCGCTTCAAGACCTTGATTTCAGATTGAAACATTACCCTCCCAACATGGAACCTGAAAATAGCACCCTGGAATAGGAGATTCTTATCTTGGAAACCATCACTAAACCCGATCCCAGTAACAGTGGCTTCAATCACGGTTTTGGTGAACAATTCCCAAGCGTGAAACAGGTAATAATGCCCCAATATATTGGTAATGAGGGAGGATCCAAACAAAAAAACATCATCATATGGTGATTGCCATCTTTTTAAAAATGCTGGCCCAACCATCTTGTACAAGAGCCATCTTGTACAAGAACTTACTGTACAAAGTCACTCGGCCAATAAACTTTGCAGCAAAACAATATCAATACCCTCCCTCGAACTAAGATAACCCCTGAAAATAGGCCATCCCAAAA
This sequence comes from Breviolum minutum Mf 1.05b.01, assembly GCA_000507305.1. Classification (NCBI taxonomy): domain Eukaryota; class Dinophyceae; order Suessiales; family Symbiodiniaceae; genus Breviolum; species Breviolum minutum. The sequence goes on from DF239577.1 coordinate 40,504, forward strand.
GGAAACTTCATTTTCCAACCATCCATTTTCAGTGGCTATGTTAGTTGCAGGCAGCAACCAACACAATTTTCCTCAACGTGCCATTTACCCATATTTGCCCCAGATGTACCTTGAAATTTGTCATTGGCTCAGTGAGATCATTGCAACCATGTCCAAGCATATTTCACAAATCTGCAAACAAGTGTGACAAACATGTGCAAAATATGTGCTGCACATCTGTTTAACCAAAAATTCAAATTCGAGTTCAACAAAAAGTGAAGCTCGTTGAAGGTCGACCAAAAAAATTGCTCAACAATTTATTCAGTCCTCTCAGTGCCACCTAGCATCATTCAAGAGCATCTGGCGTAAAACACGCAAGACACGAATCAGCTGCGTCATTTTGGCAGGACGCAAATAGCGAAAAGGCACTTTGGTCCGATCGCTTCCTTTCACGTCCTTGCATTTTTGTTGGTTTCATAACTTTCATCAGTGATTTTCAGGGGGGTTGCAATATCACTATACCCTCCCGCCACGTTTTTGGCTTCGTGATGGACACCTGGGATTTCATGCACCTTAACTTGTTTTTTAATGACAACGTCAAGGGGACTTGGTTGACTGGTCATATTGGTCTTCTATGAAGGATCCCGCAGGGTTCCTGGATCTCAAAACAACTATACTATATATAGTTTGGAACTTTGAACCGGCACAATTCATTCATATACCCTCCCTAAAACTAACATACCGCTTGGACGATGAAATTTCCTTTTGCGATAGCCAATGTTCAAGGGCTTTGCTGGTTTCAGGAAGAGTATAGGATTGGTGGTGACCTCACTTAACACTTCAGGTACCTAAAATGGAGGAAGCCTCACCTATAAAAGCTGTATGGATACGGCTATGTAAGAGGAAACCCACCCGCAAAACAGCCTTCTAAGGTTCAGTACCTCCATTTTTGGGACTGAAATTCTTGGTGATGGTTGAACTTCTTCTGAAAATCATTCAATTATATATACTATCTTTGTATGTCAAGGTAGGTCAGCTGAGTCAGGTACCGCTCAGCTCATTCTCCACAAATCATAGCTTAAACACTAAGGATCTAAGGGCTCAATAACCTTACTTATAGGTGTCCTTTAAAAAAAACATCAAGCAGTATTGAAAAATGAAGAAACTAAAGATTCACGGCGGGAAAAAGCCACCAGTTTTCAAGATCTCACCTCATGTCACCTCAACATCTGGAAGCCGAGGAAGTCGGCTTCCATTCCGGAGATTGAAGGTACTCACCACCCCCAAATCTTTGGTTGTAAACCAGCTGTTTTTTTTTGAATCCACCACCCAACCACCCATCCCCCCCCAAAAAAACAAACAAACAACATTTCCCCCTAACATCTGGGGAAATCAACATCTGCAACTGATGTTCTGGACGCCAAGTCGCTACCACTAAATAGTAAAACACATCCCAGTAGGTCACCGCTTCTGCTATAATAATCTCCTCCAGGCAACGCAGGCAACGCCAACTATGAAAGGAATAGCCTATTGGTGAAGGTTGTGTTTTTGGAGGTGTGTTGTTTAACAACCTTAGACAAATGCAATGGATTTCAGTTCAACAGTTCAACATATTAAAGATGTACGTTTGCTATAACACCATCGCCCTTCATTGGCAATGTGCCCTTGGTCACGTTGTGATGTTATGCTCCAATCCCTTCTGCAAGTGATTTGGGAGTGGATTTTGGGTACCTAAAGTTTTAAAGCACCTTCTCACAGGGTATTTGGAGCACAAGGGTATATAAAAGTTCAAACAAGAATCGCCTGCGGTCCTGATTGAACATCACTTTGCTTTCAGGCTGATGATTGACAGATCTTTTTGGACTGCCCATAAAGGAAAAAGGATGTCCCTTCTATGACTACTATGCAGCTAAGAATGTCATCAAAAAGACGTGTTATGACAAAAAGCTGGTAGATATTGTTTTTGCAATGGCACATACCCTCCATTAAACGAAGACAGCACCTGAAAAAATGGGGCTGGAAGACTAGTTTCGTTTTGGAATGGCTTCCTGACAGGTGCTATGTTAGTATTTGGGAGGTATGTCCAACGGTCATTCCCTCTGCACCTACTACAGTTGATGTTTCAAATAATCCGGCCAACACTATATGATTATGACAAGTAGTTTATCGCAACAATTGTAAATGTTTCAATCATCCAAAAAAGGTAGTGATTCAGGCAGATTTGACAAACATCAACCGTATGAATCCTTTTAAAACAAAGGGGCATGAAAAAACCGACGAGACCAAGGGTTCTTTGTTGCCAACCCACTCAAGGACTCGATCTTCCTCCGCATGAACCATCTTAGTTACACCCCTAAAGTTTAGCAGCGAGTTTGCCCCCCGAAACATTGATGTTTGGAAGATGATTCACTAGTTGGTGGTTTCAGCCCAATTGAAAAATATCAGTCAAATGGAATCTTTTTTCCCAAATAGGGGCAAACATAAAAACTATTTCAAACCACCACCTAGTTCCGTTCCTTGCTAGTGCCCTTTGTATCTTTTCAGGGGGGAGCTTTTGCTGTCAGTTTCTTTGGGGCGGAAACTCGTCCCATGAGTTTGCCTCAATCTCTTCCAAGTCGATGAAGTTTCGCGACCATGAAATGCCACAAGTCATACCGCAAAGGTAAAATCCATGCTTTGAAGAAAGCTCAAGGCCCAAATTTCTGCTGCAAACTACCTTTTCCTCAAAGACCTGAAAGGGGCACAAGGAAGAAATGTCAACCAACGACCCGGGAAAATTGCACATGGTTGGAAAAGTTAGGGAAGTACTAAAAGAATGGGGGATCGTTTTTTTTTTTGCGAGGAATGGAAGGCTGAAAACACAACTTCAAATTAATACAATTCAGAGAGCCCGGGGGAAGTTGGAAATTCTAGAGGAAAAATAGATAGAATCAGTTGATGATGGGAGGAATCGTTCGATTCATCTAGACTTCAATTCTTCCAACTTCCAAAAACTCCAGAAACTGGAAAATAGGTAAAAAAAGTCACAGAACATGCGCATGATTCAGCCTCAAATGTTTAAAAGATAGCTGATGATTTAAGGTTATTAAATCCTTTTTCTATATCACTCATGTGTTAATTAGTGGTATGTCTTTTGGTTTACATACTATCCTGGTAGGCAAACCTACAAGTTACCTAATATGAATGTATCCAATGGTGAGCCAAGGTGTAATCAGGGAAGTATTCATAGATGACGCATCTAGGATTGGTTGACCAACTACATGATATTACATGATTAAATACTCTTTACATGGTTTTGAGGCAATCTGCCGTGAACTTACCCTTGCATACCGTGCCCTTACCGCCTCAAAAGGATGTGTCATCATGACAAGTAACCATTGCGAAGATGATCATGGGATCATCTAATACAAGCTGAGTAAAAAATCACAAATGAAAACAACATTTTCCATGTCAATACATGCAGCACCCATACATATGAGTGTAACCCAAGCACCCAACACCTACCTTCACAGTGTGTCACACGTCCATGTCAAAATTTCAACTTCCCACCAACAAAAATCACCCTAGGTCTGCAGGCCTGCTTGGTACTGAGAAGGGCCAGTAGCAGCAAGCAAGTAGCAACTTTCCAAAAACCCAAAGCGCCTGAGATTTATTTAAGGCGTGGGAAGCGATTCAATGATGGCGACTCTCCGGGAAGTCCACTACCTGTAACTGGTAGGGATATTTGAAAAAAACAAGGCAAACATTATACCTGGTGTATCAATTTCATATCCAATAATATTGAGTGCTAGCAAATGGTAAGTATATATGCTACCTACCAGCTGGTACCAAAACCAAACAAATCCATTGAAATGAGATTCTTACAACATCAACCCAAATCATGAAGTATCTCACCATGATCGATGTAAAACAAGGCGTGTGCTGTGCTACTTGGTATTTTCACTATCTAAGAACCAATGGAATTCCCAATCAACAATGCCTTGCACTTAGACTTAAATGCCAAGAAGCAAAGAAAAAAACATGAAACGGAACATCTTTAGATAGACACACATGAACTCGATCCTTCTACCTTTATCAGTTCCACGTCTCACATCTTCCCACTTCCCACGGTGTTTTTGTTGATCTCGGCTGCCATGGCACATAGCAACACCGCCACAGCGCCCAGGTAGTAAATTTGTCCACTGGACGGATCGATCCGAGTTCGAAAGACCTCATGATTGAATCGGGTTTCTTCCCATGGCAGAGTCTACTTGGTGGTTCCACCCATTGGAAATATAGCGGTCAAATATGTCCTTAAGGAAAGGGGAAATAATAAGAATCTTTGAAACCACCCCCTAGTGACTTTCAAGACTAGTGGGCAAAATATGAGGAGAATGAAAGAAGTCAAGTAATATTTTCTTTTCCAAATGGAGATAAGGATCAGAACTCTTTGAAACTGCCACCTGGCAAACACAAGCTATTTGAAGGAGCTTTTTTCGGCCCATAAAATACATTCCAAAGTGGCCATGGTTGTACATCTTCCCCTTCTCGTTGCAAATTTAGAGGGTTCCATTGGTGCCATTCACATGTATACATTGAACTTGTATCAAATAGAACGAAAAACTAAAAAACAACTATAAACTCTAACAAAAACACAAAGATTTCGAAGTAACTACCCTCCAGGGAACTAACATATCCCCTTTCAAGGTAGCTGGGAAGATGATTTTTCCTTTTCCCAAGGTGGGATATGATAGTTCCGTGGAAAGTAGTTAGAAATTAGCATGTATCCAACATCAACCAAAGAACTGCCCATCCGTCAGTTAGCTCTTCTTCAAAAGCAATGCCCATGCTTCCAGTGCCCTTCTGGGGAGCGCGCCCATGGCAAAACAAATTGGGGACGTTTGCCACACGTTTTCTGAATGTGAAACACACCTGAAATCATCTGCACAACCATTTTAAATGCCAGTCACATATGTGGCAGCACTGTCATTCTCTGATCATTCACCAACATGTCATGTTCAAAGCATGTATACACAGTCCATGCCATGCAAATCTATGTTAAAACTATTGTAGTACAGTGTTCCTGTCTGTGTTGTCACATCTTTTGTTGAAAGTTTCTGGCCAAACAAAACCTGAAGGCAATAGAAACAAACAACCCAACCTGTCTACAGCCAAAGCTCTGCAAACCAAACTAGCAATTCCAGACTTCTACATCTCCTATATTTCTCCAACGGGATATTATGTTAGTCTTTTCCCTATATTGCAATGCTACAACGCGCAAAAATGCTGATCATTATCATTCCAATAAGTTGAGATCCTGTCAAGTTTTCCATGGTGTCATATATGATGAGTGTGTTCCAAGTTGAAGTCATTTTCTGACTCCAAAGATTCTGTCAGCATTTTCTTGCACAAATTGTTGAGTTGGATTCTTCCTAAATTGCTCCTGGAAAGAGATTCCCAATCATTGTGGTTAATCAACCAACCCCCCCCCCCCAACGTAACCCCCCCAGAAATAAGGGTCTACTAAGGCCTTATTATTAAGGGAAACCAACAGTTCATAAGCCCGGGGGCGTGCGTTACGGGGGGTTGGTTGACCAGCCATTCAAAAACATCAGGAAATCCAGGAAATCTTGCAGATTTCAGTGATAGAGTTGCCCATTTGACACCATCCGCTTATGATATACCCATCCTCACACCCACCACCCCGGAAAAAAAACATTGCGTATCATTGCCTCATATTTTTTCCCCAACTTTGACATGCCATACAAGTCGTTGCAGATTCTTGTGACTCAGATGCTCCAGCTCAAGCAGTTTCGGTAGCAGCTGACTCCATTGCCCTGTGGCTGTACATGCTTGCGCAGTCATTGCCAACATGATCGAATCCTCGACATGCATCGAGGAATTTTCCCAAGTTGGCCAGGAACAAACATGGAAAACACCAGGGTTTTGAACGGGACATGTAGCTTAATTGTTCAAGGTGCATAAATAATGCATTTTGTATTCCATTCGTCCATTGCCATATTTGCTGAGAATGCCATCGAAATCAATTGGATGTGCATGATGTGGGCACCTAGCATGATGGTGGACCACTTACGGATGGCCCTGGTCATAGATCAAACATCCACCCTCAAGTCATCACATAATCCCAACAAATGCAGTAGCAGTTGGCTCATACTAAACCGATCTATTCTAAATATGTCAATGTGTATCACTCGCCAACATCCCCTCGCCAACATCCTGCAACCTTTTCACACAACTCCACAACTCCCACAAGATCTGAACAAAAAACGTCAAGTTTCCACTTCTACCTCTTCTTCAACCAAGTGATCCAACAAGTTCAAGCTATATTGCCATTGAATCCCTTTGGCCAAAGCATGTAAGGCACAGTTGCCCATCTTACTATTGACAGCCTCCATCCCCTGGGCATGGTGAAATGCAATGTTTGGACAGGGGTGGAAGGTGGGGGTGAAAGGGGTTGGACAGCGGATGGAAAAAAACAGGTAGGCAAAGGCTATATATTAAAACAGCCCCCGAGCTTTACAAGTCCTTTCATATCTTGAAACAAAAGTGATACAAATGAGCTGTGTTGAAAANAAATGGATTCTGCCCAAAAGAAATGGGAGAAAATCTAAAGCATCCCTGGATCAGCAAGATTGAAACATGTCAGAACTATATAGAGAAGACTAGATAGGTAACTTTGGGTGAAGTTTGTTCCTTCTGCCAAGTATCTATACACCCTTAAAGATCATGGGGATTTCTTGACCACAATCGTTGCAGTGGGGGTGATGTTGGGCTCAGACAGGGCTCGCAGGCATTTCATGATATTTCTTGGGAATCCTCAAGAACACATCAGAATGCGGGTTTTCGAAAATGTTTATCGACACCAAATTTCCCTAGTCGAGGCCACATTCAGCCCTTTGTTACTGGTCCAGGGTTGGCTTTCAGGGAAAGTTTGAGTTCGGAGTTTACACCAAATACATCTGGTGCAGGTGCATGGCGTATGGAATGAAATCTAATGAGTCATGTCTGACCCATTCACCAACATCCATCCATCTGGGCAAATTCGAATAATTCCAAAACCTGCAATTTTTCGGCCTTTTCGGGTGGCTTCCCCTAAGAAAAAAATATACCATTTGGCTCACCAAACCGGCCGTGATAGGTCGCTAATCATTGCGCCTCCAAATGCATATAGCGAAAAAGTACCTCCAGCGCTCGTCTCCACTGCATTGCGCCCGCGCAGGCACTCACCACCGCATTAAACATCACCAAGTCAGCCTCTGTCAAAAACGGCGGAGGGAGTCTGACTGAATGTTGGGGTTCACAAGCTCACCTTTCATCAATTTGGAGGTTTTTTTGGGGCAAACAATTCCGAAATTTGGTATCTTGGACAACGAAATCATATCAAGATCTTCTTCGAAAAGAAATGTGTACCGGAAGTTTGCTGATCCACGTACTTCGTACATCATCCTGCACCACCTTCTAAACTGAAGTTGATTTTGCATGATTCATCCTCTGAACTCGGTGGATGACTACCCTCCCTGAAAGTAACATGACATCGCACCTGAAAATGGCAGGTATACCATGGATCCGTTTGGAAAAAACCTGTTGCAAAAAGCCCTCATGTTCTAGGGGCTTTTGCTGTTGTTGAAATCAGATCCTCGGTGGAGTCCGATCACCGGCCTTGACGCGTTCATCCTCCAAGAGCATCAGGGCATGTTGCCAACGGCCGGCTGAATCACAAGCACTGATGCTTGCACCAAAAACCACTGGATTCAATGGAGATCTCTCACACCTTCAACGTTGGCTGGGTCCCTAGCAGTTAGAAGTACGGGCCCTAAAACACTCCACTTGTGGTGAAAATATCGCCAGTTACCCATTTATGTTCGGCCATCTAAAGGGGTTATATTATGTTCATTTAAAACCAGTAGGGGCCCATCTTGTTGCAATGTAAAGTGTCTCTGGGAGTCAAGGGGTTAATGGGGTCAATCATTTTCAAGACCTTGAGAGGATTAAGCCATTGAATTGAAATCTTTAGGGATGGATCTTCGGAAAGATAATCATTACGGAAAGGGAAACACAACACATATCATTGCATATGGTAGTACGGTATCCATTGGATCTACCCTCCACCCAGGATGCCAGTTCACAAATACAGGTGTTTGTAGGGATTCCATACTAAAAAATGACATGCCCGTGTGGTGACTGTTACTTGGTGTTTTTCGTAGATCCAAAATACCTCTTCCCAAGTCAAACCTAGCACTTTCCAGAAGAGTTAGGAACATGATTTTCCTATTGGATGTTGGTGCCAGTTCTAAAGGGAGGCCGAAATCCCTCTGGCAGCCAGTGGGGTTGGTAAGGGAAAATCCCCAAGTTGCGTTCCAAAACAAAAAACAACACGTCCACTCCACACAAGGATTAGCTTTTTATCAAAGAATTCAAATCCATGACGGAAAAAAAACATAACAACAAGGATCAACTAGAAACAACGTGATGACATACTATATAATAAACAAATAACAAATATCAGAACTCATAATTCTAGGCCAAACATCTTTATGTCACATGTCTCAAACCACTCCTTTCTATTTCCAAGTCACAAGACCAAGGCATGCTGCCACTGCCCGCCAATGCCACAAGCTGCTATAGCAGTAGAGTAGCTTACGACATCGGGCAACATGTGCAGCTGAGGTAGCCTCAGCTGCCAGTGAAAAATCGGATGACTACCCTCCTTGAAACTAACATAGCACCTAAAAAAAGGCAATCTCAAAAGGAAACTCATCTTCCAACCATCATTATTCAAGGGCTATGTTAAATTTTGGGGGTGTAGTTGGTGGTCTCCTCAACCGATCCGAAAAATCTTAATCACATTGGACATCTTCCCCAATTTTCGGGGTGAAAATAGAAAATACATGAAACCACCACCTAGACGATCTCCAGATGTATTTATATAGTGAATTGCAGGATCTGGATGGTAAACTTCCTGACGGTAGTGCTTTTTGACTCTGAAAGTATCTGTAAATAAATCTTACAGCAGGATATCATTTTGCAGGAATAGCAGCATAATCATTTACATGTGAATCATTTTGCAGGAATTTGCGTAAAATCATCGTTCACATCTCATTCACCAATGCTATACATTTCAAGAAGCACTCTCAACAAAAAACCCCTGCACTGTCCAAAACACAGTGAAAACGGCTCAGGTCATGATACTTTTCTAAAAAGAGTTTTATCTAGATGATACTCTGGCCAGCACATCTAGTATTACAATCGTAAACCAAAAACAACAGGATGGGTCCTTTTTAATATGCTGGGCATTGGGTATTCCAATGCTTTTTATTAAAAAAATCTGAGTGAAATTGGAACCAGCTGACATTTTTCATACTTTCTTGACTCGAAAGAAACATCCCACTAGCATGAAGGTTGACACAACATGGGTTGAGCAAACTTTTGCTGTGCCCCAAGCCATTTAGGAGAATATCTTTCATGACACGCTGTGCTTGGGTCAAGGGTGTTGTGATTTCGAGCAGGAACTATACAAACCTGTCAACCAATTACAATCCAATTACCTGTAAAGTTTCGATAGGGTATGCTTTTTATGGGCGTTTCTGAGTAATTGTTGGGCTCAACAACTGCAAATCCTCATGAAAAATGGCAACAAAAACATATGAATATGACCATCCTGTGAGACACTAATCATATCTAATCATGATTTATCCGAGTCCAAGTTGAAGGGAAGAGTTTGTGGTTTTTGGGTAGAAATTTTGGAAACTCAGGAAATGTCTCCTCATGTTTGGCATCAGGAATTACAAAAAAAACATTCCCCAAATTACTGAATTTTCAAACGCTCTCCTAATATCACACTATCAAATTGAAACACCATCAAAACGTGTTTTTTTCAGTAAGAGCCCTGTCTTCAGCAAATCGTTTTTTTGTTCCAAGTGACTCTTCTAATTGAAGAAGTGCCTGAAACCACAGTTGATTTTGAATCAATGCACTCATTGCTATGTTGTAGGCCACCAGGCTCCTAAGTCACAGTTCAGGCCAAAAATTCCCATGGTAGTCTCTACATGTTTCTATTAAGGATGTCATGTATTGAATGGATACATCTTCACATTTCCGCAGTTTAAGTAGAGAAGCGAAACTATTTCTGCAGAATATGTGCATTTTTCAACAGTTCTAAATAAGTGGGCTGCTTGGACCATCCAGTTGAACTATGGATCGTGATGAGAAATCGAATCTTCCCACAAAATTACGGGCGAACATCACAACTTTCAATGAAAACGTCTAATTATAATCTGGTTGGTGGTTTTCAGGGGATAGTTGGATGTACCCCTACCAACGTACCCCTATTGGAAATCCCTATATAAGCCCTATATAGTGGGTATTTAAAGGTCATAATCCCCAAGAACCCCTAGAGAACACCAGCTAAATACCATGGGTACACTGTTAGGGGTACACCCAATTGTCCCTTGAGGTTTGAACCCATTTGAAAAATATTAGTCAAATAGGATGGTTTACCCAGGTTGGGGTAAAAATAAAAAATGCTTGAAACCACCACCTAGTAATCCATTGGCTTCCAATCCTTTTACAATTACCTGCAATTGCAAAGGATTTGAATCTCAAAGCCTCCCGAAAAAAAACACCATGGGTAAAAAAGGCAGTTGGAATATTTTGGAAGAATCGGACTGTTTCGTTTCAAACTATTTTGAAACAATCTCCGCGAAATCAACTGCAAAACAAAAATGTTGGAAGAAATCCAGCAACACAAAAATGTCTTTACTTATACTATAACCCACCCTTTTCAATAGTAGGCATTTGGAATCAGGTCTTCCAACCATGGGCCAAAAAGGGTCGGTTGTTTCAACCTCCATTGCCAAGGTACGGTTTCAAGGCTTTTGACCTTAGAGTCGAAGGACTCAGAAGTAACCGCGTTTTCGGTGCATGTTGCTGATTTGAAGCACGACTCGGGTTTTGACTTTGAAATCTTTCAATCTCCAAGCTGCACACTTTAAAATTATGACTCATGTTTATATGTTGAGTCAAAATGGTAATTCCAACAAACACTGAATTAATGATAAAGAAACGATTTAGACTGCATAATATCAACGTATACCGTATACCTGCAACTAAAGAAACAATATAGACTACATATGAGTAAAATAAACACTCACATGGTTCTAATAGATGGGGATAAATCCTGCATACATGTGGGTAACTTGAAGAGAACAACTTTTCAAAGCATCGGTATACAGAAAATCTTCTGAACGAATCCTACCAGTGGCTAAGTTTTGGGGAGATCAACGGCATTCTACTGGGATCTACTGGGCACCCCTCAAATCCATGCTTCCTTCACCAGAAAGTTGTTTTGACAGCTGAAAGTATTCACAAATTTTGGCAATATCCAACCGAATGCCTTGTAATAAACAAATAAACACGCATGCACAAAAAACATCAATGATATGATATAAAACAGGACTTAAACTCAAACCTCCACAACTGATATAAGGTTTTTTTGCACATTTCACCAACCTGGAAAGCCCAAAAAGGCTTGTTTTTGCTGGCATGACAGAACACACGGAAACTGTACACTTTACACCACCGCTCAGCTGTCAGGCTTGACTTGCTGCCTCTGCAACTCCGATGACGGAATTCACTGCTGAGACACCATCTGCAGTTCTAGCATTGGCCATGTTTGGCTTGGAATTCCATTCACCGTCATTGCGGCGGATCATCCACCAGCTTAACACAATGCTGGCTATTGACGTAATGATCGAAGCCGTATTGATAAAGCTGGAATTGTTCAAAACCCACGTGTCCACAATATTGAGGACAAGGGAGGGTACGTCCTGAATCACCAAGTCCAACAGCATCCTTGAGTTCCAAGGGTGAGGGGTCTCGATGAAGTCACTGTACTGACGGAGCACCGATGGTCGAAACATCCAAACGAAGAGCAGGAACGGACTGTTTGCGGTGCTGACCTTGTCATTAGCAAGCTCACCGGCCGTGCTGCCTTCAACCATTGTAAAGCATACCCCAACACCCTTGAAGAAATGCCACATCGGCCACAATACCAGGAACAGAAAGCTAAGACTGCCAACCACGTAGTCTCCGACCACCCAGTCCAAGTACACCTTCGAGTCGAAGTCGAAACCCTCCGCCACCTTCGAGGACACGAACATGATGTCAGTCACAATGTCTGCGGTGCCGCAGGCCCAAAACAAAAATAGTTTCACCATCGCTATCGTCATGGCAAGTAATAGTCCTCGTGGGAGCTGACGTGCGAAACTGAGTCAATCAACACGACGGGCCGAGCACAAAAAACTTGAACCAAAATGGTTACGGAGAAACAAAAAAGACGAACCTGAAATTTTATACATAAAAATTAACCATATACATATATAAAAAAGCACTGCTATTGACTCATCTTCCCAAATTCATTGCCTCTAAAAATCTTCCAAAAAAAAATCCGAAAGATTTTCCCACCAAAGTCGTCCCCTATCAACAAATGCCTTCCCCAGCCGGATTTTGGGATTTTTCCAAAAAGGAACTGGAAGCTGTCCAAAAGCTCGAAGCAATGATGCCAATGACTGGCAGTCTCACAACTACCTGCCACATTTTCCATACAAAAATGTGAAATCAATACTGACACTTGAATTTAAACGAAAACAAACTGTGATAGATATTCACACACATCTGAATGTATATATGTAACAGCGACAAGAAGAATTCAAAGCATAAGTTTAGACCTTTTGTGGTTTCTATATCCAGGGAGTGTGAATAGCAAACATCAAGCGCAAATGTAGACATGTCCCCCAAAAAAAACAAAACCTTTCTATTTTCGATTCATGTCGTTGACCGGAAAACATCCAAAATGCTCCAAAAAGCGTTTCTGCCCTATTTGGCATCCAGGGATCCGTGAAATCTTGAAATGGAGCTGAGCCAAATCTTGCTTTCTCGCACATCTTTACGCAATATGGTACAAGCCAGTTTGACACCAACTTTCGTTTTGTTGAAGCATAGTAAAACTGATGTTACTCATTGCCAACTGCAAAACCCGGAAATACTGTTGACGGAAGAAATCCTGCAGCAGTTGATATGGTAAATATCCCACTATTTACAGGGTTTTGCACATCCCAGGTGTTGCAGGATTTCTTCCATCAACTGTAGTGACGGATTCCACGCATCAACCATAATTTTGGAATGATGTTGGCCAAGTGTAACTGCTTTTTCGGTGACGAGATCATCAACAACAACAACAACAACAACAACAACAGCAACAACAACAACAACAACAACACTTAAGTTTGGACATTGGGTGCAAACAACATGACGAGATTGTCCAAACAAAGGGGCTCATGTAGAAGTCATTTGTGGCAGGTCCAACAAAGAGAGACTGTATGAGGATTGAAACATGTTCTTCCGAATATACCGCTGCCATGGAAGTGCAAAATGACCACAGGAAACCATTGGAACAAACACTGTTCCATTAAACCATAAAATTCTTGGAATTATCAACTGACAATATGAACAACAAAGTGAGAATTCGTCGTGAATTCTACCTGGAAAAAATCGCCATTGTCTTAGTTTGCATAAAACATCATATAGCCATTTCCCATCTTCCCGGATCTTTCCGTCATCGCCCAGTTACTCATCAATGCACTCAAGGTGAACTCGTCACTTCTCAGGCCTCTTCGTTGAACGAAAATCGTCGAGAAAACCCACCTGTAATTAATTGCAATATAGTGAAACTAAAACACACACACATATATATATATATATGATGTATATATATAAATATGATATATATATTTATATGTTTGCACAATATGTAGTATTATGTTGTAATGTTATGGTAAAAAATGGTGAGATATACAATAACTTGGACTATAGCCTACAGCTACATAAAGCTCCAAGAATGTACGCACATCATAGATGTACAAAAAAATGCACACACATATAACACATGCATAGAGAGTTTCATTCCCTCATTCAATCTCATATATCTCATATTCTATAGTGGCATTATCATGCAGCAACGACACCCACCTTTTGTTTGATAGGAAAGATGTTTGAAGTTGGAACTGACTTTAGCAGAGATGTTTCTTTGTTCATAGAACTCGCGGCTGGGAAAAAAAAACAGAGAATACTTCCAGTTCTTATCCATTCCCGTATGCAACAAAAATGGATGAGACGTGAGACTTAGCAAGTGGCTCCCTTGTGAGCTGTACTTCGGAGAAAAAAAACAGTTTTCTGAATTCAACATTTCACACTGTCCCTTCGCAAAACATGTTTGTTGAATAACAGCCTGTCCTTGCAGAGTGGATTCATGAAGCTCTAATGAAGAAACTTGTGTTCCAAGATATATCCGAAGTCATGACTAGGCAACCTCAGCCACATCCTGTCCCACATCTCATTCCAATTTAAACAATCCTGTCCAACAAAACACAGCTGAATGGGTTTTTGATTTGCCCAGGCCTAGCTCTTCTTGCTGTCGGAAAATTTCGAAGGCCACTTGCCATTGGCTACCACTTTCACAAGCACTGATAGCAGCACTACAAAGTACCTTACTTTCAACCATTTCTTTCCACAGAAGCGAATCTTGCAGGAACAAATGGTTGAGAAAACAAGTCATTTCCTTCAGAAACGAAGGTTTACAATTCATAAAAACCATTCAAACTTCATCCAAACTTCTGATAGAACCACAAGCTGAATATAAGGGAAACCGATGGGTGGTTGCTCCAAAACCCCTTGGTCTCAAAAGTCACCACCCTTCCAAAAATTGCAGTCTAAGAATCCGCATTGACCACTCCTGTACTGATAGCCTTGCGCATTAATTCAAGTGCATGGCACCAGCCATTCACAAAGCCATCTGCGCAACATGCAGAGATGGCGGCACTGTAGAAGATGACATCGGCTTCTAGTTGGCACGCCGAAGCTTGGCAAAAGAGCCTTGAAAGACATCTTTCAAAGATGGAAGGGGTTCAATGCAAGTACACTCGGTCCGAAATAAACATGGAAGCCAACATTTGATGGTTTTTTGGATTAAGGATGTACCGTTTCCAAAACATACATTTGATATCTGGTTCCTGCCACTAGTCTTTCAGGAGTGTAGGCAATGATTGATTGCTGGAACCTAGCCTAGGAGCCCCTGAGAAAGAGATGACAACTTGTAGCTTCGAGGTAGGCCATGGCAAAAAGCAAACCTTGATTTTCAATGACTCCACAACTCTTGTCATGAAGCTCCACCTGCCAAGATGCTTTGGTAACATTAGAGCACCCTTCACCACTTCCACATGTGCACATGTAACTCTTTCTCAAAGCTGAGGATAAGAAAGGATACAACCAAACACATTGACAATAGGGCTCCCAACGCACTAGTCTTTGGATTTTGGGGTAAGTCAATTCATGATTTTGTAGAACATACTTCCCATCTCATAAGACCGTCGGACATGTCAGATCTTCCAATGGGTGTAAAATGGATGTTGAGTTCAAAAACCTTTTTGGAAAATGGTTTCAGTTCTTTACATCTTCACAAAGGATCTCTACTACCCCCAACAAGTGGTTACCCTGGTGAACCCCAGTCTGACAGGCAGGTCATAATCATTTCGCAATGGATGTCGAGATACGCGAGGGCACCTGCCCACTGTCCACTCTTTTGACAAGCACTGACTGCCGCACTATAACCTGTCAATGAACAGTTACCGTTTTCATATATAATCAAAAAATGGCCGTCGTTCGGAAATCCTTAACTATCTAGCATGTTTGTCAACGATACCAAGAATTTACTACGAGGATGGCAGAAATTTGCCTTCCTGCAAGTCTACGAGCATGCCCTGTCTCTTCCCAAACTCCTTTCAAGCTAATCCTGACTCCAAACGAAACTGCAAGGCTCGAAATCAATGTGTCAAAGTATTGATTTACTGTGTTGAGCGCGACCACTAGGATTGTGTCGTGAACCTAGCCTCCACTACTGAAGATCAAAGCATGCTGAATCATGCAGAAAGGGCATACACTTCCAGGCAATGTGCTGTAGATTGCAAATGTGACTACCCTACCTTTGAGAACAATGATAATTATCCAGTGGATCCTGCCAAAATACTGTAACAGTAGATAGGTTAACAGTGATCCCTGCATAAAAATACATCCATAGATTTACCCACTGTTGCAGGGTTTAGTCAAGCCCCCAATTATCCAAGTATCTCACAGTGCTGCAATGATATCTAGCTGCTAGCTATCTATTCGAAGCTGTGAACTCCGGATATGTTCACGGATACCAAGACATGATACCATTTTCCAAGCCCCCAAAAAAAGGAAACTTAGCTGTATCTGCGTAGTCTTGGAGCATTTCATTCTCTGCGTAAACCCTTCTCAACGAAAAACTGTCATATGAGAAAATCATATCAGCCGAAGATTCAACAAAAACAAACAGTCTCGTCTTACCTTTTATACCTTCCATAATCTAGAGTTGCCCTAAACCACCCTGAACCAACTTTCCTCCCAACCCACCCCCCCTTTTTTTTGGTAGTCTTTGCACCTTCGAAATCCAAGGCACTGATCAGGCTGGCTTGTAGTTGCTGGTTACATAAACTTTCAAATAATTGCAGGGCTATGGTCCTTGTTAGCTCAGGGTCAGCCAAAGGAACTGGAATGCACTACTAGTACTAAAATCACCCAAAAACAAATTGTGATGATTCTTAGGGGGTTCTTATGTTTATGTACAGCGCACAACATAAGTCAAAAAACACAAGTTCTATATGTTAGTATGTTGTTCTTACTAGAATACACATACATATATGAATCATGATGTTACATCTCTCATATTTGTCAAATCTTTCCTTTAAATAGTGTAATTGCGAATTATACGTGTAAGTAATGGGTGGTTGGGCGACTGCGGATCTCAAACATATCTGTCACCATTGCAAGGGGGGGGGGGGGTCCAGATTAAATTCGACTACCGAACCAAACCACCCAAGTTATCATGATAAGAGTTACTGGAAGTTACACCTCGGGATATTAACATGGAACCTGCACATCACCCTATTCGAAAAAGTACATCATCTTCCAAACCTCAATTTTTTGGTTTCCATCTTAATTTTCTGGGGTGAACTATAGATGTCAATGTTACTGATTTATGATGGCTTGGATTGCAGCCGTCAGTTTTTTCCAAACTCTGGTCAACATGGGTTCTCTCAAACCAAAGGTTCGGAGTGAACATAAAATGAGCCACGACAGAAAATCCGGGGTCCCTTACTTTCCATGAGTCATCCTGGTTGTTTAATAGGGATCCTCACAATGGTCGATTATAAATTATAATCTCTATTGAAAAAATCACCTATGTAACCCAACCAACTAGGGGCCCTTTTTTCGTGGCTCCAAAAAAATCCAAGAGGTGGGCTCGCCCGTGTTGTTGGGAGCCACAGAGTCCACATAAACAGCCAGCTACGCTGCAAGGAACAAGAATTCACTAGAATTGAAGTAACCAGCTGCCAACCAAAAATTGATATCACTGGATATACAAAATCCCAAGGTCGGTGGGCTCGCGGCTCCGTGTTGGGAGGGGAGCCACAGAGTCCACAATCCAACAGCCAGCTACGCTGCAAGGAGTTTCAGAAATTCACTAGACTGTGAAGTAGCCAAACGCCAACAAAAATTGATACCCTCCAGGGAATTAACATATCCCACCTTGGGAAAAGGAAAATCATCTTCAAAATGCCATTTTTGGGGGATATGTTAGTTCCCTGGAGGGTATCACTGGATATCTAATGATCAAATTGGGATCGTGTTTCCTGCAAGATTTATCCATGATTTGAATGCTTATTTTGGTTTAGGCCATTCAATGATGATGGAAGGATTCTGCTATGTGTAAAAGCCAGACGCAGCATGACCCATCAAAATGGAAACAAGGCCAAACATACCTTCAGGCACCAAAGCACCCAGAAGTTGCAATCCCTAGTTGGATGGCCCAGAAATTGTCCAAGTGGTTTGTAACCAGGTCCCTACCTAAATGTATATATGTAGGTCACGACACAGCTACTATACCGTTAGGTGCCCCAAACCATACTGCACATGTCGAGTTTCCACTGGGTCTTTTTTTCGCAGGAACTGATTAAAGCATTGTGCGTGATCCTTGGCAAGCGTTAAATTGTGCGGCTGTGATGGGTGGTTGGGAAACATGAAACCTTATGTGAATCGTGTATGGGGGTGGCATGCATTGTCCAATATCAATACGGTTTCAGAAACAAAATAAACGAAATGCATTGACTGGATTCTGTCATTCATGTGAATAATTTACCCGGAGTTTCCAACAAAACCTGCTGCTTTCTGAATGGCAACACCAGGCAGTACATATCGTTTGAACATGTAAATAAATCTAAATCTGGGCAAGTTACTCTACCTCCTAAACCTGAACGAAGGTGCATTTTGGGGGAATTCCCTTCCTGAAACCACCATTTGGGGTGATCAACCGGCTGTTTGGTCGCTATAATTTGGCCAGATCATATACCTCGGTGTTGCTGCTGCACCATGACAAGTGAGTACCAATAGGAGGTATCATTTTTGTGGCAAGGGATCCCTATCATTAAAAGCTTCACATGCCACGGTTACTGGGAGGGGGAACTTAACACCGTAATCGGCATATTCTGCCATTGATTTAGTGTAGCCAAGAGTACGTACACATACATTGCCGAGGATGCGTTAATACATAATAACCAAAAAAAACACCGTAACAAAATCAACCCTTCTAGGTTTTTATCCGAAGAAACATCGGGTTTTCTAGGAGTAAACAAAATTCAACTTGCTGGGGTGCTTGTTTGAAGCACTGGAGTGACAAACACAACATATTTTCCACCCCAGCAATTTAAAATGGAACCTGAACACGATGATTTCCAAAAGGCATCTATTCTTCCAGAAGTCCATTTTTAGGTTCCATTTTCATTTTTGGGAAGTGCATATATGTACATATTAAATCCCCACATTCATAAGCCAACTGCAAGTTTGGAGACACATCAGGCTTCAATGTTGAAGTATCCAATCGACTCCTTAAATCATGTAGGGATCGGTCAGGCTTGATATGAAGGTAGGAAAAGACAGTTGTGTTTGGTCACATGTCTGAATCTTGAGCTCAATCAACTACAAATTTCACTCAACCAAATACACTTAGAACACAAAAACACAAACATAACACACATATACACACATATTAATATGCAAATTCTGAAGGTTTATAAGGATTCGTACCCAACATTCCCATGGTCAGTCAGGACTTTGATCGTTAAATCATATCTTCTGTTGACCCCCGAGTGTTCAGTCAAAGCTTGAGCTTCTTATTTTTGTTTGAGGTGAGTAATTTACAGCTAGCAAGAGGTAGACTCTGAGAC
The DNA here is from genome assembly GCA_000507305.1 of Breviolum minutum Mf 1.05b.01. Taxonomy (NCBI): domain Eukaryota; class Dinophyceae; order Suessiales; family Symbiodiniaceae; genus Breviolum; species Breviolum minutum. The sequence goes on from DF239577.1 coordinate 59,838, forward strand.
TCAGCAATCTTTCTCTAATATATTGTGCAGACTCATATAAGAACATATCACTTCCCCAAATAATTGATCAAACTACCTGTTTTGATCCTATTTGTAATTACTATACATCTACAGGCTGCTTGTGGGTATGTTTTGGAGTTTGGGAAAATCTCATGCTTTGAGAGTTCACGGCAAGACAAGTCTCAATAAACTTAATGCAATTTGCCAATGTCCACTCTTCCCACAGGCACTGATGACACTGTTGAAGACAATGGTATCCACTTGAACAGCTTTCATGCATAAATCTTCCAAACAACTTAGTGCATGCTGCCATTGATTGCCTGAGAGCGGCACATTCCGACACAACAAAACAAAGGTCATTGACTCAAAGTAGATTGCTCCTTCATTGAGATTGTCTCACCGCGTACGGATGTCCAGGGAGTTGTAACAGCCATGTATTTTTCAGCTTATGGTCTTCAGTTTATAGCTTGAGGTGTTTCAATGGCCCCCTATGCAGCCTCAGGCTGCCTATGGAACTGGTACTGCAACCAGTCTGAAACCTACTCTAAAGGCCTTCCAACCCTATTAACCTGAGCAGCGCATTGAAAATCACCCCTGAAACATGACCATACACCAAGCCATCATGTTCATTTTGGAGGTTGTCCGAACACCACTAACACACTTTTAACCAAGTGACGACTGCTTCATGTGAACCATTCGGAACTAAACTTTGGAAAACAAATATGCCTTTGCGAAAGCCAAGCTGCTTTTATCCAACATGTTAATAGCCTTGGTATATGTCACCAGTGCTCCTTGCATCTTCAGTGCCTTGCATTCTGCTATGGCCTCTAAAGCACGAAACCACCAGGTGAAAACCATGGCAAAACAGCTCCAATCCGTGACCCTCACCAAAACAGACTCAACACAAAGATGTTTCACATATTCTTCAACTGTAACCTTCTCATCATGAGAAACGAAAAAAAACAGAAAACACATATATATATATATATTTGTAATAGTTATGTGGCAATACTATACAACAAATGCGTGAACATGTCCTTTGCCAACCTGAGTTGACACAAGGAATCTTGACCTCGTATGATTGCATCGATGCCGATGCCTACCGAAGCCAAGCCCCAAAACTGCTACGGATGCGCACAATGTGGGACAAAAGACCTACCAATAGCGTACCCAGTCTACTTTGTTGGCGCCCTGTTTCGCGGTGAGTTGACTCTTCGTAAGCGGTCAATGGGGGTGTTTGCTGCTTGAGCCCAAACTCAAACATTTACATATCCTGTTACTATCCATTTGACTAATAAATCTAGTTCCTCTCACATTCTCGAAGGGTCATTCGAGTCACATCTCGCCTAGGCAGCCCCAGAGTGTCTTTTCAGCAAATCTTTTTGCAGCGATTCAAGCGAATGATTTTGGCCAACTAAAGTCAGCAAAATCCATACCAAACACTTGATGAAAATAGATACACACTCCGGACAAACCGTAGCATGGCTGCATGGGTCTGGAAATCACTGTTCCTCAAACCCGGCAGATGTGAGCTGTTGGTGTCAAGGAATGTAATTCACCCGTCCTTCGGTCATTTTGGAAACAAAATTCAGCTTTCATTCGCACCACTTGTCTACTTCAATGGTACTGCAATGATCAAGCCCCGGGATTTGTCAGCACAAAAAGTTGTCCGCGCAAGTTTCTTTTGCAGTTTTTAATAGGCATAAATGCCACCCCAAAAAAGATATATATAATTGGTCTGATCTTCAATTGCAATAAACAGTACAGGTCAGTACTTTGCTCAAATAAATCATTCTTTCCAAGAATTGTGTTTGTGTCTATCTTTCATCAAATCGGGATGAGTTGTAATCAGTGTAGAAGCTGAAGTGATACGCACTCTAACTGCGACATCATGCGTACCGCCCCTTGTGGCTGCTGCGAAAGCACGCAAGCATTCGACGCGCTACTGAAGGCCACCATGTCCCCTGGGCGGAACGTGCTTCACATCGGATGAAATTGATGGCAAAGGTCGCCAGGACGACAGTCCTTTTCGAAACGTATTGAGCATGAATGGTTCTTGAATGTTCTTGAGGAAGATCTGTTCCCAAACACTATCGATGTATGCCTTCTAAATATGAATTTAATTGAATTCATATACCTGTAAAGCCAAGTGCCCTATTCTCAAGGCAATAGTTGCTGGTTTTAGGGGTAAAGTTGCCTAAAAAACTAGGACACTTGGCGTTCCAGGTATATATATATATATAAAAATCTTCGATAACTTTCAATGTTCACCTTCCATGGTGGGACGGGTCTTGAGATGTTGCAACAACTTTGCAATCGTCATAGGTGTTCAGTGCATCGACCAACACGTGCTGACCGTATGTTGATATCTGCAAGTTAGGAGTGTTTATGTCCATCATGCTGATGAAACCTGCAAAACGTCTACAAACATACCCCAAAAATGCCAATTGCTTACAAACGATGGCATTCTTTTCACTGCAAAGCTCCACCCCTTTGATTTCCACTTAAATCATCTAAATATCCTTCCAAACCCTGACAATCATGAAAAAAAACAACCTATCCCACCCAGGCCTGGCATGGCAGCTTCATACATCATTGACAACAAAGTGAAGCTGCACCGCCATGCAGCTGCTTCTTCACAAGCCAGCATGGCACTGGCATAGGTAATACGATCAGCTTCTACCTCCCAAACCTCGAACAAAAAAATCGAAAAAAAAACAACGGGGAATTCAGGGCATACCAAAACAAGAAACAACTAAAATATATAGCTTTAGTATAAACATTGAAACACATAACATATATAAAGACTACAACTTCTATAGAAATCCTGGGGATGAAATGGATCAAATTGTTAACAGTTAACACTGATTTGTTTTTTTTGTCGGGAGCTCGCTAGGTCGAAGCAACACCGGATGCCATGAGCCTCTTGAACACAAAAAAATAGATGAAGCTATTTTCAAACAAAATTGGGATACAAAACAAAAAATCCCAGGATCATGGTGGCTGGATGCTGTCAGCCAAGATGACTTTGAAATCTTTGAAGCTATCTTCTGGTTGGTGGTTTCAACCCATCTGAAAAAATATTAGTCAAAATGGGGATCTTCCCCAAGTAGGGGTGAAAATAAAAAATATTCCAAACCACCACCTAGTCTTGTTTTGTTTCGCCTAGTAACACGAAGATCTTCTAACAACTGCAATGCCACTGGCCATTCTTTCGCTCGTTGACAAGCACTAATGGCAGCATTGAAGGTGATGATATTCCCTTGAAGCCTGGAGGGTCACAAGGCATTTGTTGATGTCACATGGGTTGTTTCGTTGATAGGGGAAGTAGGCTGGTGGAACTAACCCATTTGAAACATATGCGCCAAAATTAGGAATCTTCTCCAAAGTTGGCAAGATGAACATAAACAACTAACAGTTACTTCAAATCACTAAAAAGGGAAACCTTGTTCCCATGTTTGTTACTTCAAGTTTTTGTTGTTGAGGTGCCCATTTCCAGCTGTAAACTTTCGGAGGACATAACCTATAAACCTGAGATAAATGGGTCGGATCATTTCCCTATTCCCTAGTGCAATCTTGATTTTGGATCATTTTCCTTGATTTTGGAGTGATTTTGGATAAACATGTTGGATTTGCATTTGCCTGCTCACTGTTGTAATCTTTGAAAACTTGTACAATTTTTCCAACTTTCAAGGTTACCCCAGGCAACTTTGAGGTTCCCCCAACTGAATTATATAATTGCCTGCCAAGCGAAGGAAATGATGAGTAGTAGCTACCTTTTCCGAAATAACACAAGGACTTTGGAAGTTATGAATATATCATTCAAACATGTATATACTACTTACATGTACATATAAGAATGTTATGTATCATGCTTGCTATGTTTACTGCATATTGAAACTTGAAAATAGATATCTGTTTATGTGCAATGAAAAAAAATATATATATATTTAAAGGCGTGTGTTTAATACACCAAAAAAAACAACCAAACAACACTTTTGTTTAGTTGACCTGGTTGAAGTGATGTTTCTGGTGCAGCTGAGCTGGCAAAACACTTGTCACCCCGTTTCCTGTCGAAAGGCACAACACCTCCCCCCCAATAGCACCCATTGCTAATGGACAATGGTGATTCATAAGTTCATACTGTTGATGGAACAAATCCTGCACCAGTTGAGGTTGGTAGTTCATCCCCGTTATTTGCATGGTTTTTTAACATCCCAAATGATGCGTAAAAGACCCTGACACTTCCAATGGTTGGTTCAAATGAGTCCTTTCCTTTTGGGGCGTTTAGGCCTACTTTTCATGGGCCATGGGCCATGTTTGGAACAAGAAAATCCACACAAATGGTGCTTGACTGCTGATTTACCATGGTAGAATCCGTAATCAAAAAAAACAACTTTTATTCAAACAAAAGTTGTACTCCCCCCAAAAAAATAACATGAAATCTGAAAATCACCCTTGGTGGAAAAGGAAAACATCTATCTTCCAAAGCTCCATCTTTGGGGGCCGAAAGCTTCCTGCTAATCCCCACCTCTTCAATTGCATCTGACCTAAGAGCTGTAAGACCTGACGCCACTTTCGACATTTCTCACAGGCACTGATGGCCGCCGAGTAAGCCACCACGTTGGCCTAACGCGGAACGTGGAAGGCGTGTTTTTGCAGCGGTGGTTTTCACCACCAACCTGGAAGTTGTGAATGTTTTTCTGAGGTGCCCCAGCCAAAACCAGACAAAAAATGGCCATGAAACAAATCCTTTGAAGTAGGATTGTGGCTGTTGGCTGTTTACATGTTTTGTTCATGTTCAATATTTTTGTTCAAAGCACAATCTACAAATTACAATATGTGTTAATTGTTTGTAGCAGCTCTGAGCTTACCCGGAATTAAAAGCGTCTTTTTATAAATATAAATCAACGACACAGGAATAAAATCAGTTTCTTTCCCCCAAAAAGAACCACTTTTCAGAAGAAATTTCAAAAAGGCGTCGAGTTGCTGGTTGAACCACCCATGTGACATTTTCTTTTATCCTTGAATTGGATCATGTTCCATTCATTTGCCCTGAAGGTCGGTGGTGGTGAAAAATGCAAAAAAATCTTTGAACCCAGCACCATCCAGCACCTATATATATATATATACTCTTTTACTGTCTGGAAGCATCTTGAGAGACTGACTTGCTGTGAGGATCCTTGATGAATGGATTGATTACAACTCCTATCAGCCTTGACTTTCTGAAAAATCATAGAACTTCCATTCCAAATTCGAATGTATTTGAGCGGCATGACTGTGACACTACAAACATCCTTACACATTCAATTATGCCCCCCCCCCCCCCATAAGTCCAAACATGAATTCTATCATAGCCCTGCACCAGAAAATAGCCAAATCATTTGCAAATACATGTGATTCCAACCATAAATCCCTACAACAAATCACTTGAGTCCTTAGCCCCCCCTACCTCACAATTACTCAGCAAGAATAAGGCAGAACCTTGTCTTGGCAGAGATTTTGATGGGACAAACAACTGCTAAGAAAATATCTGCTTGAGGCTAAAAACAGAAAATCAACAGCAAATCATGATTATGGTAGGATAATATGGGCTGGATTCTCTTATCTTCCACCACCAAATTTGAATTTGTATCATACTTGACCAACCCGGCAGGTAACGGTTTTTGACCAACCATGGCTGGGATGTGACAATGCAGATGTTGTTTTTTCTACTTGTTTCACTTCTTGTCTTTAGTTTTTGGTCAAAGGCACCTGAACTTTCAGAAACCGGTTTCATGTACAGCAACAAACAACATTCTACCTACTGGATGGATAGTCACCAGGGTCACACGATTTTCACCAAGATCAGTGGACCTAATCTTCCCGTACACTTCCCATGGAACAACCTGTGTTTCACATGCCACCATGCTATTCTTTGCACAAAAATCTCTGTCACGACATCCACTTCCTCAAACAAAAAACCATTAAACCATGGAACTCTGGGGAAACTCTTCTTTGTTTTTTTCCAACCATGCTGAACGGAAGAAACATGCTAGACGTTTCATGTATATTCGTTGAAACAGTTCAGGGTGTCAGATCAAAACCCACAGATCCAACATTCCTTTTCTAGTTGAAAAATATGTGTCAAAATGGGAATCTTCCCCAATTAGGAGTGAAAATAAAAAATATTTGAAACCACCACTCAGTGAAGGTCTCTCAAAATTATTGAATAGTATGAATAAAAGAAAATAATCACAAGCCTCAATAATGATAGAGGTCAAGTTTTTCTCAGCAAATTTGCCATGCTGCCTTCCATTGATTTCTGTTCTAAACCTATCCTTTTCCCCATAGTCACTAGTCCCGTTTTTAGGAACGAAGCAACGCCACTTCTCGCCTTTTTCACATGCACTGATAGCAACACTCCACAGAATGATGTCTGGTTGCCTAATGATTCAAACAACGAGAAAATACATCAACAAGTGGTTGAACCATCCATTAAAACCAAACAAAAAACACTTTGTCAAATTGGATCATTTTTGCAAAGATCGGAGAACATATGTCAAACATCATTGCAACCAGCACCTAGGGACCTGGTTGATTGCTGGTGTCCCGGTTTGGTCTTGCCCCGTTGATGAACAAAATCCTGAACCTGTTGCCATGCCATATGAACCATCCCAACTGGCGACTAGTCGGACTTCAAGGAATCTGTCAACACGAGCACCCAAAAACCGATGGGACAGAAAACTCATCTTTCTTTTCAAAAAAATGGCGACATTTTTTGCAGGAACGGAAGCAACATAGCTGTCCAATGTTTACCTGGATCTTCCAGTTTGGGTGCCTTACAAGGTTTCCGTGGAAAAGGGGGGAACAAATCCGCCATCCCTTAGGGTTTTCCATTGGCACCCCGAAAGGAAGGTGCTGGTAGTTATTCCTGGTAGTCGGTGTCATCGGGAAGCCCTCCTTCCAGGACCCCTCCAAGGTACAGTTGCTGATCTTTGGCCTCAACAAACAAACTCAAGGCTAATCGCCATTGCTTGGCCTGGCCAAATTGCACATGAATGAATGAACATAGGGTGGTGGGTTGCTTTGGTTAGAAGACCGTACTAAGGGATCGTGATGATAGTGATGATGATGATGATGATGATGATGATGATGATGATGATGATGATGCATCTCAAACAACCATGGCGGTGGTAGTGCCTTCTCACAGCTGCTGATGGCAGCACTGTAAGCAATCAAGTTCATCAGCATATCACCTCATGCGCTAACACAAAACATCTAACCACGCACAGCCCCACCAACTCCTTCGGAGTGGGGGAGGGCGGAGTCCGCCCTCCGAACAAGTCATAATTCGCAATTAAGATCAACAATTCTTAGATAGATGCGAAAAATGCAAACACAACAAAAAAAACACGTTCCATTGCTACATTTAACTCTTCACTCACCTCTTGGATGGGCAACATGGTTGTTAAAGAAACCTTGTAACATGCCAAGCCAAATGTCTTAGCATTTTCCACACTTCCATGGTGAAATCCTTGGTGATTCCCCCCCTTCAAGTCTTTTTGGGAAGGCCAAGGTGCTGTTCCGGAACTCTTGGAGCAAAGACATGGCCTGACATGTTTTTACGAAAAAAAACACCACCATCCAAGGAACATAACTACCCATAGTGGATGAACAGTACACCCCAGAAATCTAACATAGATACCAAAACATTTAGAGTTTTAAAGGGAGGTACCTTTTCCCAGGCCCATCATTTTGAGTATCCAGCCGTTAGTTTTCAAGGGGTAAGTCATCAAAGAACCATTGGGAGGTGGCTTCCGCATAGGAAAGTTTGGCTTAAGTCGTCTGGAAGGGTTGGTTCACATGCCAAATTTAGTAGGAAAATGGCAGATGCGTGCTCACATCACTCTTCAAAAGCTGGTTGAAATCAAACTTCTGAACATGTAAACATAATGATGGTTCAAAAATTCTCGGAGTGATAAAAAAGTTCTTCATAATTTTAAAACTCCTTTTGAAGCAAACTCGAGTTTGAGTTTAGATTTGCATATGACATGCCACTTGTCTTTCCCATGGAAGCCCATGTGAAGCGACCTTAAACACATGCCCACACTTATGGGCCAAAGGGGACTATCAAAAAAGAGTCGTAGCCTGTGGTACCCCAAGTAGCCAGGATGGAGTCAGACCCAAAAAACTGCCAAATTCAAGTTCCCCCCGCGATTTTGGAGAGGGATATATACTACCAACAAACCCATGGCAAATCACATGTTTTTTTTCGTAAATACCATCAGAACAGTTGATTTTCCATGGCTATGTTTGTTGTACTAAATTGGCACCTCATTTGCCTACTTCAAAACTCACCATCTTTCTCTCCAATGCCTCTTCCCAGCGATGGCTTCTTCCAAAAGCACCGATGCAACAGGCTGCCGTCACCACATCTGCTTGTAGTTTCTGCTGCATTGCCTCCTGCCAGCGCGTGATGGCGACCATGCTGTTAACACATCCAGTAATACCACACCAAAACACTTGTGGATGACTCACCCATGGTGAAGATATGCATCTTGTCATCTACCCAGTATCAGTTTATCTTTACCCAAACTTAGATGCTATAATAGCAACTATATATGTGCATAGCCACGATCTCAAGCTGTTGCTATCCTTTGCGTGTGCTGGGTGTAACCAACATCCAGTTTGAGTCTTCCCCCCCCAAAAAAAAGGTTTTCCCCACAAAAAAGTAAACACACATTGCAAATCCCGCTCTGACCGCCTAAGAATGTGCCCAAAGCACATGATCAAGAAGAGAAAGGATGTGAACACATTATTCCTTGTGAATGTTACTCTAACATCTACCAATGCTAAAAATCCGATGTCCCTATCAATATATACTCTCCAAAATTTCATGGGTCCAGGTCCATCATGGTGTACTTTTGAAGGTATCATTCTTGTTGTCGTTTTTCCCCACCTTTCTTCGACCTCAATCCCCCCCCAAACAACGGAAAAACCGCCTCCAACAACTTGATGGCTTCTTCCCAACGTTCTGCACCTTCACAAGCACTTAAGGCAGCATTGTACATGATGATGTTAGATCGAATCCTTAGGGGGGTCAAAGGCTAAAGGGTCATTGGGCAGCCAGTGTAGGTGGTGGTCTTACTATATACTTATAAGTTTATAAGGTATATACTCTAGGGTCTTCGCAAATGGAATTTTATTGGTATTTCAGTATGGTAGAAATCTTTATATAGAGGGAGGGAGAGAGGGAGAGATGCATACTACCAGTAGTTTGTCATTATCTTCATCATTCTTCGGAAATGTGGCATATGACCATCACACACACCCAAAAAAACCTCCCAAGTTTGCTGATCACTGGATTCTTCGAGCGAAAAATCCAGACATGGCACCCTGGCACTAAACGCCATCATCAAAATCGAATTTCTATCAAATTAAATCCAAATAATCCGTGGTGTACTGTATATATGTAAATATACACATGAATATATATATATACATAAATATTTACATACGTATATGCATACATGTAGAAATATCAAGACATAATACATAGATATATATATATGAAATATATTCCATCTCCCAGAAGTTATTGCAGTTTCATTTCACTTACCCACTTGCCCCTATATACTTCCCTTGAACACTAAATGTGCATCAAGTTTCTTCAAATTCCTCAAGTGCTGAACCAGAAAAATCGCATGTTGCCATTGTGAGGCCTTTTCACATGCACTGATGACGGCGCTGCCCAAGACCACATCTGGTCTCCCCTTTTGAGATTCTAAGGCCTCTTGGAAGAGTTGCAGAGCTCTTTGCCACTGCGAGCCTTAGGGTCTCCGCTGTAACACAACAAGATTTGCCCCATGACATTCAGATATATATATATATATATGTATATCTACAATACCCATCGTGTCTTGCATCCCTATCTCTGGCATATTTTAAATGGAATCCTATTACATTCAAACATTTCCCTCAGAAGGTGTCATTTCAGGCACAAGCTATGATCAGGACACTTCCAGGATTTTGATGGAAAAATAATCACTGGGATGGATGCGCACACACTTTAAAAATCCCAAACCTTCATATTCAAGGTTGGACAAAATCATTTATATATAACAAAACACATGAAGAAACCAAACATGTGCTAGTACCCTTCTCCCCCCCAAAAACCAACAACAACAGCATGATTCGATTGAACCAATGGGGTTCCAACGACTGGATGTTTTTCCTGGACTTATGGACCAGCACTGCATTCCGATCTCTTTGTCATTTGGGTCACTTGCGATCGCATCACCAAGAAGCCCTTTTCACATGAGCTCGCAGCCGCAGAGAGGAGAATCCTGAGGCTAGATGCGCGCTGCATATATTGCATCCAATCTTTGCATATCACCATTCCGAATGATACAATTTTAAAGTGGAACCAAAAAAAGTCACCGTTTTCCTCCAAAAAAACTGGGTGGAATGTTCATCCCAGGTTCCTGAAAAAATGAGATGTGAGATAATGTATATACTTTATACGTTAACAACAAGGTGTTGAAGATAACCATGCGACTCAAATGTGTGCCAGGTGTTTTTTCCTTTGTTTCTGGGGATACCTCGGCTCCAAGAGGTTCATTTGTCAGTACCGCACGAGGTGTTGTACGACAAAATCGATGTCACCTCCATCCTATTCCAAGCTCTCACTGGTGAAAATCCATCCACATATGTTTTGATGTGACCAACATCTATCAAACCGTTGTTTCATTGGAAATACCTCTCCATCCACCACTATTCATCCATCTTTTTCAATTACCCTCCCTTGAAACTAATAGTTCGCACCTGAAAATAAGCTTCACAAAAAGGAATGTAGGTTCCCAAACCCACCCATTTTTCAGGGGTAAAAGGAATGTAGGTTCCCAAACCCACCCATTTTTCAGGGGTAAACGGCAAATTCCCTGTTAGTCAATTTCAGGGAGGGGACCTGCTCCACCTCACCTCCAATACATCTTCAGCTTGGTATCAAGTTGGTTTCCAGCTTCGTCGATCGAAACTCCTCCAGAAGTTCCAAGGCTTTTGGCCACTCCTCCCCTTTTGCACAAGCACCTGGTGGAGAGGCGTTTTCTCATCACGTTTGTTCAGTTCACTTCTGAATGTGGCCATTCAAACAAACAGATTTGAGCTACTAAAAAAATAAGAGCGGCATAAATAACTATAGACCTACCTACCTAGTAGCTGCAACCCCCCTTTGACAAAGATGATAATTGGAGTCATTTTTCCCAAGGATTGCGGTAAAAACATGAAGAAGTGAAACCCAACCACATAGCACTGAGATTCTGGCCCCTGACACCAGGCAACAACTTACAAGCATACAGCCAAGTAGCATCCTATGGTTTATGAAGGTTATATAAATAGGATCCATGACCTAAGGATGTGATATCATCCTTATGGTGACGATTGCATCCTATGGAGTGGTAGCACCTCCCAAGCTAGAATTTCATCACTTCAGCATCGGAGAAGCCGCAAGCCAAGAAAATAATCATCAAACAAATCAACAAAAAACATATCATACTGTTGATGGTTCAGAAATCCTGCACCAGTTGATATGGTAAATATTTCATCATTTACATGGTTTTAAACATCGCAGGTGGGTGTTTGGGATTTCTTTAATCAATAGTACCACATGTTTGCGTCAGTGATTCCTGTCCAATGTCTGTGTTTGCTTCAGGCACCTAATGGACAACAACACGATGTACATCTCCGAGATTACTAACAGCTGGATACCTAAAATGCAGGGGAGGGTCACAATGGATGAGACCATACAGTGCGCCGATGGTTTGGAAAAGGTAGCCTTCACTAAAAAAATGTCATTTTTTTTAAAATCAATGTTAGATGTCTAAAGTGCATCTCTGATTTGCATCCACTTTGGGGCCGAAACGAACCTTTCTCGTCATCAATGCTGGGCCAACAAAGAATTCACCATCTTAAGACCTGTCATCATTCTACACATTGACTAAGGACCCAAGGCTCAACAACATCTTCATCGTCAGCATCACCAAGGTCAAGGTAAAAGGTCTAAGGCACTGATGGTGGTACTGAAGGTGATGATATCAGCTTGACAAGATGATGGCACCAATTCCTTCCAAATTTCCAACGCACATTGCCATTGATTCCCTCGTTCACAGGCGCTCAAACCTCCGTCTTTTTAGATGAGGGAGCTGAGAAAATGGTTGGTTTGGCGGCATGTCATATGATGAAGACTTGAAGATATAGTTAGATTATAAATAGGCTGTCAATACTGTTGATGGAAGAAATCCGGCACCAGGTGATAGGTAGTTTATCCCATTATTGTTTAAGTTCTAAAAAATCCCAGGTGGTGTAGGATTTCTTCCATCAAGAATATCACACATGATCATGGTGCATGGTGTGAAAACATCATCAAAAGTTTCAATATCTCTACATAGATCTAACTATCCCTGCCCAAAAGAAAAACAACAAATTCATGATTGCCCTCTGGACAATCGGTTGGTGCTCTGCTTCTTGCACTGATGCCGCTACGCTGCAATACTGAAAAGGGATTGCATTCAAACACCACCACCACCACCACCACCACCAACAACAACAACAACAACAACAACAACAACAACCACTACCACTTTCCAAGTTCAAACATGAAACAACTGTTGTGGCTAATAATGTCCTTCTCTTTCATTTGCCCATGCAATTCCAAAGCTTTCACCCATTGCCTTGGTGGGTTTTGCAGCGCCAGGCCCCATGGCACCCGGATGCTGTTGCTCGGTCAACACCAGGAATCACAACCTAAAACTAGGTGGTAGTTGAACCAAGCCCTTAATAAGGCCTTATTTCTGCGGGGGTTTCTAGTTCCACATTTTCTAGTTGGTGGTTTCTAGTCTCAACCCACTTTTTCAAAATATGCGCGGTTGTCAAATTGGATCATATTGGATCATTTCTCCGAAAATCGGGGTGAACATAAACAATATTTGAGTTGCCACCACCACCTAGCAACACCCGTATTTGCCATTGCCGTCCTGGGTCGGGGGGTTAGATCCAATTGATCTGTGAAACCAGGAAACCATCGAAACCATGTCCCCATGCCCGACACCAGGCGTCGGGAAGTAGGTCTACCGTTTCCAATCGCATTGCTGCCTGTAATTTCCTAAAAGATCCTAAAAGTCTTTATGCACGTCACACGGAATTCACCAGAAAGGGTTCCAAACGTTTAAACATGCGAGCAATGAAACAAAACATCTTATCTACCTTGCATTGTACTGGATACTGGTTGTTGTATGGTGTCCTTATCATGACCTGTTTTAGTCCCAATATAATTGGCTACTAGAATCCTGCATACAACCCACCCAACCAAAGTTGCTTTATTTCCACACCTGTGACATATTGACGTTAACAACAACATCCTCACCACGGACAAAAAACAAGTTGCTTTCCTTGGGCTAAAGCACTGAGCGTCGCATTGTAGGTGACCTCGTCACAGGATACGACGTGTGCGTATACCACCAGGGCCATACCACGGTGGATAGGGATTCCATACCTAAAAGATGCTTTTAAAGAGATTGAATCATCAAAGATGTCATGAGCTACAATGATGAAGCTACCCAATGTTGTGTCAATGTTGAAATGACACAGTATAAATCAAACAAATCAAAAACAATCATGTTTTCGGGGAGCATTCAAGGCATGAGGCATTCACATTTGAGTGTCTAGGGGAGGGAAGTAGGTAAAAACCACGTAAACTTTAACACCTGGATTATAGATGTTCCTGGTCCCATCTCTCCACCCTCATACTTATCTTTCACAATTTGATTTATTATAATATACTTTGCCACCCCCAACAAAAAATAAGATGTATATATCATACATCAATTTATCCATGATGCATCCACAAATCCACAAACATAAGCATACCAAAAAGGCAAACCTTCCGGAGTCATCCCATCCAACCACATGCAGCTCAGTTTCTAAACCAACTTGTTGTGATGACCTTGGTGTACCAACGACGGCTACTTCCTAACCAACGGTGGGAAAGGTAGCCGACACGCAAGGCTTGTCATAAAAACCCAAGTGGCTCCAGATCTTCCAAGATTTGCAAGGCCCAAGTCCTGTGGAAAAAAAAAAAGCACGAAAGCGATTCAAAAAAGGTTTGGGTTGGAACAGTCTCAACAGTCTCTGAATCTGTGATATGATCTATTTTGTTAGATTTTTTGCAGTGTTTGATAGATGCTGCCAGTTGTTGTTGTTACAATATGTTGGTAAATTTTGTGAATTCGGAGGGGGAGACGAAAATCAAGATAGATGGGGGAAGAAAAGATGAGACTTCCAGATGTGATTCGAACTAATGGATTTCTAATGACTCTTGAACTGAGTGTTAGCTATATCGTTACGCAGTGTTTACATTGTTAGCTATCAAAACCTGTACCTGGCTTTTTTCTGCCCCAAGTAACTTGAGCAGTGAGAAAAAACAACCTGGTTACCTTCCATTATACTGGTTGGTTCGTCGGGATCACTTTTAGTATGGCTTGTTACCAATCCTCAAAGAAATGGGTAGCATAATCCGCTATGACCAAAACCACCATGTTTCTTTCACTGCTCAGACATGAAAACTACATACCATATCAATCCAGTTTAGGAGAGTTGTTGTCAACAGCCTTTAGGAAGTCTTCTGGCGACAAATTTTTACCCAAATGTTTCTGTCCATCTTTACGTAGGGAAGTAATTTGAACGTCTTGGAGCCCGATTTTGCATGTATGCAAGGTGGCCCCTGGGGTTATAACTCCTACAACTAGAGTTGCAACCCCATTTATGAGGCCATTTATAGGGGACCCATAACTTCATTTATAACGATCGTATTGGCCCACCTTGTAGGTATTTGGCAAAAAATCCTACAAATTCCATCGGCCCCACGTTATTTTTTGACCAAGGTTCCAGAGATTCGCTTTCTCCATGGCATTCACCGTGGCTGTGGCAACGAAACGATGGCTACAATGTTCTGGTGGAAGTATGGCCTGGGTTGAAGGGTTTTTCGAAAGGCGGCGATTGGGTGATGCTTCAAAGATCCATTTCTTTGTAAGGAAGTCCTGAAACCTTCCATGTTTTATGTTGAGGGAGGAGAATTCATAGATTTTTGTTTGAAAAAGTAGTGGTGATGTTGTGGATGGCACGTGCCCCTCCCCTAGGAAAGGGGGCGGTGACAGTTAATGTACATAAGGAAGAAAAGTTGTGCCACCTACCTTTAACTTGAGGATCATTCAGGTATGTGCTGCTACTGTATGTTCCTGTCATGGACCTCATATCAGAGAAGGACAAGAATGTGTTCAGCACCGTGAACTCAAAACAAATTGCGAGAATTTCCAGGGTTCACATTTGCTAGTTGAGGTGAGGCCGTTCTACACAATGCATCGAAATGGGAATGATGACATTGCAAATGACAATGCAGCCATGTAAAACCTACCGCCAATCTGCAAACAAAATAGCATGGTAAATAAATGTCTTCAACAGCCAAATGCACACAAACACATATTCCAACAAAACTAACCCCAAAAATAACACCTACTGGCATCTAGGTGGTTTCAACCCATCTGAAACATATGATTAGTCAAAATTGATTCACCTTCCCCATGTTTGCGGAGGCTGGACATGTGCCCTAAAAATCTTCGAAACCACCAACCACCATGCCAAGGGTTAAGAAATGTTAGCGTCTCGACCTCAACAAGGTGGGCCCCTACCATTTACACATGGAGTTATAACTCCTGTAGGCTTCTATAACCCCATTTATCAAGGCTGAATAACTCCATTGATAACGATCGTAGAGGCCTATGCTTTTGTATGCTAGTTCCATGCTATGTCCGACCGAGTTTCGTTGACCAGCAATGCTTTTTCCCATTGCACGTGTCGGGCACAAGCTTTCACCACCTCCACATAGACGCGCCCATCTTTGATGCGATGTTGCAACAACAACGACACTGCCAAATCCTCGGAGATGCAAGTGGTTGAAGGTTCAAGGGCAGTGATTTTGGAATAAACAAAGTAGCAAATTGTTGTAAAACCTTCAAAATAATATATAAATATACATAATTACATACAATATTAAAGATATATACAATCTTTTGAATATCTAATCACTATACATACATACATACATACATACATACATACATACATACATACATACATACATACATACGTACATACATACATACATACATACATACATACATACATACATACATACATACATACATACATACATACATACATACATACATACACGACTACATACATACATACATACATACATACATACGTACATACATACATACATACATACATACATACATACATACATACATACATACATACATACATACATACATACATACATACATACCAATGATATCAAAGGATACACGTGCATCCCTCCGTAAACTCATATAGTCCTCTTTAAAGAAGCACATCTTCAGATTTCCCAATTTGTTTCCGTCAATGAGATCATCTCCAGCTGTGCACCCCAACAGAAACAACACTCCAAGAAGCCATGGAAGGGGAAAACTGAAATGATCGCGGTTCGATCTGTGCGAATACAGTGTCATGAATATCAAGTAACCTCTAATGATTTTGGGAATTCTGGGTCTGCAAATAGCTCCTCTTTATATCAGGCCTTTTTTCCGTCTTTGCTCCTGGTCCTTGGAAGCTTTAACTTTTTCATGCACCATCGAGTACAAGCGATATTTTTCAATGGTGAGCGTAACAGTGTAACATCACTCAAACCTAAAGACTCAACTCATTTTCCGGTGGCCAGTGTGAAAAACAGTCCAACCCGTTTGAAATATGTGCAAGTCAAAAGGGGTTGAATTTTTTCGAGGGGTGAAAATTCCAAACATATTTCACAACCACCTACCTGCGGAATCAAAGGCTGCAACCACTCCGGAGGCCTGATTTAGGGATTGTCAAAACAGCATGAGCCCTTATTAAAGCCTTATTTCTTGGAAGGGGGATGTGGCATTGGGGGAGTACCCTTAGATTCCCATTCACCTACTCCCTCGAAGTTTAACAGGGAATTTTCTTTGTGGCCCGGTGAATTTTCAGGGGGCTACACGCCCTAAAACTAACGCATGTCCCCCCCAAGAAGGGTCTCTTTCAATAAGGAAATACATCTGAACCAACCATTGATTTTCAGGGGAACATTCGTTCCTTTTCAGGGCCTAGGGCCTATGCATCTTACTGCATCTTACACCCCGGAAGATTTCTCATGAACACCTAAAAACCACCAATTGAAATTGAAAAGGAAAATCATCTGAACCAAACCATCATTGTCAGGTTCCATGTTAATCAGGATGTAAACTTCAGGGAGCTTCATGCATCCAAGGTGTCTCATCCTGCCAATCCAAGCGTCCCAACTTTGCTGCTGCGCCAATCGGGACACAACGCTTTTCTTAGGGGCCAACGCGGCGTCCGTCATTTCCGAAACCGCTGCTTCAACATGGCGCCGTGTTAGCGGCTGATCTCATGTGGTGGATGTTTTCCTGTGTTAAAGTTCCACTGAAAAAAACATAACAAACATGTTTTTGTTGAGTAAAAAATGTCTGCAGATCAGTGAAATCAATGGCATTTAAAGACATATGACAATTTTCTTTTTTCCAAACGAAACCCGTGTTATCCAAATATGTATCATGATTGTATGAATTGTATTGAACTATGTTTTTAAAACATTTTAAAACATAGTTGTGAAAGTCACTTCATCTGAAATCCAACCCCTTCCCTGTGTGGTGACCTCGGATCCCAAGGTTTCTCCAACCGACTGCTTGGTTGAAACTCACCGATGACTTCAGAAAAATCCCAGGATTCTCCAGGTATGTCGACTTAGATTTAGGAACCAAACTTGGGTGAATTTTGAATTTGAGAATATGGCGGCATTGACAAAAAAACGCGCACAACCCCTGAAAAAAAACAGCTTAGACAAACCTTGGATCTACTTGCAAGGATGCAATCGTGGCAAATCAAGGTTTTGGTTGACAATTCCCGATCCTAAACACACACACACGCACATATATATATATATATACATACTGTTGATGGTTCAGAAATCCCAAGGCCAACCACCCGGGATGGTGATAAAACCCTGAACAAAATGAGATAAAACTACCGTTCCCTCAACTGGTGAGTTGGATCCCGGATTTCTGAACCATCAACAGTATGATTGCATCCTGGTGGTGACCGGCAGCATCCTGGGGCGCCAAAATCCACACCTCAAATGGACTGCGGTATAGAGCTCGATCCAACTCGTCCACCTTCCCTGCGGGGCGAAGGTAAGGGTGATATTGATTTGTGATGGTGCTTACATAAACATTAAACATAAATAGATAGATGGATCGATTGATAGGAAAAAAGAAAAAGGATGCTAAAATCTCTAGAATACTTCTATAACAATCTCAGGAAAAAAATCATCTTAAAGAGTTGGACACATACTATATATAGGTAAATATGTTGAATTTAGCGTCGAAGGCAATGGTAATATCCTGTCATTGATTCCCAGGGCAGTTGCCGGGGTTTCCCCAAATAGCCATGTTATGAGTGCCATCCCCCGAGTATTGCCCGCTGGGGAACCAAGGCCCACCGGATAAGTTTTGGATGTGTTTGATGAACATAATGGTGTAAGAAACGTCCAAAAAAAATCTGAATCAAAATGACATGCTGCAAAACTTCATGTTTCAACCCCTGCATGTTCATGTTGAAGAAGCTACAGTATCTGCCTCCCACCCAATCCCTCCACCAAACATATGACCCACTCAATTCCAGCATTTTTTTTCCAGGTGCATCTCTAGTTGGTGGTTTCAACCCATTTGAAAAATATTAGTCAAATTGGAAACCTTCCCCAAATAGGGATGAAAATAAAAAATATGTGCGTTGCCACCACCTAGATCTCTTTTCTCTACTTCAACGGTCAAGTTTGTTCATCTCCGTGCTCCTCTGGTGGAAACACGGGTGCGCTTTCACTCAGCAATGGTGTCCGAGCGCCTGGATAAAAGAACGGTTGGGCATATGTTTGATAGAAAAAAACACATAAATTGCACTATAAGTATATGTAAAACATACCATAAACATATATTATATATAATATATATGTATATACCGCTATATACCCTAGACTTCCAAAGGCTGAAAACTTGAGGCTCCAAAAGAAGGCAAATTTTAAGGGTCTTTGACAGGCGTGGGTATGTATGAATAAGGATGAATAAGGCATATCACTTTAAGGCTCCATAGGCCCAGCAGCAATCCCCCCGAAAAAGAAAAAAAAACACCTTTCAATTTCCTGTTCCAGCATCTGGAAAAGAATGCCCAGCCCTCCCGTGCTCAAATTCCTTATTCAGCTGCAGAAATGTATATATCTGTGATATCTTTGCAGCCTCAGCCAATGATTCATTTAAAAGCCTGGTGGTTGACTATCTGAGAAACCCTGACATGAACGGGTTCACACTTGAGAACCTGCCTTAGAACAGACTCTTATAGGCACTATAGTCTACTCAAAACTTCCTAAGTCACTTCATCACACTTTCGTAGAACCACTGACAGCCTTTGCCAACAAATGAGCCATGAAAACAACAAAACCATCAAATATTGTCCATCATTATACATATTATACTGGCTGTTTAAAGAACTGGATCCCTTATAATTGTTTAATGAAATCATCCCCAACATAACCTGGGTAGCATTTCATCCCCCCAAACCATCCCGCCTACCGCACGACTCAGAGGGCTCCAAAAACTGGTGGAACTGCTCTCCAAACGTCGCGGGGGTAAACCAGGAAGTCGTAATGGCATTAAAGTATCCACCACATCCACCTTGCCAGGTAGATGATTTCAAGGGTTGTTGTGAAACCTGGTTCCTTAAAAATAGGTGAAAAATCGGTGACATATATAATATATATATATATATCACCCAATTGGCAGGAACAAATACCACTTATATATATACCACTTATATATATATATATTGCCAATTGGGTGATTATATATCACCTACCTACCACCTAGTAAGGGAACCAGGAAACTCCTTTGACAGGTGATGATTCATGATGATGCCTTGACAACTATGGTCGGTATGGCGATTAGGAAACAACGATTAACAAAAAGGAAAAAGGGATATATAACTTAAATGGCAAAGAACCAGCAGGTTGATATTGATTATAAGCTCACAACCATGTATGTTGCCGGTTTTTTTCCACTGAAGGTGGTACCCCACAAGGAAAACATGGGGACCCGTACCCTACTACTGTGGTTGCCACTGGGCACATGAGGAGAAAGAAGCCAAATAAGAAACATACTTACTGTCAATTCTTGGATAATAAACAGAGAACTACAAAGAACAAATAAGGTTGGTGGTTTGCAAGCCGTCTGTGTTATCTTGTGTCATTTCCAGATTTTTCCCAGGCAATCTCAACCACCCATTGAATTCGTGGATGTCACCTCTGAAGCGACATAAAAACTCCAGTGATGTCAGCTTATTATCATCTCTGCATCCACAGGAGCTTGCTTTGATGAGACATATTATAAAATATATATATATATGACATATCTCATGTATACTGCACAAATGATCCTAAATGTATGTAAAACCTGACATTGAACCAACATAATTACAAACAAAACATCTTCAAAACACTTCCAACAACTAAAAGTCTCTACAGGGCCTGTTGGTTCAATGTCAGGTTTTACATACATTTAGGATCATTTGTGCAGTATACATGAGATATGTCATATATATATATATTATATAATATGTCTCATCAAAGCAAGCTCCTGTGGATGCAGAGATGATAATAAGCTGACATCACTGGAGTTTTTATGTCGCTTCAGAGGTGACATCCACGAATTCAATGGGTGGTTGAGATTGCCTGGGAAAAATAATTACAAACAAAACATCTTCAAAACACTTCCAACAACTAAAAGTCTCTACAGGGCCATCGCTCCTCTCTAGAGTTCATCGAGGCCAAGGCCGGCCTCTGCTCCAAGGCATGCGGGAGCACTTTCAGCACGTGTTGCAACGGAAGTCTTGCGCAAATGTCGGAGGGACCTTCGTGTTTTTTTGGCGGGAGAAAAATCCAGAGATGATTGATGATGATTAAAGATGCATTGATTTTGTTGTTGAAACGGTTTTGTTGAACAATTCTGATGAAACAAAAATATGCCTATAATTGACTAATTGTGATTTTGATGTTGATTTGTGACATGGTAAAGACTTAGCACGTCTCGGTGTGTGCTGCAATTCTTCTGCACATGTCCGAAAAAACACAATTCGCATCTGGGCAATTGCTTAAGCTGCAGGTCCCTATTGGGGGATTGCCCCTTTTCAAACTACCCTTCGAGGTGACCTCGGTAGTTTTTTTCACCCGTTCAAAAAATGACCCCAACCTTCGGCTGGTTGAAGCAGCGTTTGGAATTTCCCACAAAACCACCAAACTTGGACCAAGTGGTTTGAGGAGCTAAAAACTGCCTCAAACCACAACAAGATTTGGAAACAAAAAACCCAACAGTAAAGGGGACTCAATTTCATGAACAGCCGATCTGAAAGGATATAAATAATCAAGAAAATGTCCTCCCCTCACTGACCCAAAACATTCAAAAACCAAAACTACACGGTGGTTTCAACCCAATTTGAAAAATCTTCAATCAAATTGGATCATTTTCCCAGGTAAGGGTAAAAACAAAAAAATCTAACCACCAGCTAGGCTGAGCTTTTTTTTGATTTGATTTGAGTTGTTTTTTTCGGTGAAGCTGAAACATTCAACAAAAACAACTAGAAAAAACAACAAAACACACCCTAAGGATCTTTGGACCCTCAAAACTGGCTATTTTGAGGACCTTAGCCCTGCTATACAGGTTCAAACCCTTCCATTGGAGGGTCCAAGATCCTTAGGGCAAGACAAATCTTCCAGGTTCAACGGTTTTCTTTTTCGACACATCCAGGCGGACTCACCCTGAGTCACCCTGACGGATTCCGTGCCAAAATCAAAGCCAGCTGCCATCGTTGTCGCGCACGCTGGCTGTGTGGTCGGGACCTGCAGTTTTATTGCGAAAGGCCAACAAAGGTGGAGGGCATACAGTGGAGGTCATGATGATGAAAACATGAAAAAGGGTTCATGGTGTCGACCTGTGCGTACAAAAAATGACATGTGCAAACACCTATATGTTTGATATACTTCATCTGGTTGGTGGATTCAACCCATCTGAAAATATTTGTCAAATTGGACTGTTTCTCCAAGTCAGGGAAAAAACCTCAAACATTTGAAACCACCACCTAGTTGTATATACTTTCAAATGCAGAATCTTTTGATTCCATATCCTACTATAATCTATAGGTACGTGACATGTCTGTAATATCTGTTTGGTTACATGTGATATAATTTCAACTTAGATTTGGGTGAAGGAGGCATCTTCAGGTTGGATTTCCCGGAAACCACCTCTTGAGGTGATTGTGATGCAATACACCCAGCCGGAAATGAACAAATGTCACTTAAAAAAGGATCATGTCTAAAGGAAAATTGTCTTCCAAACTAGCATTTTCCGGGATATAACATGAGTTTTCGGTGGAGTACATTTCAGTAAGATGGGACCCCCTTTAATGAGCAAAGAAGAAACTTCCTGACTGGAATTTCACACAGTGTTCATAGAAGCACACGGGGTAAAATATGGAACAATAGTGATGTTGGCCTATGTCGTGACTTGTATTGTAGAGTACCAGTATGTTACCATCAGTCACATTAAGAATTTGAGTAAGAGAGAATGTTGAGGGTAGATTCCCCTCTTAGCTCAACATATATGATGGAATAGCAGTAAAGCTAGGAAAGATATCAGATTATATATATAACTATATATTTAACATACATGTAAAAACTGTACATCTGTCTACATTTGATAGGTCCACAAACTGGACACCTGTCTAATACTGCAAGGGAGTTTCAAACGGATGAATGAATGAAGAGGGAACAAGATGGTGCTTTCAAACCGCCGCACAAGCACTTCAAGACTGTTCACAAATTATGGATGCACTTTGCATCACTAACCTTTCATGTCAGAATGCAGCTTCCCAAAGCACACGCACACACACACACAAAATGTGGAATTCAATGACTCTTGCTCCATTAAATGTTTCTTTTCCAGGGCTGCTCATCAATCTGGGGCCAATCTTCCGCAATTTCCACACGCAATTTTGCACTTTTCAGCCATTTTTGGGGGGGGGGGAGCTGATTGGTAGTTTGAGGTCATTAGGTTTCTTATTTCCGAAAAAAAATCCTGCACTTTCAAGGCGAAGCAGTTACCGTACCCCAACGGTGTTCCGCGGCCCAAGGAACGGTGCGGTACGTGAGCGATGGGGCACTTCTTGGGTCAATTGATCACGACCTTTCGAGGTGCGACAGAAACTCGGCGCCAAACTGGAAGTTAGGCCTACTATAGTCGTCCTTTCACAGGAAAGGACTCATATGAACCCACCCGGTAAAATATAAGACCAGCTGTTAGAGGTCGAAAGGAATATGTCTAATGTTGACCCCGGATTAATAAACCCCATGGTTGTTTAATTGGGGGGGTCCCATTTTAAGGGGGATTTATCACTTTTGGGGGTACCCCCCCTAATAATCACTATAGACTATAGGGGTTTATTAATCCGGGGTTGACATTACATAAGATATACAGAAAAAGGTTTTTCGGGTATATAATTTATAAGACTTAGTGGGGTATTCTAAGGATGGCACACCGGCAAAAAAAAATACACACTGGAAGTTAAAACGTACAAATACCATTGCTATGATAGTAATGCTCATCAACAATAAGCTTTGCAGTTTTGCCCCTTTGCAAGGTTTTTTCGTTACTACAAAATTGTGACTATACTTTTGACTCTCGACTAATGCAAACACACTGAATTTTGACCTGAAAAGAAGCGGTTGACAAAAGCACATCAAGATTCTGAGCTACGATCTCATTACGATCTCGAAACACATATGGGAAATCCAGTGACAACATGCAACCTGAATATGATATCATCTGCATGGTCAAAAGTGATAGCATGCCCACCAGTCAAATCAAATTGACCATGGCAAATACATTTTACATATTATCAGGTCTTGTCAAATTGGAATACTATGAATTCAAAACTTCACCATCCGCCTCCACCCTTTGTCAAAAAGAAAACCATGGAACATAAAGACATCTTAAAGTCATTTTTAAGGCCATCTGATATGACAAAATGCATGTTCTACCATTGTTCTACCTCTTTAACTGTTGGGTAAAACTACGATGGCCAGCTGACAAAACCTCTCGTGTTGGGTAGGGAAATGCATCGGTCCATGCATTTAGTCATTCCAGTGATCACCCTGTCTACCACTGGGGCTTCTGACTCGGCAACTCATCCACGAAACCTAGCTCTTGCTCAGCCTGAACCCGACAAACACAACCGGCACCACTTAGTCACTAGGTGCCATGTAATGCACATCTACAAATGGAGAGATATGCGTTGAAATCCGAATAAAAGCGTATAATATATATATATTATATAGACATGTACCTTATTACATTACCAGGTATGTTGTTTTTGATGAGTTGTAGACATATTTGGAAGTATGCAATCTTCACTGTTTGGTTTTAGAGTTCTTTTCTGTCTCGCTCATTGGCGAAAACATGCTTTGCCATAGAGGTGTTCTGTTTTGAAGCTGACAATCATTGATAACAGTACTGTGACTTGGATCTACTTCACACACAGGATGCAATCGTGGCAAACGAAGATTCTCAATCCTAATTTTTAAAAATGTCATGTCATCCTGGTGGTGACTGGTATCCTGGGTAGGGGGCTAGATCCAAATTATAAATATACCTGGCCAAATTGTAATGTTTCTCCCTGAATTAAGAGATGTTCCCTTCCCAAACGCTAAATTTTTGGGGCCCAGGTCGTGTGAGGTCGCTATAATTTGACCAAATGTACAGCATGGTAAATGCTGGAATAAGAAAAAAATCTCCCAGAATACTGCAAAAAATCAGATTCTCTCCAAGTCAAAACCTACCTCCCCGAAGTTTAACATAGCCCCTGAAAATAGGCTTTCCCAAAAGGAAACTCATCTTCCAACCATCCATTTTCAGGGGCTATTTTAAACTTCCAGGGGGTACCATAAAAAACGGCCTGCACCTCAGCGTTTGGAGCCTGGCAGGTGCTTCCGTGATTTTTTCCGATTTTTTTTGTGTTGGGCTCCAGTTTTTAAATCCATGTTTTAGGGGGCACACATAACTCCATAAATTTATAGCTGGTTGGTACTTGGAGAATCATCCCAGGACTTGTAAGTGGTTAGGGATCATCCCCATTTATAAGCCATCGGGCATTTTTGGGCGAGGTTCCCTCACTAAACCCACCATTTCGAGGTGACCAGCATTCCATATATGGTAGATTTGCATACCGTTGGTTGATCCTTGATGTACCTGTGTAGGTAAATATGCCATTCCTGTC
This sequence comes from Breviolum minutum Mf 1.05b.01, assembly GCA_000507305.1. Classification (NCBI taxonomy): domain Eukaryota; class Dinophyceae; order Suessiales; family Symbiodiniaceae; genus Breviolum; species Breviolum minutum. The sequence continues at coordinate 85,320 of DF239577.1, forward strand.
CCAAAAAAAATCCAGTCCTACATATTTTTGATGACCCCAGCTGCTGAATGTATGGCATATATTTATCTACATTTTGGTAGTTTTGGGGGGTAAATGTAGGTAAACATACCATTCATTGAGTATCTGGGAACAGTTGGGGAAAAAAACACCTAAGGAAATCACAGATCTTTTTTGGGGGAACAAGTTGTTGATGCCGCCGGGAGACGGTCTCCGAAGGTGAAGGTGCGGGCCATCAAATTGATGGATCATGATCAAGGGCATCACAATTTTTGTTCACAGAAACATAAGGAAAAAACATCCAAAACATACCAATCATGGCATGTTTTTTCTTAAGATATCATGTTTCAAAATAAGTCAACATAAGATAACATAACATAACATGTTTCAAAAACACACAAAACAATCAAAAAATCAACAAAAATCATGACTCTCAACATTTGCAACTCTCTGCCACATCAGGACCCTCCATTCTTCTTTTTTGGGATCTTAAAAAAATGGCCCCAAACCTGGGCCGATCGTGACCCAAGCTCCGCCACGGTGGCCAACAAAATAGGATTCAAACGCCTCTCCGGTGGTGACCGCCCTGTTGTTGTGAGTGAAAGAGGGGATGACCAAAAGAAAGTTTCTTAAGTAAGAATCAGCCGGGAACTCACACAAACTGGTGGTTGTTTGGAGATCCCAAAAGAACTCTGCTAAATATACGGAGTCTAACCCCTCGGGACCCCCCTGCATGGGAAGATTCAATGATTTTCAGGGTTGATAAAATACTCAGAATTGATGAGTTCTTGTTGGCATATTGAAAAATATGACCTCTTTGGGCTAAAAAATCGATGAATTTATGGATCGCCATCGAAAAATTATCTTTAAAAAACAGGCAAATGATTTTCAATGGCAGTGGTTGAGCTACCCAAATGAAGAAATAGTAGTCAAAATGGGTTCATCTTCACCTTCCCCCAAGTTTTGAGGTTGAACATATGAAAAGAATGAATATTGAAACCGTTACCCGTCATCCCCCTCCACAGTTTTTCTTGCCACAATTGAACTGTGATTATACAGTGGCAAACCATATCTGTCTGTCAACTCGAAAGAAACAAGGGTACACAAATTCACACATGTAGACTCCCTATGAAAAACATTGCCAACAGGTAGATTCTAATAGCACCTGAGGACAACTTGTGAGAATTTGAATCCAGATTTGCATGCTTCAATTGAAGTCGCCCCATCTTCGATAGATCTGAAATTTCTTGGTGTCCATCGTCATCCAAAACACACCGTGGGTTTTTGTAGGGCCTGTAGGAGTGCATGACCAACGAGACAAAGGGCTGAAAGGACCAGTCCCAGTCGCATAGGTCGCTCGGAAGGTAGGTGATATCGATCCTGCGGATCGCAGTCGCGGTGCCAATGTCGCTGGAGATGATGTGATTTGGGAGTCTGAAGTAGGGCACTCCTGAAAAAAACCTTGACAAATTGACCAGAATTAGAGGTCAAATTGATAAACTGGTCATCAAACTTCAACTTTGAAGTCTATACCTTCAATAATCTGGGATTTTGGAAACGAATGTACAGTACCTGCTAATAGCGATCCCAGCAGCCCGGCTGCATCACGAGGCCTAAAAAAGTGGATGAGCAAATACGGAGCGATGACCTTAGTCTTCTGTTGCAAGTTGATGACTTACATCACAAGTTCCGAAGTGTTGAAAAGATCTCAGACTTGATGAAACTGAACTTGCAGCCCAAAAAAAGAACTAGAGATGGAACCTCAAATTAAAAGTATTGGAAGATGCGTTTGTTATTTTTTGGAAACCATCACATCAAGGTTTGGGTTCCATTTTGAATTTGAAGGCCAGGAGTACATGTAGTTTAGTATGTTGATCTTTTCTGCAAAGTGATGGCATGAGCAAAAACACTTTGCATATTTCATATTTCTGCCATGTTTCGGTATCCTTCGGTACTAATTCAAAAAAACCCTTCGAAAATCCGCTTTAAAAAAGTAACAATAAACATCAATACTCACCTGAAGCTGAACAGGTCACCTAAAAATTTACCAGAAAAACAAAAACGTTAACCAAATGTTTATAGGTATATACATATATAATCGTCCCACATTGATTGATATATATATATATATAAATAGACAGGGCATATGACATTCCACCACCTTCCATGACTCAATTTTTACGACTCCAACTGGGTCTCCAAAACCATACTTCGGATGATTCCGCCTTTCCAGCTGATCGAGGAATCGAGGCATTGCGAAAGATGAAGTTTCGGATCCATGGTTGAAAGGGGGAAGCACCAAATAGGAGAAGCAACAACAGGTATATGATATATATATATGTATATATGATGTAAGTGTAACTAAGAATCTAATAATCAATGAAACATCATTCATTCATCATTTATCTATACTCCTCATGTTAAACCTCAACAAATTCAAAAATCAGCTCACTCACAAGCTTCAATTTCAGACTCATCTCAACTAATAAACTCGTGAGCACACTGGTCCTTCTGAAGTATTGATCACAGCTAACCGCTAGCCAAAGGTCCTGATAAATTCCAAAGGCCCAAACAAGAAAATCAAAATATCATATTTCCACTTATGGCATACTCTTCCAAGCATCGCACTTTTCAACAAATTGTTGGCTAAAATTTCAGGGAAGCAACCCCAACACTTCGGTAAAACTCAGGGGTTCAAAGGTTAACCGGTTAACCTATCTGACATCCCCCTGAACCTCCCATCCCCCTGAACCAACAGAAAACGGTTCGGATGGCACTCGTGGCACCCAGGACGAAGTTCAATAAGGTCAAGGTTGGGAAGAACAAATCCCAAACCTCGGCGCTTTGGTCAAAGATTTTCGTTCTGGTTCACCTGGAAATGGGGGTTTTCTAGTTGGTGGTTTTTCACCAACCCATCTGAAAAATATACGAACGTCAAATTTTTCATGAAACCCCAAGTAGGGATGAAAATAAAAAATATTTGAAACCACCACCCAGATTTCAAAGCTGGGGAAAAATCCGGGAGATTCCTATTGTTTTTTTGAAATCACCCACCTTTTTGCTTGTTAAGTTTCTGAATGTTGGTGTTTCCACGGAGCAACTTGCGAATATTTTACTGTTGGAGAGGTGCATGTTTGGAATCTATGATTGTACTCAGGATGTTGGATGAACGTTGACTTAAAAAGGGTTCTTTGCACTCAAAGCAGTGCATGACAAATCTATTCAAACAGACTTGATTTAAACATCTTCTACATATAGTTCAGGTCTGTCTCACCATATAACTCATGACAAAAACATTGCAGTGACAAACAAACTTCCGCCTTTTTGTCCACATGTTCGCACAGGTCATCCTTCCAACATCTTCCAATCATGCCAATCGCGGCTGTTTTTGTTCGATCGGCTATCCATATGACGACACTTGCCATCAACATGTCACATCTGATAAAGATTGATAAAGTCAAGGTAAGTTATCAAAGTTGCCACAGGTTTATTGCCAGAATCAGTCAGGACATCAATGTAGAACTCAGGCCTTGAAGCTTTTCAAGTTGAGTTCTTCTACTTACTTTTCTTGTTGGAAAAAAACAACTTATCATCATGAATTTCAGGCAAGCGCCGATCTTTCTCGAGAAAAAAAAATCAGATGACCACGGTGTGGAGTGTCAGATTTACACCCTGTCACTCTCGAGTAAAAGGTCTGGAAAAGAAGCTCAAATACCAAGAGTTGGGCCTTGAAATGCCGGATCTGTCGGAGGTGTTGAAGGAAAAAGAACATATGACAACTTGGGAAAAAAGTTGGGACATGAGATCGGAAAGTGATCTAGAAACTCCTCCGTTAACTTGATAATGTCTTCTTGGTCACATGCAATGGATGATGGCGGGAGGTTATCTGAGTTTGTGAAATATCATGCTTTTTTCAACTAGCCAACTTGATCAAACATCTGTATATTTCAAACCTGGGCATTGAACTGAAAGCGTCTCCATCGCACTTCCATCTGGAAAACACGATCCGACTTTGGTATTAGATTGGTTCTCATGGCATGCGTTGGTACTGTTGATAGACAACTCTTTATCTGTTATACTGTATTTATAGGAATGAAAAAACATACGCTGCATGGTGGATTTGCCTAATTACAATTTTGGAGTCTCAAATGGTCAACCACGCCCAGTAGTTACCCCCTCCATCAATCATGATTCAAAGGTCCTTGCCCCATGTTTCATTCAATTGATTGATGTCTCACTCAGCCCTTTCGGAACATGACATATAATCAAAAGTCTACGTTCCCCGGGTGGTTGAGGTCCAGGATGAAGGGCCCCAAGGCATGCTCCTCCAACCAACGGCCAAGAGACCCTTCTTAAACTGCAGCCATGCAGAAACGAAGAGACCCAGGACCGTGATTGGGACCTGTCCACGGCACAAAGTCTGGGTTTTCCAAAAGAGAAGAGATGTAATGAGATGTACACCGTACACCTCTTAAATTCAGTGATAGTACAAATTAGCCCCAAGTAACCATCTTTGATAGGAAATACCTGGTGTTTAGTATCCATATAAAGTATATATCTAGTGTAAACGTCTGTCAGGATTCCAAAAGACAAAGACTTTTACCAGTGCAGTCAATTCTTCCTTTGAAACAAGAACAAAGGGCGAGGTTGTCTATGAGGCACTCATCATGTGTAAGAAAGTTAGAAACATCTTCAAGCTGATGTTGATGGTCTTTTAGATATCAGTCTAGCAGAGCTGTTTTTTTTCACATGATCAACTTTCACCAGCATTGATGGCTGCATGGAAGTGACATGCTAAGCCCATGGTTTTGGGACATGCCTTGATGTCAAAACATCCAAAAAAAGCCGCTTGGATACATCAAACATTGTATGAGCCACGAAGAAAAAAGACTTTGCCCCATTCAACCACAGTATCTTGGTTGGATCATGGGCATTCCGGAGTGGAGCTATCCTTTGGATCTACCCCCCAACCGAGGATACCGGTCACCACCAAGATTTAGTGCAGTTTTAAGCTTCAGGAATCCTAACCTAAACCTTTATTTGCTGGCATCCTGGGAAGGGGGTATGAAGTGGCAATCTATCATTTACAACCCCTTAAAGCATAACCAAGTGACCATACCAACAGCTAGTAATAATCAATACCAAGCTATCATCTACAATACCAAGTTATCATCAAGGTCCTCTATTCTTGTGGTAGCAACCATGCCTTTACAGTATATGCCTTTATAATATGTTAGAAATTGTAAAGCTACCAAGTGATTTTGTCCAAGACATGGCCCCCCCCTTTGGGCATCCATCCTTTCATCCTGAATCTTGGGAGTTTTGACCAAGGTACAGTTCCCAACACAATGCCCAACATCAAGGCTTCAATTGTAGCAGCTGTATTCAAGCTGGATCCCACCTTCCGGTTGCAACCACTTCATGGATTCATGGGTCAAGTGTTTGATGGACAAAATCCGCAAAGTTCACCGGTTGATATGGAGAAGTGCTCCATTATTTACAGGGGTCTTATAAGTTGTATACATTCGAGGTGGTGAAGGAGGATGAAATCCTGTAAGAATCACATGCTAATTCTCCACATCAATGAGATGCAAACATCAATCAATCAAAAAATCACAAAACACCTGCGATTCATGTGGAAAATCCTACGCCTTGCATATATGTTTTAAACGCGCATGCTCTTGTTGAGCCCTTCTTTTAGGTGTTTTTTTTAAAGTTTTTGCACCATTCCAACTGTTAGTCGCTGTAGCCGGTGCAGCCGGACTCTCCATGGAGTTCTAACTCTAGGAATTGCACATCCCTTAATTTGACATCTCAAAATGCAACTAAGGAATCACACCACAACCCAGTGATAGACTGTATATAGGATATGTTTTTCTTGGCAGTCCCGACTCATCCATTCCAAGAAGGACCTGCAATTTGAAGGTGTCAACCAGCTGCAATTCAGCCATCTCAAGTGTAGAAATCGTAGCTCTACTGTTCAAGACTTCTAGTTTTTTTTGTTTGTTTTATTGGCATTGATTGGCTATAAGTTTGATACATGACCTTCAATCAAATTAAACCAAAAAGCCATCAAACATCAAGAAACGACCCAACAAAATCAAGAAAAACAACAACTCGCACTGAACTCCCCCAGAATGCCACCCACCCTGTATAAGCAATAAGGCCTTACTAAAGGGATTCTGAACCACCCAAATCCCTTAATAAGGCCTCATTGACGGATGAAAAAACCACCACAATCCCTTAATAAGGTCCCTTTCTATAAGAAATGATCCCATAACAAGGTCTTATTGTGATTTTACTATTATTACTTGGCGGTGGTTTCAACCCATCTGAAAAATATTAGTCAAAATGGGAATCTTCCCTAAATAGGGGTGAACATAAAAAAATGTTTGAAACCACCAGCTAGATTAGGATGATGATTTTATAACACTCCCATCATTAAAGGATTTTTTAAACCCTGGACAAAATTTATCCAAAATCATCGGACTGCCTCAGGCATCTCCAGTGCTTGTGCAGCCACTGGTGTCAAGGCCGCGGCTGCAGACGCAGCAGCCACAGGAAGTGGTCGAAGATCTGCCGCTTTGGGAGCAATGAAGCTCCAACCCATGGCTGCAAAGCCTGAATTTTTTGTCGCCCCGAGCAAAAATCGTTCACGATTTCGATACAAAAAAACGGCTGGAGGGTTACCCAAAATGATGGGTACCTTGGAAAGTCGGTGGACTCCTTTCGCTTACTGTATCGACATGTTACTGTAGAGTTCAAACGGGTGTAAAACAAAAAATAAACATGAGGGTCAAATCAACAAAGAGAAAGGAACTCCTAAGATTCATGAGTTGAGTAGTATCTACCTAGAAAACATACAGTAGGAGGTTGTACCATCTTTCCTTGGGCAATTGTGGTTGGTTTTAAGGGTAAAGTTGATGGAAAGTCACAGCAATTTGTTTTCTAGGTAGTGAAACCCATCTAAGTTCGTGGTCGATAACTCTGATTAGAATTTCCATGACTTTCCTATGTTGCAACATGTTGAAACAATGCCTTAGTTAAAGTGCCCAGAGGAAACCACAAAGAAAAATACATGTTTCCAAAATCTCAGTATCTGGGCAAATCATAGTGACTCACAAACCTGGAAAGAATGCCTTGCACATTCAAGCATAAGAATGCATAAGATATATAACATCTCGCTCACTCAAGCCCTAAATTCCTGACCCTTTCCCACTTTCCCACCATATTCCAAGTATCTTTCATCACACAACTTTGGTAAATTGAGGCTGAAATTTCAACAACTTGGTCCACTTGATTCTATAAAAACTGCCTTTCTGAATAGTAACAAGTATATACAGTAGTTGAAAAAGTAGATGACACAGTCCCCTACATATTGGTCTATTTTCGGACCCTTTACTAACCTACCAACCTTGGTATCGGCAAGCCATCTGACCTTAAGGTACTGATCAAGGAACATGCCAAGGTCACCAAGGGTGCCAAGATGGTACGGGAACGAGCCATGATACCAATCAACAGGACACCAGGGTCGAGAAAACGCGGCGTTTTGGGCCAAGGAGAGCTGTTTTACGCAACGTTGGAGTTGGTTTTGCTTTTTTTTTGGCTGGCATGACAAATATCTGCCCACCGGAAGAACCTATCTAAAACGTATTTGGTATTTTCCTCCATCCACTAGCAAAATCAACAAGGGGTATATGAGCGGTATATAACTCAAAAAAACTCACGACCTGGATTTTGTCTAACGGAAATTTCTTTCAGAAAAAAAGAAGACGTTGGATCCATTTTTGGGTTGAAAACACATGTGAACTAGCATCATGAATTTTCACCCTTGATATTAGCCTGGAGCTTCCAGAAGTCACAAAGTTCTGGCTGGTACTCGCTGCTATCCGAAAAACAACATGGTAAACGAAGTCTTGCTACTTAAAGAATCCCTAAATCAAGTCTTGCTCCTCCTTGTTCCCCTCAAAGAATGCGAGTTTGGTGACTGAGAACATGATTCCACCCCCAAACCCACATGTTTTGGAGTCATTTTACCATAGTTGTACCCAGCCAGCTTGTTGTTGTTGTCGTTGTCATTTTGGCCCCTCTTTCTCCTTTCAAAAAGCCCCCGGACGCGGCGGCGTAGAACGGAGCCGTCGTCCGTCACCACCTTCTGGGGGATGACGAACCTGAGATCTCGGAACTTCCGCCCACCAGCTAATCCGGGCACTACTGGTATACCCTGCATAGATGAGTGCATCTTTAGAAGTCTCAGAAAAGGTATCAACTACACCAAGTCTAGTGGGTTCTCAACGGGTTCCCCTGATCTATGCCCACGATCCCAAAGAACCCCTGTCAAGATAACGGGATTTTGAAGGGATGATTGCTAGACCAGTTTTTTTCATAGAAATACACTTGCCTATTCTTTCAGCAGTAGACTCAATCAACGTAGAGTTTACCCTCCACTCAAGGAACATACATAGCAATAAAACATGTCCTTTTCCAATACAAAATGCAGCTATATGGTGGATGTTCCATTGCTATGGTGCAAATACCATACAAATATCTGTTGATAGGTTTCCCAACATACCAGAATCGCCAGTTGATATGTGCATTAAACAAAACGCGGTACAGTAAATATTAAATTTATCATGCTTTACCAGGGTTGGAGACATTTGAAGCCACCTGATTTGATAGGAACCATGGGTGCAACTTATCATGATTCTTTCATTTTGAAAGTCGGTCTGTGAATATCTACACCCTGGAAGAATAACATGGAACCTATAAATCAACCATGTAGAAAAGAAAATGATCTTCCAAACCTCCATGATTATGTTCCATGTTAATCTTCCAGGGTGTAATCTTAGGGCTCTCTCCGCCTCTCTCCAACGTTTTTTCCCAAGAAAACCCAACCCCTTGGCATCGCACCTGAAAATACTCCAACGTGTAGCATATGTCAAGCCCTCAGCGTTGAGGCTTAGCCAAAGAGCCATTTTTTGTGTATCTCATAGGTTGGGGAGCTACACTCCTCTAAACTAACAGCTCGCACCGGAAAATAGGGGCCCCCTGGAAGTTTGGAGATTCCTATTGGAAACCACCATTTTGAGGTGCTATGTTAGTTTCAGGGAGCTAATCTTTTACAAACAATGATTCATGTCTGCTCACGTCTGGATAAGGTGGTGACCTTCTGACATCAAATGACCATCAATTTTGGTGGTCAAATTGTTCGATGAATCCCACGATTTGGGTGGACAAAAACTTCTTTGGCAAAAAAATGGCAAACATTTCGGAATATCACTGAAACAAAAATGATGTGTTCCGTGAGCTGTCTTCTTTTAGGTCGACCCATAACCTCGGTAAATTACCTACAACACGTATCGGTACTCTTGCGATTGGATTCTTTTGTAGTTTGTCAAAGCACCAATATTTACCTACATTTGGTCAACTTTTATACGGTAAATGTAGGACCAATACATTGAGTGTCTGGGTTAAAGGGAAGGAACAATCGCATGGATTGGAAGACGCGATATGTTTGAAGGTCTTTTGTGTGTACCAGGTGCTTAACATCAAATAGCAGGTCGAGTGATGCTCTGATGGGCTGAGCGACGCCCAGGCTCTTTTAAAGGCAACTATTTGTATGTTTCCTGTATGCACATATCCGCAGAAGATACCTTCTGGTGAACTAACACAGCAATGGAATATCCACTGAATATCCACATTTTCAATAGGAAATACATCTTCAACGGAGTGCAAAAACCAATGGCATAAGGCCACATGCATAGATGAACTACGGAAAAAAATACCGCATAAACTACAGGACATATAGACAGTAAAAATGCATCTATCTATGCAGGTCCAACGCTACGGAGTCTTCCATACATCGTACCATACAAGAGGTACACATCTGACACTATCTAACATGCTTTCCGGCAAGATACTTTATGGCCAAGCATTGTTTCCCTCCTCCACAAACAAGACAACCCCACACTTCAAATTGGAGTGGCGTAAACGATCCAGAACGATCGAAAACCCCAAAGCATCTGCCAGAATTGTGGCAAACTCAGCCTCAGCAAACTTCATTTTTCAAATGCAGCTGCCGAATATTCAATACCCTCCTGGCAAATAACATATATCCCCTACCAAAGCACTTTTTTAAGATGATTTTCGTTTTCCAAAGGTGGGATATGTTAGTTCCCTGGCGAGTTTTATTTTGGAACGCTTGCTTAGATCCATCCAAACAGCTGAGAAAACAACCATTCATGTTGCTCTTTGAAGCAACACTTCAAGGACTACACCTCCATCAATGAGAAGCTACTGACCACACCCTTTTAGGAGATGGAAGACAAGCATTTCATTTTAGGATGTCCTCTTTTCAAGGGCAATGTTCAATTTCAATGGTGTGAACCAACAACGGTAACATCAATTGACCACCTAACTAAAAATTCAATTTAAATGCTCAAGCTGCCTGCCAGTACCAATATCGCAGGGGTAAGGTTGAGAATGGTTTGGTCACTTTAAATTCACTTGAATGTCACGGTCGTCTTCCTTAACGTTTTTATGCTGGTGGTCCAAATGTATAGGACTTGCTGGACAAGAAATATCATTCTCTGCATCAATGTCTGTGAATGCAGTTATACATTTCAGGAAAACATGGCATGAATGGATGGATCTTCTCTTTATGTATACCATATGTATACACGGGTAAATTATAATCTTTCACCAACCTAGATTTCCCTCAAATAGCCGGGGGATTTCCCTTTCCAAACGCTACCTTTCCGGGGAAATTAAACTCGTGTTTTCGGTCGCTGTAATTTGACCAGATTTGATCCACGACTCCCCTGCGCTGCCGGAGCACACTAGGAAAAGGAGCCACAAGATGAACATCAACAATACCTCATGTGCGTTGAAAATAAGGCAACAGCTCCAACCTGTACCAAGCAACAACAAGATGTTGAAACAAACACTAGGCTTCATCCATTGGCAAATTCCTGAGGAGCTACTGCATATACAAGGTTTAAATCTTCGTATTTGCCTTGAATTGCCCGAATCCACATCATCTTCTGGCATCTTCTAACAAATTTCGTGTTCGTGATTTCTTCAGGTATCTGTCATCAATCAGCTAGTCCTTCGTTCAAGGCAGAAACAACTGTTTTCGTATCGAACATGTGTCTTTTGCTAGTAATTCTTTACTCAAGATCACACACATCTGTGTGCACAAATATTTTTCGGTACATATCTACATCAGCTTCATCTAAGGAATGGCACAACGACGTCCATCAAAACCAATCAACCAACTCGAATCTCCATATGCCGTCGGGCCGTCATCAGGGCGGTCAGGCGACTCACCACCCGCCAACATGTTGGGGGGAATCCCGGGGTGGTTCCCCACCTGGGAAGTCATTAACGAATGTCCCCGGGAAAAAGGGCCGATGTTGGAAAAAGGAAATTCATCTTCCATCATTTTTTCAGGGGATATATAGGTCAAATTCCCAAATTGTATAGATTATCCCAAAAAAGATGTACAGGAAAGCCGAAACCTTGTCACTGAAAGTTACGATGTCAATGCGTCAAGTTGGGTAGCAATTGTTGATCTTCAACATATCATGAACAAATTCACCTACAGCATTGAAGAAATGTATTATCTACATTCATGTACTGTACTTATATAACTGCAAATATCTTCAAACGATATTCCCTCATCTACTTCAAACCTAGATGCCTTAACCCCTTTTGTTATCATTATTTTGAATACATCTCCAACATTGCGAATCTCACAAAAATCCACCATCCAATCTGCCCCTCCGTTTCTGCTCTCAAGTTGCAAGGGCCATAGCCTCGGGTCACAGGATGTTTGCTTCTTCTTCCAACTGCTTGGTAAATTGACCATCTGGCAAAGTTCATAGCAATGGAAAATCCACCATTTGTTCACAGGAAAGGTGCTATAAATCTTTTGGTTAAATAAACACCATGAATTTTGATGGCTATGTTACTGAGTGTTGATAGGGTCATTCAATTCCATCAACTCACCAACCCTGATGCCTCAGAAACACCCGAAAACTTGGCAGTTTTAGGATCCCACGACTGGGATATGTTGAATTTCCAGCATGTCATCTGTACAAGGTGGGCGTTTCGAGCCGATGGTTATGAATGGAGTTACACAACTCCGATATAAATGGCCCTACAAATAGGTGACTGAGGTTGTTATCAACCTACTTATAGGAGGTTTTTGTTAAAAGCCTATTTCTAACCTGTAGGGGCCCACCATTGTAGTTAGTAGTTCGTAATAAGGAGTATCGCTCAATAGGTCCTCATAAGGTCACTCAATTCATTCGTTTTTTCCATAGATAAACAATCCTGAATAAGGCCAATCAAGGTTATTAATGGTTATTAGGGTTTATCATCCTCAAAAACTGGAATCATGGCCCTCCAAAGTATCTGAGGTCGCGACCTCTGAAAAGCAGGACCAACTCACCGAAAAATACCCACATGATGCAGAGTCTAAGCCTATGAAACATCAATATCTAGTTGGTAGTTTCAACCCCTTTGAAAAAATATTAGTCAAATTGGATTATTTCCCCAAATAGAAGTGAAACCAAAAAAAACATATTCGAAACCACCAGCTAGATATGCATAACTACACTGGGCATGATTTTCTACCTGCAAAACCTCCTGTCTATAGACCAAGCTGCTGCATTTCCAATCAACGCACCACAACAATAAGTCCCCCATTGGGCGTGAAAAATTCCAGGACCAGCAGTCTTCACCAACTCCTGTGTCCCGTTGCTGGGGTGGAAGTCTATATGAACATCTCTTCATGTGTTGTATAAATATACATCATCCATTGACTTTGGGAATCAATTGCGGGGCTTTAAAAAAGCATGAATATATCTATGTAATATATGACTGGCATCCGAGAAATCGTAAAAAAAAATCAACAATAACCAAGCAAGTCATGTGAAGATATATCTTTTATACCAATATAACTTGATGTGAATGGTCCGAAGCGTTGTAGCGATATGACTCTGACCCTGTGCCTGTGAAACGCCTTTAAAGGTACGTTTGAAAACAAACTCATTTTGCAGACAACAATAGGGTCTCTACCTAGCAAGTGGCAGCCAGATTCTTGTGAGGATTTGGATCTGCACATGCAAGATATGTTCAAAATAGACATAGCATAGAGATCCAGAAAACAAACAAAATGTGTAGAAATATGTTCAACATGTATGAGATGTCTTTTCCTTTTTCTATCTGTAGTGTTTCATGTGTTTTCTCCTGCTTTTTATTTAAAACAAGGATCCTTTTCCCATCTTTTTGCACCAACAACCGCTTTATTCATCATGATAAAATTTCCCTAAAACTCTGTCTGCTTGGATGACGTCTCCCCTTAAACAACACATTTTTGTTTGGTACCCCCCCCCCCCCCAAGCCTAACATGACATTGGAAAATCCCCATTTTCAATAGGAAATACATCTTCAAATGGTGGATGTTCCATTGTCATGTTAGTTTTCGGGGGTAAGTTGATCTCTGATCAAACACTCATCCTTAGCCTTAGCCTTTGACGCAAAACCACACACACTCACCTGACCATGATATCGACGTCCCTTCACCAAATCCGCAAAAATCCTGCACATAGGAGTTCAGGGGGGTAAACAGGTTCTCCAAAGACATGGACTAAACTTCCGACTTAAACTGTTTTGGACTGGGAAGTCCAGGAAAAATGGTCACTCATCATGGATCTTCAGAATTCTGAAACTACCTTGTGCTAGGTACATAGAACAATCCAGGCTTTTGATCGAATCAATGTGCAAAACCTGCATGGCAGCTGGATGACTTTTCCAAATCAACTTTTTAAATAGCCTCTGGTAACCCCAGGATCTGGAGAAATCACAATGGAACATCCAAATTTGATGGCAAGTACCAAGGGTAACCCATCGGCCCATCCACCAGAATTCGAGGCAAAACTTCCGTTTCTTGCCACTGTGGGGAACCATAAATTACCATGCAGTCAGTATTGCTGTTACTTGTCCTGGTAGTACGAGTATTGCAGTGGGCTTTCATTTCGAGCAACACAACTATATGCAAAAAAGGCCGTTGGGGTTTTGAGGGTCTACCTGTTGGGTGTGCCTCCAAGAATTGACTGCCATGCTTACACGACCAAAGCGTATTCCAGTGGCATGAAAAGTGATTGTCCTAGCAATTCGTTGTGACCTTTTTGGGATGATTAGGTGACATTTTCAATGGCTAAGTGACCTCCAACTAGGGGATAGAAAGGTCACGGCTTGAATCACCTGGGTCTTGTTTCTTTGCATTCTACCAAAACATGCTGCTTCATGTGGTAAGATTCCACATTAGATCAGCTATTCTACAAGGTGGGCCCCTACCAGCTATGGATGCGGTAGGGTTATAACCCCAGTTACGTGGTTACAATGCCATTTATATGGGGCCTTTTAACCCCATTTGAAACTAGTAGGGGCCCACCTTCCTAGGGAAATTGTGCACTATATATTTAATAAAACTGCGAAAAAAGATAACCGATTTTTTCTAATACACCAGCCGCCTCGGGTGTATAGAACTTATACAAAACCTCAAGTGTTTCAGTAGTGTCGCAGCGTAATGAAACAAGCAACCAAATGCCAAATGCCAACCCTCGGAAGATTGACAAACATGGAACCAAACAAAAACATCCCTTTGAAAAGGAAAAATCATCATCCAAAGTTACCATATTTTTTTCAGGTTAAATATGTTAATCTTTGGGAATCTTTATTCAAACCCTCTTCCTCAGCATGGACGGCAAACACAAAGACTTAAATCAACAACCAAAAAAACGCCAGCACGAATCCATCAATTGGTTTTGGGGATCCAAACTGTTGGTTTTGTCAGGGTGGATTCTTGCTTCAGTGTTCTTAGACTAACAAATCTGATACCCAACAAATCTGATACCCAATACACATCAATATATAGGACCCTCCCTCCAATTTCCAACATCTTCCAACCATCTTCCAACCAACCCACCCAATCTCTTAGCTACATTCCCCCGGAGCCTACGATATCCATGTAAAACCTGACTGAAGATATCCAGATTGGTGGGTTCAGAGGTCTGGATTGAGAGGTCTTGTTGATCAACCCTTGATGGAGCATAGCAAACATAGCAGGCCAAATGTCTGCCTCCAGTTGGAAAAGGGAACTGAACTGTTGTCCCTCTCCAAATTGTTCAGGATGAGTTTTGTCTATGGGCAATGCATTCGCAAAATGCATTTCAAGAAACGAGTTGCTTCAATTCTCTGGTCATGTGACCTGTATGACTGCATATGTTATATTCAGGACTTGTACACTCAGGATGCTTTCCCCTGAGCGAACAAATATCGAATCCCAACGTTGGTACGCTCGGGACTGCTCTGGTAAATAGTTAAGTAAAAAAAACACCACTATTATTGTTTCCATGGTACAGTATATAAATCAAATTCAAATATGAATTCGTAAACAGCGGGTTCCTGACGAATTCGTGCGACTAGTCGTCGACAAAGATCCACTCCACCCAGCCCCATCTGAGGTTGCACACAGTGCGCATCAACCAAATCTCGTACCATGCACCACACCTTGGAGGGGGATACACCCCCTGTGGAAACTGGGGCAAAAACTCCAAGGGTTTACCAAGAATCCTCAAACAAAATATAGCATGATATGGCTATCCCAAACACGAAATATATGGTATATTTACCTACAAGTTTGGTCAACTTTTATGGTAAATGTATGTAAATGTAGGTATACCTATACCATACATTGAGCGTCTGGGTATTGAGGTTATCTACATGTTGAATTTCTGAGGCGTATTATTTCCTATTGAAGAACACTTTGCATCAATGGGTCGCCATGAGCATATACATTCATATACTGTCTTTAAATGCAGAAAAAAACAATTGCTTAGGGGGATGTGGTCGATACCTAGCTACCTACAGCTTGGGTTATGTTATGTTGCAACAAAATTCAACTTGAATTACCACCAACACATACGCGTTTCCCGCCACCTATTCGAGTGATGATATCTAGGATCATGCCCGTGGAATAGGCATAGGCACGTCTCTCAAAATAAAACTGACGATACCTTATAGTTTGGAAAGCCGCGATACTGTTGATGGAAGAGATCCTCCCAGAGGTTAATAGGTAGTCTGTCCCAGTTTTTTTTTGCTATCTATGCTAAGCCCAAGGTCAGCACAGGAGAGCCAGGTAATAGCTAACAATGATCCTGGCAAGGGCCGGTGTGATTCAATCCTGCAGACTGTGTTCTTTCTTAATTTGGGTCGTTGATATGTAAAAAATCACGTTGTTTGGATGTGTTTACTTAGGTAAACAGACTTGAATACTACAACAGTGTTATTCTTTGCATATTCCAGCTATGAGATCCAGGATTTGTAGGGAGAATTGGTGAATAGGAAGATCATCTTCTCAGGGTGAATGGCTTTCCCTAGCTGCACTTTCCGTCTCAACCCAACCAATAAAAAACATGTTTTTTTCTCATGAACGCCTTTCTATACGCTGTAAAAATAAGACATCCAAATCCATGGATCAAAATCCTTCATTCTCCCGTCTACATCACTGCAAAAAGAAAGCATTATATAAAGGAAACCAATTTCAATGTTTGTTGTTGTTGTTGTTGTTGTTGTTGTTGTTGTTGTTGTTGTTGTTGTTCATCTCCACCCTCTCGCTGCTTTTTGAAACACATGGCACTTTGGTCACATGGTTCTCGCGGCTTTGGCGTGCCCAAGGTCAAGAGGTCGGTGACACTCACACTGCCTACCGTAGCCGAGAGGAGATTGATGGATGAAAGTAGTGATACTCTCCCGAAAAAACATGCCACCTGAAAAGGGAACATTTTCAAAGGAAAATAGTCTTCCAACCATAATTGTTCAGAGGAAATTTTAGTTGATGGTTCAGAATTCCGGCGTTCACCAGTTGAGTTTGGTAGTTATGCCAGTGTTTCCATGGTTTTCTACGTTCCAGGTGCTGTAGGATTTCTTTCATCAACACGAGTGTTACCCCAAAAAAATGCAAACGACCTGGTGGTTTGCGTATTTCAGATGGCTTTGAATGGTGAAATAATGCTTCAAATGGCGGCATCAACAATCTGACACAAAGTTCTCAGGCCTGGAACTTGTTAGAAAAAGTCTGCAAGACGATGTCCTCTGACAGCAATGACACACTGTTCAAACAGCTGCCATGTGTTTTTTTTAATCACGCTTCTCACAAGGGTTCCCGAAATTGTGTTTTGCTTCAGAATCAAGAGCTGCCAAAAAATTGATTCCCACTGAGCAGAAGAATTCTGAGGCATCTCTGAACATTGAAACATAACGCAAAATGGTGAGCTCGACTTTGTGGGCAAAGGGCAAACTAAACAAAAACAAAAACAAGTCAAGCCCCCTTACCAGTTGCAACCGCCTGAGCATCAACATACAACTACACATGCAGGTTCAAATGCAACCACATCTATGCGAACAGCAAACGTGGGACATGGGCATATCTTTTGGGTATATTATTTTCAATCTATAGAATTACATGTGTTTTTGCATCTCAGAACTAAATAGAATATCTATATATAAATAAATACGTATATATACATATATTGAAAAATAATGCAACATTTAATATTTCACAAACCTAGATTTCCGTGAAAATGCCGGAGGATTTCCCTTTCCAAACGCTACTTTTTGGGGGCCTAAAAGTCGTGTGAATTCGCTATCTGCTCCTCGTCGGGACTGCTGCCTTTCGGCACTTCGTGCAACGGCGATAGACCAGACCTGAAACGCACCCTGTGAAGTGACGACTGCCAAGGCCCAACCAAAAGTCATACCCAATACTACCCCATATAGATTTAGATACCATGGGACGATTGTCTATTTACCTGTAGGTTTTGTTGATTTCTTTGTGGCAAATGGATAAGTCTTTATAAGTACCATGCATGGATGCTACAGGATACACCCCCGAAAACCAACAGCTTGAACGTGAAAATGATGGTTTTCAAGTTAGGATTCTCCTTTTCCAGAGATCCATTGAGAGAGCTGCATTTTGCAAGTCAGGATTTACATAAACAAAAATTAAAACCATCAGGTGTTTTATTCTGCTCACCCTGTATTTGTTGCCACCCGGGTTTTTGCAAGGGTCCAACACATCAGCAATCATTTGGCACTCGGATCATTGGAGCTTCTGAGTAACTGGCTTGGAGTAAAGTAGGCATCCTTAGCGCAACATAGCGCAATCCAACTCTTCAACAAACACCGAGGTGTTGGGGGTTGGGAGGGGAAGGGAAAACGGACCTTACATGTATACCTTTATTGAAACGAATCTGACAATGTCCATTTGGAACCGGTCTTCATGGCCACATAAGCGACTTTCTTAATACTTTTTCTTACACGAAATCATTGAATCTATTGACAATGAAAATGATTGACTGATTCGATTAGAATCTGTCAATAAGAAAAAACTCAACCCTTCACCAGCTTAAAGCTTATTCCACTTCATCCCATGAAATAACCCCCAACATGATGGCCATGCTTCTGCGCAATCTCCACTGGTTTGCCATAAACAGGAAGGTCCACAGAGGGAGAGCTGAAATCCAAGGTGGGTCGTGGCTCTGCGAAAATGGGCCTCGGCATTTGGCAGTCTCATCCTCCAAGTTTTATCAATTGTTGAATTTCAAAAGAGGTATGCTCCACCTGTATAACTAGTATAACATGATACTGATACAAAAAAACCGGTGGGTAGTGGTGTTGTGCTTTTGAATTTGAAGTTTATTGAAAAACTGTTCAATGGATAATTAAACCTTCCACCCAGAACAATCGGGCCATTCCTTCAAAGCATTTAAGAATCTACCTCAACAGCAGGAGTTGGTGACATGGCTATCTATTTATTGTTATATAAGCACTCATCTTTTCCAAAAAACACATCTCAAGCAAAATCTGCCTTGAAACAGTCATTCGGTTGCAGGTACAACCCTGAAGATTAACATGGAACATAATCATGGACATGGAGGTTTGGTTCAGATCATTTCATCTTCCAGGATAATCTCCAAGTCATGACGCCTTTCTGCCGTCCAAGATACGACATTCCCTCAGGAGGTGCTGGTAAGGCACCATCCTCCATCTTGGGCCCTGGGATTAACGATGGGTCCTCCATGGTGATTTCTAAAGGAACAGCTGCTCCAATGAAAAAAACATAGGGTCAACACCACCAGGTACAACAAACAAAAAACAACCATACCTCTAAAAGCCAAAACGGTCCGATGACATGACCTACACAAACACCACCTCCGAAATGGTTGACACTTTGGTCTTGTAAACCTCCGACTACCAAACGACTGGAAGTGTTTCCATCCTACTTCGACCTGGGATGCACTAGGATCCCCTAGGATCCCCTACATACCACCGGAAACAGACCAACCAAACAACACACCACGCAACGTATCAATGAAATGGTCAGAAATCCCCGGTCCTTTGCCAGCTTCTTGGCCTTTTCCACAACATCCCTGCACATCAAAGTAAAGAGGGATTACCCCCGCGCCCCTGAAATTTAACGTAGATACCAAAAATGATGTTTTGTTTTTAAAGATCTATCTCCGGCTTCCAATTATGGCTATTTATTTAGGGTTTCCGGCTGTTTTTCTTTCCGGGAATGTGGGGACAAATTCAGTTGGACCAAACTGCTCCACCCTATTAGCAATTCGGCGATGGGGTGACCTCCAAAGGTCACGAACTGAATCACCTGGTGCTCAACTTGAGCAAACCCTCCAGGGAACGAGTCTCCATATCCCACCTTTCACGGGAAGTTCGGAAAATCATCGACTCAAAAGTGCCGAATTTTTTGGGATATGTGAGTTCCCATGGAGGGTTTTTTGTCATTCGATTCATGTCACCTGTAACGTTCCTTATATGCAGTGAAACAACATGTTGTATTTCAAAGCTCGAACCGAGATTCTGGGGTCACATCTCGGAGGCCGGATAAGCAGAATGACACCTTTGATTGATATGCATGAAACATGAACTTAGTGATCTATATAGATCCATATTGATCCATATCCAAAAAAAATCAAGTAAACACAATAGCAAGTCATAATCTTATGTTTAGCTGGCATCAAGAAAACACCTAGGATAATTACAAATGATGATATTTGAACATACCATATCCATTTCCCCTAAAACTTCAAGCTGTTTTTCTTCACTCCAAGGCTTCCTGACCTTATCTGTTGTTCTTTTTGTTCTTTGGCTGAGAGCTCCTTCGCAGGACGTCTTCCCACTCCTCACAGGGTAATTTTTTTCATCTCCCACTGGAAGAAACGTCTTAGCCCCCTTGGTAACTCCTATGAATGGATGGACCTGGATGGACCTGGATCGACCTGGATGGACCTGGATGGATGGATTGCAGGGCATCTATATGTGATACTCAGGGACTACAGTATATTCTGGAGATACCAGGTGCATATGCTCTCATGGGATTGGATATACAAAATAGAGAATGTAGACCATGACCACATCTATCACATCTCGTTTCAAGTGCAATAGATGCACAACCAAAAATCTTGGTGAGGCTTTGTCAAAGTAAATTTAAATTCTTATCACGCGGGTTGGATTACAAGTTGCTAAGATGAGATTGTCATCAGCAGTGGACGGTGTAAACTATAGACCAAACATGATTTAAAATGCTGTAATTAGCCGACAAGCAGTTCGAAGTCACTACTACTTTGCAATCTATAGTGTCAGGCATCCTACACAAACAACATTCATTATAATACTGATTATAAGTATTGCTGCGATACTGTAAATCAAACGTCCCTTGAAAGCCATGTCAAGGTTTAAGCAAACACTGACCCTGCCTCTCTTTTGTTCGATCAAATATGACACTAGTATCTGGTGAAACTCAGAAAAACATTCCACAAACAAACGAAACAATTGCTGCAATCCATATTCGCTATCAAGTTCAAGAAGTTTTTGGGATGACATCACAATGCTTAAACAAAAAATTAAGAGATCTTCGCATCGCATGGTAATATATATGCCAAGCATCCTCCATGTTGTAAAGGTTCTTGAGGATGAGGGGGTGTTCCATAGACATCTGGATTCTGACCATGCATCCCATGGCCATGCATCCCATGGCCATGGCCATGCATGCCATGGCCTCCAGCACCTTAGTGTAGGCGGGAAGCCCCGAAGTGCCTGCAACAAAAAATCTAGAAAGGCACGATTGTTTTCAAGGGAATATGTGCTAAAAGACATAAGTAAACTATATATGGAATATGATACTTGTAGTTCACTAAAAAGTGGGCCATGGGTATTGTTAATATGTAGCAAGTCACATTCAAGGTGTGGTGTGAAAGAATGTGAAAAAATGAATGTCAAGTGATGTCAAACCGGAGAATGTTCACTATTCCTTTATCATTGGTGAGGTTGGGTCGGCCTCAAATTAAAGGTTGAAGAAACAAAAACAACCATCCATGATTCGGGTGGCAAAAAGTTCCTATATGATGGACAAAATTCACCCCCCCAAAGAAAACAGGGAAACAGGGTTACACGGCGTGTACACCCCGGAAGATTAATATTGAACCTGAGAGTAAAGCCCTGGAAGAGGAAAATCATCTTCCAAATCATCACTGTCAGGTTCTACGTAGGTTGATCTTCGGGAGCGTACTGAGCAGTCCATCTGTTGATGGGATTTTCCCCTCCTTCCCAATTTTCCGGCAACTTTTTGGGGCTTCCAAAACATCACAAGGAAAACGAAGAATAAATCCTATAATCCTCACGATAATGGAGGCTGAAGTCACTGGTTTTCACGGGTTGACGTGTGAGGCTCGTTCTCAACTTATCCGAATCCCAGTAAATTTGCCATCCAAAAAATAGGAAGCAAACAGTCAATGATTTCTCCAGGGACCCTGAAGAATCGGACCCCCGGACCCCATGTCCGCCGGGACCCATACCATTCCCATACTTCAGGGGATTCTTATGAGAATGGTATGGGAATAGTGTATGGGAAAGGGTGTTTCACTATCAAGGGGTTCCCTGGAATTTCGCTTGAAACTGGTCCGACCGCTTTTTTAAACCGCCCATGCGCGGTAAGCGCATGGGAAGACCGAGCCCGAACCATCACAAGAGGTGAAGCTCCGTGTTGATCCGAAAGGACCGTGCCACGTATAGCTGCTCTGATCTGGGTTTGCAGCGGCTATCCTCTGACAAGGCAATGAGTACATTTCATTCATCCAAGGGAGGATGAGTAGAGATGATCTAAATATAAGGGCCTGGAAGACCAAAAAATACATAGATCAATACATCTGGTGGAAATGTGAAATGTGTGTTAAATCATGACTTTCAAAGACTGCAATTCATTAGGTAAAGGTCTCAGGTGTTTTCCAGTGATTTGCCTTCTCCACAATAACATGGGCATCCAATTGTTGTGCATCATCACCACAGAGATTTGAGTGATTTCAAGGCGCCAATCAGTGAATCAGCATGTGACGGAGGAATTTTCCCCCAAAGGGGCAGTTATCTTTGGCACCTTTTACTCAAACAAATCTTTATTCAAGTACCTGGGAAGAGCCTGAAAATGGTGGACATTCCCTATGCAAACTGCCATTTGCACCCAATATCACCATGTCAAAGGAAAAAACATTTGGAAAATATCTGTCTTCATGTCAATAGCAACTCCAAATTACATCCAAAAACACTGGTCCATTGGTTGATTTCTGGCGAGCCAGGTTATGGACTCGCACCTAAGGTTAATCTGATCGGCGAAGGTATGTCTGCAACCTGCGCTGCAAACACATTTTCCAATTGTTCCAACTCCAGCACATGCCTGCTGTTTCAGGAGCACTGTGTAGGTCGTTGGAGCAAGTGATTGATTCGAAAAGACAATGACCAGGCCAACAAAAGACCAACCCAAAAGGCATATGTAGAACTTCTTTCAAAAGATCTCGGTCGGACCAAATTTCAGATCTGCACAAATATTGAGACGTCTAGCACTTCTAGTAATATGCATGAATCTTGAATTTATTGGTCATCTGGCCAAATTATAATACACCAACCTAGATTTCCCTGTTTCCCTGCCATTTTTAATGGGATTCCCCATGCTACCCTACCATTTGGGCTGAGGTCTTTTTTAGGGCCACTATAATTTGCCCTCATGTCTGATGCATACTTTCAGTCTGATACGATATCTCTTGATGGCACCTGGTGGGACCTGAATCTACTTTCGCATTTTCGCGGTCGCTCAGCTTTCCGTTGCAGCGCTTGGCAAAACGTGATGAAGGCGTTTTTTTAAGAAGACTCCAGGGTTCCTGTAGCCCCGGGCCCTTTTGGGAAGTAGCAATGAGAAAACATCGTTGATCAACATATTGAAACATCACAATATGTAGTTCACTACAATTCATTTATACCTGAATTCAATTGGTCAATTGGTCCCTGTTGCGGGATTCCCCTTTTGATGCAACCATATGCGGTGAGCAAGGATGACAGTATTTGCCCAAACGTATACCCTGCGGTATCTTGAAAGCAATTAGTCAAATTCAGAATATAGATTTTCCAACTTCGTCCATTCCCCGGCTATCAAACAGCTCCATGAATACTTGATCGGAGTGTACATCAACGGAAGATAGATGTCCTGACACAAATGAGGAATGATCAGGTTTCAAATGCCTGTTCTGAAAGCATTCTACTTGAAATGGGCGTCACCAACTTCAAGTCTTTGCTTTCTTCGCACCAATTACGGAATATCTCATGAGCAGCTTCCATAACTCCTCCTAGCATGTCCCATGGCCTTATTGAAATCATTCCCAACATGTTTGATGGCCTCTTCTTCAACATATATAAAATATCATCTCAGATGCTTACCAAAATTAAAGCATGTCATTATTTGCTTAGAGAAGGTTCAAATGGTCCCTTCTTATATTAATGATATGTGTGCTATAGGATATCAAATCTCAACATATCTCAGAAAGCCGAGTTTCCCCATCCGGCTTGAAATTTCCCCGCTGACTGGTGCAACGGATGGATGGGTGTTTGTTTTTTTCGAATTCTCCTGGAGAGCTTCAGGCCATAGGCCCCCCACGGTGCCGGGCCAGACACAGTTCCATCCATTCATCATATTCATCCATGGGACGATTCTGTATATTTACGGATCCATGGATGGTTGAGTTTTTGTTATGGTAAAATGGATGTACATGGTAAATGTACCCGGTAAAGATTCCTTTTTTCACATGGATGGTATGGGTACTGTTGATGGTGCAGGAAGTTCAGGCCTGTAAATGGATTGAAGATATATATAATATTACAATCAAATAACACTTAGCTGGCAGTTGGTCAAGTGGTTAGCCCAAAAATCATGAATCATCGACATCATGATCATCATGCCTTTCACCAACCTAAAAAAAAAAGCCTCCTACCAAATGCTGAAAGCAGCCTGTCAATGCCTGAAACACACCGGGCAACAAAAACCGCATGCCTCTTCATCGCTGCTCAGGTTACATCAAGTTGCCAATCAAGTGCAAGGGAATGACTTATCTAACCACAAAGTCATGTGGCACCAGTATGGCACCCAACTAGGATTAGAGAACTGTTGAAGTTGATTCAGGCTTCCATTTTCGAGGACGAGTTTGCACAAAAACCATGACTTGATGCGACCATTGGCCGTTGCACATTCAACGCAAGCCTTTCAGAGCTACACCGAAATGAAGTCTGACTTGGGATCGTTCGGTGCTTCCTCCGGCTTTGCAACCAAACGCAAATGACCCGAAAACACAAACACACACACACACACACACTTGATCACACACCACTCACACGCCAGATTTAACAAAAAGAAACAAAACATTACCCTAGGCATTCAGGCAGCCAGTGACTTCCAAAATGTCAATAGCGAATCGAGACTAAAAGAAGCAAATTAGCCAACTTATCACGGATCTTCCTAGATCTTATACATATAACTCCCTGGGACACTAACATGGAACCTGAAGATATTGAATGAAAGGACATTCATATTCCAAATTTTCATTTACTATGGCTATGGCACAAAAGTATTGGACCCCTCCCAAGAATTGATGGCTATCAAGACTAAATATGACGAATTGTGTGGGCACTTTTGGCACTCAATTTACAGCCATAGCCATATTGATTTTTGACAATTGATAGGAAAGGTCACCGCTCTGTACGTGGAAAAGTGTGCAGTCAATCATGCTGAATGTACATGACATTCGATTCGATTCAACATACTAAGACTTTAGTTCCATACAAAAACATAGGCTTTGCCAGCGGCTTTGCGCTGTAGATTCCCATGAACTGCGACTTCTACATTCCTGATGGTTTTGATGGTTCTACCGTGTTTTCTCTACTTCCGGTAATAAACGTATATAAAGTAGCCGCCTGCCGACACCCCCAAACCATCCCATTCCCCGACTCACCGGAGGGACCGGGTGTTTTTTGCTGTCCCAAGATTCTCTTAAGGGATGATGCTGTCGACATACAGGGCAAAGTATGACATTGGCACGTCTGGCATGAGCACATCAAGTCATCAAGCACTCATAGTGATAGCGATGCCTGCATGCCAACCTGGTTGCCGGGCGGCATTTGTTGGGAGGAGGCATGCATTTCATGATCCTACCCGCTAAACCAATTCAGTCAACCCGTAGATTTCGGAAAAAAAATCGCATGGCATGCCCATAGAATCCATGTATAGTATATTCACCGATCCATTTACCATAAAAATCAACCATTCATGTAGGTAAATATATCAGTCCCATGGATGATATGGGATAAGCATCAACTCCTAAGCTTTCAACACGCGACAAAATTTGCGGATTCCCATATCTCAAACTTACCATCAATTCGATTCACCTCCCTTCAACCTCCACCATCTTCCATCCAAACATCCATGCACCACCCGGAAACACCCTGGAAAGTTAACATGACAATAGAAAAATCCAACCATCAATGAAGATGTATCTCCTATCTACCCTGTGATTTTGCGGATTCTGGGCCTTATTAGCTCCTCATTTACTAGGAAAATACATCATCCCTGGCTCCGTTCAAATAGCTCCCCCAAGGACTCACAGGGTAGCTATTGAAAATGGTGATTTTCCAGCCAGCTGGCTGTCAATTTTCAGGGATCTCTACACCCCTGAGTCATCATGGAGGTTTGGAAGATCATTTTCCTTTCTAAATGGGTGATTTGATGTGATTTGTAGGTTCCATGTTAATCTTCAGGGAGCTCTACCACTTCAGCTTCCAAGGGACTCCTTGTTCTTCTCCGTTGCCGTCATTACCTCCAAACACACCGGACAGCTTTCCTCGTCGCCCCCAGGGGCGACAAGCACAGCATCAGGGACGTAGCAATCCACTGCCCTGCGCAATTGCTGAAGCCTCGGAGAAAAAAACGGAAGGAAACACCCTGGAAGATGAACGGCTGGTTCACCTACAAGTCACCCATGAAAAGATTTCGGAAAATGATCTGATATGAACCAAACATGATTCTGTTCTATGTTAATCTTCAGGGGTGCAATGGAACATGGACAAGAAAACTGGCAAATCCAAGGTATTTTTGAGTTGATTGGGTGTTGATGTTGGTGGTTTTTCAGTTGGTTGGTGGTACACATCAGAAAAGCTAACATGGCTGGCTGGAAGATCAACATTTGCAATAGGAGGTACATCGTCAAATGGTTGTTTTTCTGTTTCTATTGTCATGTTAAAATTGGAGGGAGAGTAATGGAAAATGGACAAGAAAATGGCATCCAAGGTATTTTTGAGTTGATTTGGTTGGTGCAAAAAAAATGTTGGCGGTTTTTCAGTTTGGTTGGTGATGTTGTTTTTTCAGCGGGTTGGTTGTTAATGCTGGCGGTTTTTCAATTGATTAGTTGTTAATGCTAGTGTTTTTTTTCAGTTCATTGGTTAGTGGTTTTTGTTGGTGCTTCACTAAGTTGGAATCTTCCCAATATAGTTCCCTGTCATTGGGGGATCCTAGATTAAGTGAACATTTGCCATGAACATGGCAAGAGGGTAGCTTGACACATGGTAATGCAAACATACAACGATGTACAATGTGGTTTCTGCTTTTGAAAAGAAAGCAGGAGGCTTTTGCTTTTCCGATTTCAGGGTCAGGCATTATGTGGACTAAATGACCACTTGTGTGTGCCCAGAACCTCGCAGATTTAATGTAACACGTACATGTGGTCTTTGAAAATAACAAGTTTCAACCACACTGGAAATCCTGCAATGAATGGTGACCACCCACATCTGCTAACGACAAGGACAATGCTCTTGATTGATTTTGTCTCCGTCACGGTCGGAAACTCCCACATTCCCGGCTTCTATGCAAACAAGTCGATGGACGCTGGCCCCAGACCCACCTTCCTAACTTGAATCTGTCAATGTCCTTTCCAAACTTCAAGCCCCAATCAATTCAATCATCAACAACTTGCCATTCCTGGCTCATGGATACTTATAACTTATAAGTGACACACTTAAACAACACGTATTCAACAAAACAACACACCTGCCCCAGTCCACAAAAACAGTCAAAAGATCCAGTCGAAAGACCAGTACTCGTGGAAGTTCCGATAAGCTGCTAAGTTGTCAGTCCTGGAATTCGGACCGCTGAAGGTTTTCAATCGGACCCTGGACCCCGAAACCTCGTGTAAGATGTGTGATTTTTAAACACATGTCCATTACCCAATGAAAGGTACCATGAATTTGAGGTTGGGTTTTGTTGTTGTTGTTGTTGTTGTGGTTGTGGTTGTGGTTGTGGTTGTGGTTGTGGTTGTGGTTGTTGTAGTTGTAGTTGTGGTTGTTGTAGTTGTAGTTGTAGTTGTAGTTGTAGTTGTAGTTGTAGTTGTAGTTGTAGTTGTAGTTGCAGTTGCAGTTGTAGTTGTAGTTGTAGTTGTAGTTGTAGTTGTAGTTGTTGTTGTTGTTGTTGTTGTTGTGGTTGTTGTTGTTGTGGTTGTGGTTGTGGTTGTTGTTGCTGTTGTTGTTTGTTACCTTTCCTTCCTGGTTGCCTCTTCATTCACGTTCCCCTTCCCACTCACTGGATCCCGCCTCGCCCTGGGGCTGTAGCCCATATAGTCTGGAGAAGTGCCACGACAACAAAGGCAACGTGCCTGTTGCCTCAACAAAAAGGAAGTTGGATACCCCAACATAGATGGAACACCCCGAAAATAATCATGACTGGCTGGACAATCACCATTTTTAACAGGAGATATACACATCTTATGATCTTGAAATTTCTTTTTTCTATTGTCATGTTAGATTTCAGGTGATGTACATTTCCAACCAAAATGGGAAAAAAGACCAACAAATCAACCAAAATGGCTGTTGGGAAAGTGACTTTCAGAACATGACATGTTTTTGGATGCTTTTTGTTTCCGGATCTTTTTGAGGGTTGAGATCTCACTTTTCCCCAAGAAAAAGTCGAGTTGAAAATCATGAAATCAATGGAACCCTGGGCCCTCCATATATCTTTAAACAATACATATCCAGGGCTGGATTTTTTGGGAGAAGCTGCCTGCGGCTTGCAACAACCATACCCCGACCCATACTACACCATACCAATCTACGACTACTGTTGATGGAAGAAAATCTGCACTAGTTGATATGGTAAATATCCCATTTACAGGGTTTCATACATGTCGGGTGGTGCAGGATTTCTTCCATCAACAGTATGACTCATATACCCTTCTGGCACGGCAAATGGATATCAACAGAGCTACCCTGTGATTTGTTTAAGTCCCAAACTGCTCCTTTATAACATCATAGGTTAGCTACAAGCTGAACATAATTTGTCAACCCGAATTACCATAAATTGCAGTCCCATTTTCTTGGGGGGTTATTTCATGTTATTTCCATATATGTTTCCCCTTCATCTCAGGCAGAATTTACTCTGCAAAAAGCAGGTGTCCTGATGTCTTTGTAGCAAACCCCTGTCATTGGACGTTCTGCCCTTGAGACTGTTGCCGTGTATCTGTACTCGCATGAAGCTCTCCAAAACTATGAAATATACTGCTTTCTGTATAGATATGCAGATAGAATACATATATATATATATATACACATACATATATATATATATACAAAATTGATATGTTTAGAGCAAACAAATATTGAAACCAAATATTCATGTCGTATAAAAATAAATAGATATGTTATATATATACATGTATACAGCACATGATACACGTGAAAAATTGGATACGTTGTAGAGCAAAAGCTGTACATACTGCAAATCACATTGTTTGGGCTCTTGCATTCCTGCACAAGTCATTCGTTGTTTCTTCATTGTTCATTGATCTCATCAGTCTCATTTGGCATTGGCTACTGAAATGTCTTATTAGCAATCCACTCAGGCATGGAACAAAGCCAAGCCCAGAAACAAGCACATCATCAGTCTTTGAACACTTCAAGCAAAACATGACAACATCATTGGACAAAGTTCCAAGGGTTGTTGTGATTCCTACCTGTTCTTTGAAGATCTATATCGTGAAATTTTCACCTGCTACATGTACAACTTTGTCCTTTGCCAGTTGCCGGTTGCCTCTCCCAGTGAGTCAAGGTACATCAACCAGTCCACTAAGACGACGACACGAAGCAGTAGACTGAAAGGTGCAAAACCATAGGGTTGTCGATACATGGCGAATGCGCCGACGTGCGTCGGTCCACCCCGGTGAAATATATTCACTCGGTGGTGCTTGATAAAATGCTTTCATGTGATAAGTGTCAGCAGCTTGTGTTCTTCCGAAAGACACGTTTAAGGGACATGCAAGCTTGAAGCAATCGAAGTAAAGTCTCCGTTTAAAAACACCAGTGACAGTTGTTTGGGGGCTTTGAATGAAACTTTGACCAACAACTCATCTTACCAATTCTCTAGGTTTGTTGCGGTAAGAACCTAAGGTGGGTGAGACAAGTTCTCGTTGCCGGCCGTTCTTGCCATGCCTACAGCTCCCTTCAATTAGATCTGAAACGTCCCTGCAGCACAAAGAAAAACAATATGATTGAGATCCGTAATGAGTGTGTGCTCTCGCGTGTTTGTGTTGTCGGTATAAATAAGGATATAAATCAATAATAATTAATTATACATATATATCAATCAATACATATGAAAAATTCAAAAAAATGAAACGTACATATACAAATATGTGTAAAGACATGAAACATTGCTACAAAATTTCAAATGCACGAAACGTCCAAAATTAGGAGGAAAGGAAGTGTCCTGCCAGTTTCTACGATCAAATGTGATCCATGTATGCACTGTTCACTAACATGCACGCAAGTAGGGATACCAAAAAAAAGAAAAACTCTGAAACGCTTGACTTGATCATCTTGATCACTTCAAATTGACGTGGTGGACTTGTTTTCATCGACACATTTTGCAAACTTGATTCCCGCAAAAACCACAAAGGAGGTGGGGTTTTCCAAGATGTTCCAAATAGTGGACTCCACGGAGCTTTAAACACGTTTCCACTTGGACATCTTTCAAATTTTTATTTCAAATTGCAAAAGACAACGTGAAACGGCCACCCAAAGAATTGTGTACTGTGCTGGCTTCAGCATCTTTGTCAATCTTCGCCAAAGCAGTGTGAACATGTGAAGAGATTTGAAACCATTGGCTAGACTCGCAACTAGTCAGCCGGGTTTTGTCGATATGGTTGTTGATCCCATGTTCCGGATGGCAAAATTGCCATCTCTGAGGGCATTTGAAGTCCAACTAGGGGCAAATCATGAAACAAATAAAATGGCCGAAGTTCTTTTGCAAGCAGAAACTATTACGTTGGTTTCAAATAGCTACAAAATCATAAAATCATTTAAGTTACCATACATATACATATATATCTAAAATGTAATATATCACAAAGGTGTTCATCTCATCTTTTCTTTCATCCCTGCCCCAAAAAAAGATGGCCCCAAAAAACGTCTACTGCACCGAGCTGCCGATGCCACCATGCCCACCTCGCAGGTGGCATTTGGACCCCCATAAAACCAAGCCCCCTAGGCATCCAGTCACACCTCCTGGGGTTCGGCATTTATGGACCCCCCAAAAAACATACCCCAAAAAATCACCAAAACCTCAGGAGGTATATTGTTGATGGTTCAGAAATCCGGCTAAAAACCAGTTGAGGTTGGTAAATCTCACATTATTTACAGGGTTTTAGCACAATCCCAGGTGGTTGGTTTGGGATTTCTTCCATCAACAGTATGACTGGATCTATAGGGAAAAGAAAATTGAAAGTCATCTTCCAACTGTACTACTTTTCAGGGGATATATGGGATGTGCTAGTTTTCGGGGTCACCAACAACCTTTGATTTCGGGTCACGTTTTCACCATCCCAAAAAGGTCACTGGCAGAATTGCCAGATACTCTTTTTTCAATGTAACTTTCATAACAAATTGCTGAACGTTTTGAATGGTTTACCGTTAGCAAATGCACCCGTTTTCACTTGCGTAAAAATCAAAGGTATATGAAAAAACTCAAAAAACATGCTGCAACAACAACCTGGTACGCTATAGATTAAGGTTGGTGGATGTGAAGCTGAAAAAGAGCGTAATAATATATAATGGTGGGCCCGCAATCCGAATATGTCTATTTACACCCCTCACAATTAACTGCGGGTTCACCTAAAAAGTCACCCAATTGAAAAAGGAAAATCATCTGAACCGTCCGCCTCCATGACTTTGGGCTCAAAATGCCAATTTTCCGAAATATAATCATAAGTATATATATGTTGACATTGATGGGGATGCGAAAACCGTCGAAAACACCAGCCCCCTCAAGTTGCCATAGCTACCTAAACCCATTTAAAAACCCCTCTCAAAGTGCCTGAACCTGTACTTCCATTGCCCCACTGTCGAGCGATTTGTCCAGCCGAATCCTGGGTCGATGTAAACACGCTCTCGGGCTGGCCGTTGTGGCAGGGACACGGGGGAATCTGCTCTACATCTGCAGTTGGGCCGTTCCAGGCTCCGGTAACGAAAACATATGGACAATCCAATGATCACCACACGCACCGTTAGTACATGTGCAAATATCTTGAATGTAGATTATCCATGATTATCTCTATCCACCTTCCTTTCCACCGGTCGTGGGACATCTCTGTGAAAAGTGAATGATTTCCCACCTCCGGAAAATTCCTTGATTTAGTGCCGTATCGTTGTAATGTTTCAGCTCAACAACTGGAAAAAAAAAACACCCCAAAATGACTCCAAAAGGACTGAAGCCTAAAAATGACTCTAGGGATTGGACCCAGCAATCCAAATGTAACCAACATGAATTCACAAAATATACTCGTAGGATTTCATCCCCAACAAATCCCCTAAACAACCAGGGGCCCTTTTTTCATTGCTCAGGTGGCAACTAACATGGAACTCTAAAAAAGGAGGTTGGAAAATGTTTTCGAACATGTTTTCTTCCCAAAGGGGTAATGTTCAGGTTCCATGTTAGTTTTCGGGGGAGTAAGCAAGGGATCTAATTTCATCTAGAGGCAGTCATCATTCCAAACCCAAAGTAGTTTCAACCTAGTTTTGAGAAAAATCTTTGTCACATGCCTACAAAAATGCCCGCCCCCATGTTCCTCCAAATTGTAAAAACAACTTCAATTCGTGAACGAAAGCGACATCCCTCTTCCAAATTTGGGGAAAATGAACATGTGATCACAATTATCATTGGACAACCTGAAATTCCCATACAAAATCAACGGAATTCCCGACTAAACACACAACTTTTGGTGAGATCATGTGACAATTGCTGTCAATTCTTTCAGGCAAATATTTACTTATCCAAATTGCAGCTGGCAACGACAGATCATGCCTGGTCAACCCTCCCCCCCCAACGTACCCCCCTCTGAAGTAAGGGTTTGATAAGGCCTTATTAAGGGAAACCACTGGTTAAAAAGGCCTTAATAACTTATTTCTGGGGGCGGGTAGGTTAGGAAGGGGGTAAGTTAGCCATAAAGTAATCGACACAACATTTGGACCAAGATACGTTGCGATCAAAGTTTGTCCAGTCCGATTGCGACATGTGGGGATGCCCAGGAAAGGAGGCAGGAGAAGAATAACCTCGACGACAACAACAACAACAACAACAACAACAACAAAAACAACAACAAGGCCCGCTGCTTCGCAGGAAGAGGAAGCACTTGCTCCATTAAGCTAAGGGAAACTAAACAAATAATAGACCAGTATGGACTGTAGATATACTCATTAGACTCCAGCCTTAAGATCCGAACCAGAAAGGAAAACAAAGTCAAACTACCATGGCTTAGGCATGAAATATGACTGAAATCCATGATAACAGCAAGTCTGTTCAACTGAATAATACCATATACTGACTATATCGACTTGTACAATTGCCATGATGTCTGGGAATCTCAGTTTCATGAGACGGCCAGACTATTGTAGGCCCCTCAACACCCTCGAGGCGGTGATTTTCTGCTACCACTTCGAATATCTGGAAATGCAGGTATATAATCTAATCTATGGATCCCCTTGGAAATTACCATGAAAAACTAGGGTGGCGGCTTGATATCTGTGGTCAATTTCCCATGGTATTTGGAGATTCCTCCCCGCAAACTCGCGCGAAAAAAAAACGAATCCAAGGCACCATTCACAGGTAGCAAAACATGCGTGCGACGAGATCGCCTTATACTGTAAATCCGGGGAACCCATGGGAACCCCGAATTGTTGGAATCCGGTAAGTTTTCGAGGTCGAACCTCTTTGGAAACATTGAACCTTCCAATTTTTGTTTACCGGTGATTGGTGGAGGACTTGATGAAGGAATCACATACATATGTTACATATCTGTTTGTTAATAAGAGTTTATGAAATCCGAACCACATCACATTGTAGAACTGGGTATTAATCATCACAATAGTTCAATCTGCTTGTTGCAAGTTGAACTGGGGACTGTTTTGAGTTTCAATTGCTTGAATTCTACACTGCAATTCTAAATAAAAAACCTCAAATGGGATAAACTACCAACCTCTGGTTAGCAGGATTTCTGAACCATCAACAGTACCTTACTAATCTTACTATATAAATAACTAGTTGGTGGTTAAACCAACCCATTTGCAAAATATTAGTCAAAATGGGTTCATCTTCCCCAAATAATGGTGAAAATAAAACATATATATGAAACCAACACCTAGAATAAACATCATCTATCATACACCAACCCTCTGACCCTTCGGAACCCTTCCTTTCTTGCGGGGAATTCCCACAACCGTCCCACTACCTTACTATATATTATATAATGATTTGGGGAAACCCTCTGGGGTACCTAAATTCAACCTCCTTGGATTGTTTCACCCTTTCGCCCGCCCAGTTGCAACTCTCTCACAATCCTCGGATGAAACGCCGTTGCAGAGTGAGAAGACAAGGCCACAGAAGTGCGTGGCACATCAACATATCAATGGTTTTCAAGGATATTAACAAATGCACAAAAGGATATCTTTTTAAATAGTGGGGGAAAATAAATGAAATGTCAAAAATCTAGGTAAAAAGCAATACACGTACGGGTAGTGCACATTATGTTAAACACAAGTGTGAACAAAAAAATGTATATAATATATATATATATATATAATTAGCAAGCAAACAAACACAAATAATAGGATGTTCCATCCGGCCACGCGGGATCCCTGGGAAAGGATCAAAACTGCCCTATATACACCTTCGATCATCACCCATATCTAAGGATTTAATGTAGGGCACATAGTCACCATTGGAATCACTTCTAGGCCATGTATGGCTGCAAAATTTGGCTAGATCAGGGACTGAATGTGGATAAGCACACATCATCCATGGGCGGCGTCTGGGATGTCATGCATTACCAAGCCATTATATACTTTCAGTGTACTTTCCTGGTCAGTTGGCGCTAGGAAAACATGTTTTATACAGCATTTACATGAGCATTTACAATACCTCTTTTAACAGTTTAACTTAACACCTCTTTTTTTGTCTTAATGATTTACATGGCAAAAACATGGCATATCATATCCTCAACAACTTTGAGGCATGCAATATTGAAAACACGACGTTCCACCCCCTAAGGACATCTAAGGACATCTAAGGACCCCCGTTTAACACGGACCATGGCTCTGACTGACCTCCAGTTCCTCCTGCTTATTGACATGCTCAGCACGTGCCATAGCTTGAGTGGCACACGCCCTCGGAGGGCTTCATGGAGGGGGATTTCCGAGTGGAAATTGTCTGGCAAGTCAAGTATTACGTGGTAAGTGAACACTTAATATGTACAAAACAAGTGTTTACAACATATATATACATATACAGTACCGTATATTAATACTATATATTCACACATGAAAACAAGACCACCCCACATAACGAAAAACAATGCAAAAACACATTCCCAACGTGAACAAAATTCCTTAAAAAAACCTGCAACATGTAGACTTGTATCTAAGCATCTCCTTTCAACCACTTTCGTACTCTTGGGGTAAATCAGCTGAATGTTGGGGGTCCTACCCAAGGAGAAACACATGAAATCTGCTCCGATCTAAGCCTGAAAAGAATCACCCCGACGCAATATCAAGTAGACTTGGAAAAAACCCCTGAATCAAAGACCAAGCTCGATTCGGTGAGTCTTGTTGATACTGCACCACGCCCTGAAATGCCGACAACGATATGCTGTATACAGCCAATCAGAATTACACAAACGAATATTTGACATATCATTCACTCTTACATCTTAAATATATTTCCTTTTGTCCAGGCTACATTCAATACGAAAAAAAGAGCCGCCAAACTTCACTGAAAAACATCTGAAACCTTCAAATCGAGGCACTCTACGTTGTACACTTGTTTCGCCGTAGATTTGACCAAGTAGTCATTGCGACAGGCCTTAAACGAAGGGACCCGACCCGAAAAAGGACCAACCGACCCCCCTTCGAGCTTGATGGAAAACAGCGGTCACGAGTCAGCAGTTGATATGACGTCAGGTGGTTGCGGGGGGGATTTCTGAAGCATTCAACGTTGCATTAATTGAGGTTTTTTGCGGTGTGAAAGGATAAGACCAAAAACCAAGATGGACCATTGAAGAAGAAGCAATTAGACCAGGTGATTCACAGTGACCTTTTCATCCCCTAATTGGAGGTCACTGAACCCCTTAAAATAGGGTCACTTAACCATCCCAAAAAGGTCACAAAGGAATTGCCAGGGATATACAGTAATCGTTCAACCCCTATGTTGAACCGCCGGTTTTTCCAAGAGAGGCTGCTTCTTAAATTCGAGACTTCCCCCCTCAGGATGAATCGCATGTCGGGATGGAACCAATCACCTCTGTTGAGGCCTGGTAAGTTGGCATGGTGCCTGCTGGTGAACAATGTATTCTCTTGCATCAGGTGGTGAAGTGTGAGACTCTTAGTGTAAAGAAGCTATCAAAGTCTTTCAATTGTGCGTTAATGTCAGGCAGCATCTTTTCTTACTAAAGGCATGACACTAAATTAAATCACAGTACTATGAAGTAAACATATATCATCACAATTTTCAATTTTATATGACATTTATGATGCGTTCTGCTCTTGAATAAATCCAAGGCTAATAATATCTTAGAGATTGAGGATCATCAGCATCATACAATATCATAGATATCAGTAACTTTGAAGTCAGAAAAATCGACCTGCCTTCTTTTTGGGGTGGACACCTTCCATAGCCAACAAATTTTTGGGGATCAAGGTGCCGGCACACCATCCGAGGCAAAATCCGTCGGCAAGTTGTTTAACATCTTGTCGGCATCCATGACATATTTTTCCTCGGGTGCGTTTTGCTCAGCAGGGGGGTATGATGAATTACCAACCCAAACAATACACCGTGAAGTGAACTATAATAATTCAAACTTATTAGTAGTTTACATTCAACATTATGGTCTGGAAATCCCGTAAATTAAGCAAATGAAGGGAACTCCGCCCAAATTTACCATACATTCGCATGCTTTTCATCCCCCCCAAAATGGGTAATGTAATGATCCCTGCTCAGCTTGCTTGTGTTCCTTCTTCTGGAAGGGCAGTAGGTGACACATGGCAATGTTTGTCTCCAAGTTGTTCTCCTCCGACAACTAGCAGTTTGCAAGTTTGCTCCTTAAAACATGTTGGTTGCAAAAATGGATTTCCTTTTGCGATGGTCCCATTTTCTGGGGGGTAACTTCCACATGTCATTTACATGCAAACCATTCACAACTTTTATTGAAACTAAATCCACGGAAGAAAACCATGAAACCGTTGCCAGTCGCCAAAACTTCAGGATGAGAACAAACAAAATCCAGATCACTTCACTAAATCTGAATCCTGGATTTTTATGTGGCTATCGTCGTGTTTGTTTCAGCAAGTAGGAACCTGAATGTGGGTTTCTTAAAACCCTTGGACGGAGATGCCTTGTTTTCAACTATTGAGGGCGATTTCTTTCGTGTCTTTTATGTCATGGGTACGGTATATATAGAACTGAATCCTATCTAACAACTTAAACACTGCCTATATTTTTTCCTGAACACGTTCAATCCTCAACTTTCGGCATAGTTGAACATCATGTTGAATTACCTCTAATCTTTCAAATCTCCCGAGATAGACTTCGTTGCTACCTCACGCAGCGAAAAATATTCCTTCAAGCTGCACATCCAGAGCCCAACAAATGCGGAGCTAGCTCCCTTGCCAGGGCGAGTTGAAATCATGAAGCAAGCGTTGCAAGCAGGGTCTTCTTCCAAAATGTGCTAAGAAACGGGAGGGGGGTAGCTCCTTAGCTCTCTTCCAAGCACCAGCTAATATTAGAACCTTTCTGTTAAGTAAAGATCGATGTGTTCATCTGAGGTAGCTATCAATCCACCCTGAAAGCACAGGAGTTTTCTCATGTCATCCTCAAAACCGGATAGGTACAACAGGTTCGCGCCAAAGCAACAACAACAACAACAACAACAACAACAAAAATCAAAATAAAACTAGAATGCAAATTCCCAGAACTTTCAGGGACATCTTAGGTAACAGAGTCTCAGAGAAAATAATGTCTCGACTCTCCAGAAAAAAAAAGCGCCTCACTTGTGAGCGAACCCTGAAAACACCGTCAGGATCACAAGGTCCTTCTTCTACACGTCCTGCGGGGTGGTAGAGACAATTTGGAAGGGTCAAGTCTGTGGGGAATGGGTCCCTACAAGACAGTTTCCTCTACAATAGGGTCATTTTCCACTTCCATGATTATGGGAGGAAGGGTAATACCTCTCCACATCCTGTGATTTCAGTCGTGTTTCTTGGGGTTTTCAGGGCAATTTGAACATTTGGTTGCTTGTTTTTATACCCTCCAGGGAACATGTCCATATCAAAGCCACCTTTCACTTGGAAGTTCGGAAAATCATCCACTCAAAAAGTGCCAAAAGGGGACGTAGAGAAATCTCTCTTGTATTGGCATCCCCTTTCACGGCCTTTTCAACCTGCAACCCCCATCCCTCCCAAAAAAAGGTTTCCATTAAATGTGCATCTTTGGAGGCTAA
The DNA here is from genome assembly GCA_000507305.1 of Breviolum minutum Mf 1.05b.01. Taxonomy (NCBI): domain Eukaryota; class Dinophyceae; order Suessiales; family Symbiodiniaceae; genus Breviolum; species Breviolum minutum. The sequence continues at coordinate 123,797 of DF239577.1, forward strand.
AATGTATGCAGGCACAAAATACTTGGAGGCTAAATTCCTGAAGTGAAATCATCTGCTGCATGGGAATATGGGGGGGGGAATTCTTTGCTTGTCATCATGCTTCAGCCATGCAAGCAATTCATGTTTTTCACCTAAAAGGCACACCTGAATGGTGATGGAAGTTGTGATGCCTCCCAATGGTACCATTCTTGAAAAAAGCCTCATTTCGACCATAGCTATTACTAAAATTACATCTAACAATCAACCATAGTAAAGATCATTGAAAAAATACTGCCCTTCAAAATCCTTACACTCTTGGTCTTAAATTTGAATCCTTCCAGCCTTTTTTAACGCCTAAATCAAAACACTTCATGACCCGGATCTTCCCAAGGTCGGTCCGTTCCAAGGTACGACATCCACATACATTCGCCCCGCCTGAGCTGTTGGTTCCCATCCGGAATCCTAGGGGGGAATCCTTAAGGATGTCCATCCTCCACCGATGGGTCGGGGGGAACCTTAGGAAACATGTAGGGAAAACCCCCATCCCCTTGTTGGAACCCTCCCCCTTAACAACCCCTATACCCTCCCTGAAACTAACATCAAAAGCCCCTGAAAATGGATGGTTGGAAGACTAATTGGTTTCCTTTTGGGAGTTGGCCTATTTTCAGGTGCTATGTTAAATTCAGGGAGGGTAAGATTCAGGGGATGCTCCAAACTTCCCCCCTGGTTGAGCTCCACCAGAACAATTTCACACCAAGGGTCTCTGCTGGATCCTGAAGCCCCTTGAGTGGACCTGAGTAACATGCCAAAAATCCACAACCACGCCAGGAATATATGGGAAACGTAAAAGAAACATCAACAATATCAGTGCTTAATGAGGTTAAATATGTGAGCGGCGGCTTTTATTTATGATGTGGCTGCAGTAAAGAAGATTGATGGAGTCCCCCCACCTCGTTTTAATCTCGTTTTTCAGGTTTCGGCACTTTTTCATCATGAGTGACCTCGTTTTCATCATGAGTGACCTCGTTTTAATCTCATTTTAAAATATTTTAAACCTATACCTCGTTTTTGGAGTCCCCCCATCTCGTTTTGATCTTGTTTTGCAGGCGAAACCAACATTTCCACAAACCCTGCTTGATGCCACATCTTGTCTTCATCATCGTAAATAAATGCAGTTGCTCATGTATAAAATTTGAATAGCACCGCATATAAATGCATATAATAACAATAACAACTATACATATACAGTAGTTAGAATTAAAAACAAACGAACGTGAAACATAGACTACAAGCACCCCCCTTCCAAAAAAAAAATGGCTTAGCGGCCTATCGCATATCCAACACCAAATTCATGGGACACAAACATATCTACGTAGAATATACTAAAATTCCCCACCCAAGGTCAATATTTGCAGTAAACCTGATGTTTAGCAAACACCTGAAATTCATCATCCAAAAAAATTTAGATGTACCCCCTGGAAGTTTAACATAGCCCCAGAAAATATACCATCCCAAAAGGAGAGTAGTTTTCCAACCATCATTTTTCAGGGGCTACGTTAAACTTCGGGAGGGTAAGTGTAGGAGATTTCTCATCGCATTAAGCCGCCGAATGGATCCCGAGTCCCCCGAGACCCCGGGACCCACTGTTTTGATGCCCTTCTTGATGCCCTCCGGCTTGATGTCCATTGGTACCAAAGGCACCATTTCGACCACCTTGGCGGAGTTGCGAGGTGGTCGCAACGTTCACGCAACAAAAATTGCATAGCCCGTTAAACGTTGAAGACAAGCTCAACACGCCACACCGCACTTTCAAGGGGGTTCAGTATGACTAACGAATAAATGTAGTGTGATTCTTTATTGCTGAGTTTCACCAAATTACTCCCCCCAAAAAAATGAACATATTGTTTTTGCAACTTTTGAGAAGCCTCTTTCATGAGAAATGGCTTGGGGCTTTGGATTCCTAGCCCCAAACATGTGTAAACAACTCAGCAGGAATGGCACATTCTCACCTGGCTTGGATGTCTTGGAGAAGCTTTCCATTATTGATGGTAACAGTTAACGCCTATTATAGGCAAGTAAGCAATACTACGCATGAACTAGGACTTTTTACATACACCCTGGAAGACTAACATGGAACCTACAAATCACCCATTTAGAAAGGACAATGATCTGAACCAAACCTCCATGATTATATTCCATGTTAGTCTTCAGGGGTGTATTCATCAGAATTCATGATAAAAAAATGTGAAGTCCACATGATTGATAATGTCCTGGGTTGAGTCGAAGAACATCTTGGAACATGTTTCCCTGACACAAATTGTTGAAATCGTTTCTTTGAAAGGATGGTACGGTTCTGCAAATAGTAAAGAGGAAATTGAACATGAAGGCATGTTCTCTGGATTTTCGACGTTTCCTTTGCAAGGGTTCATTGAAAAACCTGTGCTTGCTAAGTAACGTTCAAAAAATTGAAAAGTGGCATTTTTCCATCATTTCCCATTGGAGATTCCGCCGCAATCATCGACTGAATTTTTCTACAAACGATGCATTTTCACCCAAAGTAAATTCAACCCAAATAGTGGAGACGTGTCTCCTTGAATCAGTAATTCTATAGTATGGGGTGATGTTTTGACATCGTCCCAAAGTTGATTGAGCAAATCCTTGAGGCATACGGCATACCTACCATCATCCCAGGTGCCCACACCATATCGATCATATCTACCATATCCATAGCCACCAGCCGGGATGGGTGCATATCCACTATAGCCGCCAGCGCCAGCGGCGTTTCCAGAGCCAGCGTGTGCTCCATAGCCACCAGGTCCTGATCAACACTTCAGCTATATCATAAAGTATTCTCAGATTGGCGAATAGTATCACCAAGTTTTTGGGTTCTAAAAAAAAACATCCCTTACGTTTAACAGGATAGTACAACCCCTTAAGCCTTAGGATGTCCCCCCAGTGGATCTCAAGATTTCGAGTGAAAAGCACCCACCTACCAACCCAGCACCACCGGGCCTAGCCTATGCTATGTGTGCCCACAGAGCGAGGGCCATTGCGACCCAAACCTATGAAGGTTCCAATCCAAGGACGGAAGTGCTGAAAAATCTGGAACGTTTCATGTCACTTTTCCCTCATCTTCCAGTTCCTTAAGTATATTTGGAACCAGGGGGGTCGATCGTTAACCATCGTTACCTGATATATTGGCAACTGGGAGCAACAGCTTCCAAATACATAATATAACTGAAAAATGAGGGACTGAGTTCGCTGAGGGTAGCAAGAGATGTGGTATTCCCCCACTACTTCGGGATGCGCAATTCTGTAGCCAGTTTCAGAAAATTATTTCATCGAGCAGTCCAGCCTGTCCAGCCTGGTTTCTTGGATTCTTCGATCTTCTTGGCCTCCTCAATAACTGCCTGTCAGAACACCGTTTGGCAACGACAATAACCCTAGCAGTAGCTAAGTAGCTAACACAATCAAAACACAGGTGATGCAATGCAAGTTAGTTGGACATGAGGGATCTATTCCGTTTTTTGTCCAGCACTTGCAATCATGTTGCATCCACGTCCGCGCAAAAAAACCGTTCTCTATATATGCGCTTCAATCTTCATTGGTGCAAAAGTTTTAGAATTAAACTCTAACTCTTCCAAGATGACTAGATGAGGTGCAAACTGCGTAAACTGCATAGTGATATCCTACTGATCCTTGGGTGCCCACCGTTAAGAAAACTGTCATCATCACCACCACCACAACCATCACCATGGAGCCTCTTCCGATCCATTTCCCGTCTTGGCCGCACGTGCTTGTGCCAGCTCTCTCTCCTGGTTCGACCAAAATCGATCTGTTTCCGTAACACCTGGGTACACAGCTCCCTTGGAAACCTTCTCTTTTGGAGTAGGTTTCACCTCACCCCATCTAGGAATGGTTGCCAAGTTGGCAAGCTAGATTGCCGGAGACAGTAGGTGTAACTGTGATTGCTTCAACGACCTCTTCACTGCATAAATTATATACCTATCTTCCTCTAATCGTGTTCACTGGAAAAAAACGATTCATGTATCTAAAACAAGACTAAGACTCGAGACATGGATTTCAATGATTTCACCATGATTGTTCATCAGTTTCTCATTTCACCTGTTCAATGATTTCAATGATTTCCAGAGGAACTAACATTGAATCTGACAACTGACATGGAATTCAAAAAACAGCCCCAAATTGAAAACAAACATCATCTTCCATTCACGAGATTTCACATGCATGACTGTGGGAAATCCTTTTTTATAGGGTGGAAGGTGCAAATATTTTCCCTAAACATCTGCCAAAACCAACCATCCCCAAACTACCGCGACCATCTGTTATGCTTGAAGAAAACACGATTCAACAAAAAAGGTCCAACACCAAGTTATCACCAAAAATACATCAACGTCAACCAAGCCACCAAAACAAAAACGAAAAACATTATGACACGAACTGATGGGTTTATAGGGATCCTTATAATATCTTATAAAGGTCTATTAAAATCCCTGCATAGCTGGCTAGTATAACCCCCTATTTAAATATACCCAAACCAACCAAGGGCCCTTTTTTCATTGCTCAACTGACCAAAAAAAAACACCGTCGACTCTCCTGGATGGCCGCCTGTAACTCTGGGGTCAAGATTCTGACCTTTCACAGGAATCCCCCAAGTGATTCGGACGTCATCAAGTTTAGACATGAAGGCTGATTTGCTTGGCCTCCTCGTGGCATTCAATATGATACTGTATCCTGTTTTGGAAATTTTCTTAGATTTGCAATTTGTAATATTTTTTTACAAAAGCACTCAACACTGGTGCTAACTAAAGAATTGATATTTAGATATAATCACTAATACACTTCTCTAAGGCAGTACAGCTTGGAAATCTCTCCCAAACAAAAAACATCAAAAAACGTTGTATAAAAGCAGAATACCTGGTGAAATGATCATCACTAATCTATCAAGCAATAGCCATCCGCCTACAATGTGGCAGTGTCTTTGCAGGCGTAGCAAACCAGAATAAAATGATTGCCTGTAGCAATGATGACTCATGGCTACCCTTCACGGAACTAGTCCATATCCCACCAAGCAGGAAAAGGAACATCATCGACTCAAGAGTGCCAAACAGGGATTGGATATGTTACCCCCGAAATTTCACAGTTCGCCCCTGAAAAGTTACCGGCTCCCAGATCATCTTCCAGTGGCGTCATTTTTCAGGGGGTAGTTCCTCGCTGTTCAACTTCGGGAGGCTAGTTCCCAGGAGGGTACTTCATCCTTCACTTCAAGATCCATCTACCATCATACCACCGAACCAACCCACTGCCCACTGCCACCCTGGTTGGAGGTCGAGGTGGTGCTTCTAACCATGCCGTGGACCTGAGAATCCAACATTGTGAAAGGGGCCAAATGGAATCAACATCTTCCCGGTGCTGTTGATGGAAGAAATCCCACCACAACCAGCTGGGATGTAAAAAAAAACAGTGCCCTAAACAACCAGGGGCCCTTTGACCTGGTTGACCTGGATCTCGAGAATGAATATGTCAAAGCTGAAAAAGTTGACTCGATACTCCAATTCCCAGGGTGTGGGGTTGATGTATACAAAAAGAGAAACATATATGCAATCTTTAGGGCCGGGCCTAATGTATGTAACATACAGATATAGATATACAAATATACATACCATGTAAGTTACTTGGGGATATGACTGGTATATGATCGCATATATGCATCCCGTTTGAACTACCCAGTCTCATGCAAGTAGAGTTAGTTAGCAACCAAACAAAAAATCCTCTTCAAATCCAAGCCGCAAAGATCTTGTCAAATTGCCACTCACCATGGGGGCATGGCTGACGGTTGTGGTAAGGTTGAAGGTCTTAGACCCCCTCCGAAAATGAAGGGACTTTTTCCCCTAGAAAGGTACGTCGTACGTACTTTCAATAGGAAAAGAGAAATATATATATATATATATACATCTGATCATCTGAACCAACCTTTGATTTTGAGGGGACATATTAGTTTTCACGGAAGTAGTTTGAATTGCAAAGGATAATTACTGTTATAATCTGTCGCAGTTTTTGGCATCATAAGCAATAAGGTCGAACCATTGTGCGACCTCATGAAGATCTGTTCTTCCCCACTCGTGGCGAAGTACGAGTTCCAAAAGGCTTACATACATCATCCAGATCCATATTATCTGGTCATATCTCAACAAGAAGTGGCCCAACATCCCAACCTCCCCCAAAGAACCTGTGGGTCAATGATTGAAAACCCGGTTCACCGGAGACGCATCACTGGTTGAATCAATTTGCAACAATAGCATGTGAGATTCTTCAGACCACTTGGCAGTCCCTCAATGTCCCTCAATGTCCCTCAAGCATTGAGTGTGTTGTTGAATTAGCTGTTTCAAGCAAGGACGATGAAGGACGTGCAAAGCATGGCAATGTGATCAATGTGGCTATAAGAAGACTGATCCCATGTAGAAACTATAATAGTCTAGCGGTTTCTAATTGTAGTTTTGCAGGATACAAGCAAGCCTATGACTGGTTCCACGGTCAACTCATTTTAAATCAGACTGGGATGAATTATCAAACAAATCTTAAGTGGGTGAAAAGACATAATTCATAGCTAGATACCTCCCCCAAAATATCCCGAATTAGGTTGTTCTGCTTGCCATGTATTTTTGACCATAGGCAATGTTGCAAAAAATTGTACTGGCTGCGTCTGAAAACCCGTAGGGAAGTCGTCTTACAGACTGGGTGAAAGAGCTCCTGGTACAACAAGAACTAGTTGGTGGTTTCCAGTTTCAACCCATTTAAAAAAATATAAGTCAAATTGGATCATTTCCCCAAGTAGTGGGGAAAAAAAAAAACAACCAACCAACCAGAGAAGAATTATCAACCAATCTTGCCAGCTTTCAATGGAAAACTCAACAAAAAAAAACGTTTGGACTTTACTCTGGGTAGTGTCTTTCACAGTATTTTTTGGTACAAGTTGTTTTGCAACACCTGGGTAAGTTCTTCCATACTTTCTTTTCAAATGGATGGTCATTTCAAATCAGGTTTCCCCATGATAATTATATAAACTGTGTAGGGGCTCTCACCACGTCCATCATTCCACTGGTTGAGTATCCATCCGTTATATACCTGTTGAGCATCATCATAGGCAGTTCCAGGCGTTTAAGGCTTAAGGAGTTTCCTTTCCTTATTCACCAATAGTAAGAGAACAATATCATGATTTATAAATGGGATGAGAACTTCAACAAAAGTTTCATGATAGTTCTGAAAGTAAGTGTTTTACCATTCAAAACTGTCAGAAAATGCATGAAACAAGCCATTTTACATAACCTATATCGTTTTAAAACCCCTTCATCCACTGCCCCACCTAGGCATAGCAAAGTCTAAAGCGTCAGATGGCAATGGAGCACCTCAAAGTTTGCGAAAAAAACGTGCCAGTCAGTGAAGCTTGCGGGTTCCAATCCCATCCTCAGAGTACCCTGACCTGAAACTAACAGTTCGCACCTGAAAATAGGCAAACTCCCAAAAGGAAACAAACCACTAGTCCAACCATCCATGTTTTTTGGTGCGAAAATGTTAGTTTTTAGGGGGTGTAGGATTTTTGGTATAAATCCCTTCCTTTAGGACATACCTGGATTCTTAGGGCTTGAAGTGTTTCCATGATCTCCTCGTCTGATGCTTTGGTTGTTTCGGCAGCCTTTTGGGGGGTTTATGAGATAAGTCAATGTGATGTCAACCTCCAAAAATCTTGTAAGTATGTATATACATATTTGTTAGAGTTTCAAAAAAAACATGTTGCTAGAAAAAGCTTGGAACATCAACAAAAACCATCAAAATCTATCAAAAGTGAGTTGTTTCAACAAGTCGTACATGAAACATTGATTTTTGGGTGAAACCATCTGCAGCGATGAACTTCGGTTCGGAGAAAGGGATCATCCACAGACCACGGAGTCTGATACACTCAATGGGTTATTTAATGAAACCCAATCATCATCACCTTTTGTAATGTTTTTGTTGTAAAAACATGCTTGCCTCACCCCAACCCACCCACCCCTCCAACAAAAAAAAACACGGATTTTCTTTGGCCTATCCGAACGGTTTTTAGCAAAAACAACGAAGTCCGAAATCGTCCAGTTTTTTTCCCGTACCGTTGAACTTCCGGAAAGCAATGTTCCCCAAGGTCAGGACCGGCGAGTTTGAACAAAGGCTCAATGGGCCTCCGAGACTCGTGGTGATAGGTATGTGGTGCTGCGGGTGAAAAGGAGGAGGATGTTGATGATGATGTTGAAATGGTTCTTGATGTTGTGATGATGATGATTATGATGATGATGATGATGATGATGACGACGATGATGATGACGATGATGATGATGATGATGATGATGACGACGACGATGATGATGACGATGATGATGATGATGATGACGACGACGATGATGACGATGATGATGATGATGATGATGATGATGATGATGAAAACGATGCTTGATCATCAAACAGTTCTCCAACAAAATAACTCGGAAGGGGCCTCAGCAGTGCGACAGCCAAGAGTCGTAACTCATTGTAGCGCACCTGATGCAGCTTATCTAGTTGGTGGTTGAACCAACCCTAATTGAAAAATATGCTCGTCAAATTGGATCATCTCCCCAAGTAGGGGTGAAAATAAAAAAGCTTTAAAATTGTGTTTTTTCTCTTGCGGGGAGGGGGGCACTAATAAGGGAGGGGGGAGGTTGCAAGGGTTATCTTGCGATGATTTTCAAAGGGGAAGGGGTGTTTGAGTTTGACATTCCGTCATGGCAGGCTACAAGTGCAAACAGTTTAAATATACACATTTAGATACATTTAGAGCAAATCAATATGAAGAAACAATCGAACCAAGACAATCCAGAGTGAACTGCAAGAGGTTTCGTGAACATCAAAAAAGTTGGGATAGTAACGATGCGGAGATAAGGCATTCTATATAGAGGTCATCTCTCATTTACTGTTCTTCCAAAAAGACAAAACACCCACAAAACATTGGACAAAGGATGCTCCCAACAATATCTAGCACAATTCTGCATTTGTCCCAGTGAAAAGAGTCTGCCATTCGTTGCAAGCGGACAATTTGAGCCCAGTAGCATAGCCCAAGTAGGCCATCTGCAGTACCAACATCGCCATGAAACTACCAACACCAGCCTTGGGACTTGGTGTTAGGTGGATCCTGGATGGAGGTTGCTTAAAATGGGGCAAAAAGAAAACGAACGGGAACAACATTAGAAAGCAAAAGAAACAACTTTGAAAAGACATGTCCATGTCCAAGTGTGGAAAATACCTGAACATATTGTTGTCAAAATGTAAGAGTGCAAAAAAACAATATATATATATATATATGTATACAAATAAAAAGATATTATATATAAATTTAATAAATGAATACATTCCATGGCGACCATTCTGGAACATGTCCGTCCTCACAGAGCTAGGATGCAAAAGCGGATGCTTATTCTCAATGATGAACCGACTTCATAGTTGAGATGTATAGTCACGGAAACAACATGCACATCAGGGAAAAAATGGATGGCGCAGCTTTCCTGTCCTGGTTTGATATAAGTATTAAGTATACGTAAGACCTCTTACTCACCTATCTTTGGGGTGCTGGGGGCGTGTATTTGTCCCAGGAAATGTTTCAGCAATCCTACGAACCTTCAGGGACTATGATAGGAAAACATTTCCGGTAAAAAAAAGTAAAAAAAACAGAAGTAACAGGTGTGGAGATTCTTTCTATCAAAAACTACTTGGTGTTTTCAAGTTTCAACCCAATCAAAAAATATGTTGTTTTTTCAAATTGGATCCATTTTCCATCATTTTCCCAAGTAAGTAGGGGGTAACAAACCACCAACCTATAGGCTTCCCTTTCCTTCCACTCTATCCAAGTAATGAGACCAATACAACCCCCTAAAACTAACATTTCGAACCCCAAAAATGGAGGTGGATGGATGATGATGTTCCTTTTCCAGGAGGGTTATTTTCAGGTTCCAGGGGGAATACCGTATCCCCAAAGCACAGGGCATCCCTGCCACTTGCACCAGCACTGCTGCGGGCAATGGCACCGGCAAGTCCTCCGCAGTTGCACGGCCTGCTAACCTGGCAGCCACCTGACAGCAGTTGGTGGTGGTGGTGTGAGGCGCTGATGCGTCCCCAATTGAAATAAGGAGGTTGGGAGCCTTGACCAAAAAAGGAGGCAAAGCTTTATTTATCATAGTTAGCTATATAGTTAGATTCATTTGGGAGCTTATTTGTGATAATATTGATCCAATTAGAAGGTCACGAGATGTTTCATTATCATTAGGAGTCAACGCAATGGGAGTAATAAATTCATGTTCATTTATCATTATGCTGTGACCCGTTGCGTTTAAATGTTGATCATGCTCTTTTTTTGTTAAAAACGGAACAGGTTTGACGCCAAAGGATCTAACCCCCACAACAGACTCAAGGATGTGATGTTCAACATTTCAACCTTTGCAGCACTGAATGCCCAGGAACCAACAAACGCGCTGTTGCCTGACTAGGGTGGCTGTTGCAAATCATCAGGAATGTACATACTACAATCATCACACGAAATTCATAACAACAAACGACTTGACAAAGCACCGGAATTGCAACACCAGAACAGAACACTTTCAAGTCTCCCTTGAAGCATGGAGATCATACCTGATGGAAGAGGACTCCACCCATCCGGAACACATCTTGGATTGGGATCCCCAGCATACAGCTTACAACGTCTCAACATCACCTCGGCTGCTTGTTGTTTGGTGTGGCAACACTGTACATCGTATGATACATGTATATATACATATATATATATGTATACATATCTACGGCATCTAAAATCTCTGCAGATTTAAAACATGTTTCAATAGGGATCTGCTCTGGTCAAGCATTATGGTATTCAAAATTCACCTTCAGATGTACACAGTGAACTAGTAAACCTTTAGGAAATTTCATCTCTCTCATCCATGCGCACTAACCTGGAATCTGGTCACTGGTTGAACTAAGGGATATCTTTACGTCAAACTTTCACAGAAAAATAATTCTGCCAACTACTGAATGTTTTCTGGCTGCTTACTTCAAGTGTTTGGTAGGCCAGACAAAGTCTCTGCATTACAAAAAATCTAGCAGCTTTTTATCCCGCAACAAAAATACCCCTGTGAAACTCAACTCATGAGGAGGAACAAAGTCTGATGCCTCCACGATTTTAGAATTGAAGATATCTTTAATCCAACAAGCTGGCTTCAAATTCCATGTTTCTTTTTGAAAGACTTCAGTTTTGTAAAAAGAAAAAAAACATCAAATCTCATATATATATCAAAAATCTGTTAAATGTAAATACCCTCCAGGAAATTAACATATCCCACCTGGGGAAAAGGAAAATCATCTTCGAAATGGACTTTTCAGGGGATATGTTAGTTCCCTGGAGGGTATCTACATCTAACATCCCCGCATTAAACCAGATTTCTCTCGGTTTTTCTTAACCACCATCTGTTTGATCCAGGAGTTCCAGGAACTTTAGGCCACCCCGACCACGCCATAAGGTTCAAGACATACCCATGGGAGACCCCAACGATATAAGACCTGGAGGTTGTGATCTGGATTTTTTTTGGATAAGGAGAACAAAATGAACGTAAACCAGGTGTAGATATCTATAATCTTCTATTTGTATACTGTAAATAGAAAAGATTGAATATGTTTGTTCAGACTTTATCTATTATATTGTTAATTGTCTATCATATATTCTGATGACTTTCTCTTTGTCAACTTGAAGATTTCAGCTGAGAAGGGCAAACACATATACAGCCTGGAGCAGGATTGGAAATAATCACTTTGGTCATCTTCGTTGCAGTACGTAGGAAACATGAGGAACAAAAAGGAAATTGATGATGTCCAATTTCCATGCAAATTTAGATTTATCAGAGTGTTTTCGGAGCTGTTTTGCATTCATGTATCTGGTATGTCATGGTCCGTGAATTCAAAAACAAAAACTAATCTTCACCCCTCTTGAAAATGCGTACAAATCTTTGGGTCACTTTTTGGGAGGATGCTTTCGTTTGGCACATTTCCTAGAATTGGAGTAGACTCAGTAGACATACTGGACAAATTTCAGCCAGTCAAATCGGATACCTTGAAATGTAGTTGAGTTCGGATCACTTCTCAATTAGTGAAAGATTTTGGCCAACACAACTAGCAATGAACAATTCACCATGGGAAATATTAAAATTGAAAGAGTGGTGGCCAGGAATTTTCAACATATATACTTATGCTGGGTTCGCAAAGGGTAGGGTTCAAAATGGAAGTTGAAAAAGTGAATCAAGACTGGTGGAGGGACAAATGATGACATACAAAATATACAAATGTATATAAGTTTCTATATTTATCTTTTGGAGATTCTTCATTCTACGTGTTTACAACCAACACACAATGAGGATCTTCAGAAACCAAAGCCTTTCTAGTAAAGACACCCTTGGTCCCTCTTCCAACAAACCGGGGACGTTGAGCACCTTGGATAAAGAAGTGAAGAACAATCCAACCTCAGATTCAGCAAAAACACATCTGAAGTGATGGGTTTCCCCTCCCTCTCCCCCCCCAAAAAAAACGGATTCATGGATTCTGAATGGGAAGTTGGACACTTCTAAATAAGCATAGTGGGAATGGAATTGGACTAATATGTCCTTCAAGACATTCCCTCACATTCCTGTATGAACATACAGCATGTCACTGGAAAGTGAGGTTTCCTAACATTGGGATCCTCGGTAGAATACCCATACACTCTGTAGTTGAATAGTGGAAGTTTTGCTTCGCCTATTTTGAGTTATATTATTATGTACCTGAGAAATGGGAAACAAACTAACTGCAAAAAATTGTCTCCACCTGAACAAACAAGGTAACCATATTATAATCTCACCATATTATTGGTAGAGGGAGTGTTTCACCACTTGAGATGTATGAAAAAACTTGTTGAACAGTCAGATCAACAACGTATCAACCGGGTGCGGAATGCCACCTTTGCATGAAGGCAACATCTAAGTGCCTGGCGTAAAGCCTCAGGGTGGTGCACGACGATGAAAAAAGAGGTGGATACATTGGGCACTGCCTAAACACTGTAATAGTGGATTTTTTGGTCTTTCGCCTTAACGCCTTCTTCGGCACTGATACACATCAGAGATTTCGTATGTGTACCAAAACATGGGGATAGTGAAGGTTATCTTCAATTCCCTGAAACTAACAGCAAGTTCGCACCTGAAAATTAGGCCTAAACTAAAGCCCCAAAAGGAAGGGAAAGTAGTCTTCGAACTTCCAACCAACAATTTTAGGTGCTATGATGTACTATGTTAGTTTTAGGGTTCGTGTTTTCAAGGGTTCCCGGATCATCAGAATTGATTAGAATATCTACCCACTGTGGAACAAGGGTTTTGGCAACACACATTGATTCTGGCATTGACGATGAGTATAAGCACACACTGCCAGTGCTCCTAGTTCAACTTGAATCGTCTTTCATTTCAACGAAAGAGTCATTGGAAAAGGATTGAATGCATGATTTTTTTTGGCAAGTCACCAAAAGGTGAAACTGCAAAGCAACAACTAGTTGGTAAAAAAGTAGTGATCAGTCTGCAGGGAAAAAACATGAAGCTTTTTATGAGCATCGCAGAAAGAAACAACCATCAATCACCAGATGTGTTCAAAATATCTGGGCAACGCTCATCCAATCACAACATGTTGACGTAAAACATGTATCCCAAAGCAACTTGGACTCTGATGATCAACTTTGAAAAGACATGTAAGAAGCTAAACATCATGAACGATTTATGCAAACATTTTTGCTTCCCAAACGCGCCAGAGTGGATCCTCAGAGCTCTTGAGAGAAATTGACACTGTAACACTATCACCTTCGCAATTTCCCAGGGTCAACTTAGATTCAAATTGAGAAGTGGTTGGAAATTTGAAAGGTGGAGGTAAGTATACATGGAATGATGCCCAAATCCCAGCATAGTAGGTCGGGCTCGGAACAATTTCAACAGCAGTCGGAACAATTAAGGACCCAAACGACATGCTAGTGACCTAAAAGGAAGAATTCAATAAAAGTTGGCAGCAGTTCTCAAATAGCACCATGCCAAATTCATGATGAAGAAATTCTATTGACTTATGACGCAAAACATATCTATTTTATAGTCGCCTCATTTTTTGAGGCGTGTTTTGATATAACACATCCATCTTCGCAACTTCGAATCATTCCCAAAGCTGAATTAATTGTCTAAAGCACCTTCGTTGTGGGGTGAGCGGTTTGGTCGTCATTGCCCCAATGAGGACCCCAACGTCACCACCACCAGGCAGGGCATTAACAACAGGGAATAAGTCTCACCACTCCTGCTTTCCTGGCCATCATGGAACAGCTGCTCGGCTTGTAAAGCGAGGTGTCAAGAGGTGAGATGTTGGTTGACAATGTTATTTCAAAATAGTGCAAAAACGACATGAAAAAAAAGTTGCACCTGTTTCAGACTGAAAAAGAATGGCCAAAAAATTGGCCAGCGTGGACCTAAATTGCATGGAGCCACCACAACAAACTACAGCGCCTTCTCTTGGGTCAATTGAACTACTATTTTGTCACCTGCAATTCATATAAAATCACTATGTGGGGCACCAAATAGTTTACATACCAGCATTTAAATCACCATATGTCACCTTTGCCCAACGGTGCGTTTGGAAACTCGACAAAAATCCATGAGATTCGCAGAACTTTGGGCGGGGATAACTCCGCATTTGCCGAGTCATCCTGAACTCCCTGGACACCGAGGCGCCTTGGCCACGAAGAAAAACCTGACGGGTTAACGCATGCCACATGACCATATCAACGAACCCATTTACAAGTGTCTTAAAGATTCTTAACCCAGCATTGAAATAAATTTCCTGACATCTCCTACCCCTACTCTAAGCACAATTTTCTTCGAGGCATTAAGGGAAAACCGTGGGTATTTCAGTCTGAAGTGGAGATCCTAAAGGATTAAACCAGGGAGACCGTTGGGACTAAATTGACTAGACAGACTAGAATGTGAAACATGGTTTCTTGGGGTACGATTTTTGGCCAATATCAGAGCTGAGAAATTGCTTATCACATGGAAAAGTAGCCCCTACCCCAAATTTTCTCTTTGCTTGTAAACTCATGTTGGGGCTCTGGTATTTTTCAGCCATATGGGCCATACCAAAATGTATATTTATTATTAATCTTGTTCACAACGGCATTGCAACAGCATAGCACAATCCCGGTATGACTCATGACTTACTCCAACAATCCAAGGAACACCACGCGACTAATCTCATCTGCCAAACACAATGCACCTGGCGCGAACAGGACATGACATGTCACGAAAAGCATCCCGGCCCATCGAACACAGTGGTCTCAAACACATGTCTTTTTCTGAACCTGCATGGTTTATACATGTCTTCCTCTCCACTGTGTTTGTTTGAGATCGCTCCCCTTTTTGTCCTTTTTGCAAGCGGGGAGACTAGTAAGTTGTGTGTGAATGCCATTTAGCATTCGACTGGCAAACTTCGAACAAACGAACTGGCATGCTGGTTGCTTTGTCTGAAAAGAAGCTGAGAAGTTATGCCCCACCAATTATGTAAGTGGTGGGGCGGTGGCGGCCTGCAAGTGATCTTGAGAGAACACAGCATCCACGAAACATTCAATCATGTCTTCCTCTCCACTGTGTTTGTTTGAGATCGCTCCCCTTTTTGTCCTTTTTGCAAGCGGGGAGACTAGTAAGTTGTGTGTGAATGCCATTTAGCATTCGACTGGCAAACTTCGAACAAACGAACTGGCATGCTGGTTGCTTTGTCTGAAAAGAAGCTGAGAAGTTATGCCCCACCAATTATTCCAAATCCACCGTTTGGTGTATGTGGCGGGGAGGTGGAGGCATAGAGAATGAAAGAACGAATGAGAGTGAATGAAATGCAGCCGAGAAGGAAGACATTGTCTGACTGACAGCGATGCTATCCTACCTGGGCTCTACGTGCATATAGATGACTTGACACTAATGACACACTGGCACCGATGATGGCCGACAGGCCGTTCGAAAACAGGTGCATAGCAACTGAAGGCAATTCTGACATCTTCATATCCTGGGGCAGTGTTCCTTTTAGTGCCCTGTCAAGCTGATATATCACTTCATCCATCATTCCTTCAACAATCATGGCAAGTATTTCGACGACTCTTCTGACACACAAGCGAAGCCATCTAACAGTATATCTTGTAAGGAGTGTTGAAACCGGAGGCTTGAAGAGCAAAATCAGACAGGATATAATGATGACATATCGAGCCCAGGTGAGCCCCCAAGCACTCGTCCAGCACTTCCTTAATACAGCAAAAATTTTTCTCCACCTACTGCCAGAGTTCGTCTCTACCTCACCATTTGCGATTCGAAGGGGAGCACATGGAAAGGGCTCCTGCGAATCATCAATCTCTTGAATCGCCAATTTAGCCTTTGCAAATTTCTGCAGTTTAGGATCAGCTGGATAACGACGTGCTGCCTTTTTCAGCTGGCTGAAGTCTAAATCTTTGAACAATTTTCCTTCAAAAGCACCTCCAACCACAGTACGGCCATCATGCCGCTCCAGAAGTCCCCTGACATCACGCAAGGGCTGCATAGCGATCGCACCAATCTAGCAACTCTTTTGATTTGGCACCACGTTTAGGCAGGGCACCAAAAGGGGATAACGAAACGTTTCTGTCTAACACTTGGGCCAAGCACAAAGGTCCAATTCTGATCAAACGTTCCACCGATTGGGGACTAAGTTGATTGACGATCTTCGTGGCCATGGCCAGCTGTATGTAGTGTTCCAAAGACTTTTCCACAGTCCACCGCCCCATGAACCTCAATGTCCCAATACTTATCCCCTGACCGTAGTAGTGGGTGGCCCCACCAGGCCGCAAGCTAGCCGGGGTAAATTTGCAATCCACAACCTCTAACTCTTTCATGATCTGCTTAGAACGGTCACTAAATTCACGTCGAGAAAACTGCCAAATCCGGTTGGTGCAATTGGGTTTGTATATACTCTCAAGCCAGGCTATAGCGTTACTATGCTTCAGCAACACGAACTGGTGCTCCCCAAATTGACGTCGGTTCTTGGGGGAAACAACCCGAAGCGCAGCATGTCTCTGTGATGTAACAAATGTCCCTGGAAGCGCAAAGTCTGAATGGGCCAGATTGATGAGTTCCCCGGGCCTAAGCATACAAACAAACCCAATCTCCACCAACACTGCAAAAGCATTCCACATGTCACGTTGAGTCCTGCTGCTTTCTGTGATGCCATGGGCTCTTGCTAGACCTAAACACATGACCCAAATCGGTCCAGGAATGGGTGGTCTTAGTCGTGACGTGCGCTGTTCTTCCCATGTCTTGAGATTGGCCCAACAAGTTGCAATCTTACTTCTTAAAGTAGGAAAGGTATGCTGGCACCCCAACAACGCATGCTTCACCTTTGACAGACTGCCACACTTCTTTTCATTGAATCGACAGATCACGTACTCACCTAGCACCAGATCAGCAAAAGCAGGTTTCTTGCAGACCGCATCCAAGGAACATCCATGCACCCCGAGCGTGTACGCATGCAGATCTTTCAATCCATCCAGCAAACGTTGCCTGTATGCTGGTGAAAACCGACTCAAACGAAAGGCCACTGCAGATGCTCTGCGTCTACCATGGCTAGATTGGTGCTTCATTGGTCCCATAAAAAATAAAAAACTACACATGCAACTTGCAAACTAATTGATTCCATCATCTATGTATTCAAATACCCTACTTACATCATTTGTTGAAAGTATTGAAGAAGCCTGTGGGGTACCAAAAGTACTGGCGCCCTTTTTCTTCTTTTTCCAGACCAAATTTAAAGAAAAAAGGGGGGGGCGCCTTCCTGAATACATTCAAATCATTGGTTCAAAGCCCCTTTTGATAAATTGTTGACAACCTTTGCATAGGCAGCACATAGCTTAAGGGGATAATGACCAGCTAGTTCACTGCGTCTTTTCCAACCTTGTCTGGTCTTGACACCACCAACTGCGTGCACATGCGGTACCGTGCATTGGCATGTACATCCCAATGCATCTAAACCAGGCAAGTTCCCCAAAAGCTTAGTTGGTTTCCTACAGGGCCCCAGATTACCGTCACTATCTCGTAGTTTCAAGCCATAACAACACTGGTCTAAAGAAACTAGAATGGTATCGGCATTTTGGATCTTTTTTGAAACCCGAGGCATGCACCAAAGATAGGATGAAGACGGATTCTCCATGGTCCAGAAGTTTCCATGTTGTTCCAAGATATCAATGAGTATCATGGTACGTCTAAGGACTTCATTCCCTATTACTTCACGAAGGAGCAGACCTGAACCCTCTGGGCAGTGCTTACGTCTAGTTCCTCCATTTGAGTGCTGGAGTATTGAGAAAGATCCACAGGGTGTCCCGAAATGCCATAGCTGCCTTGGTCTAGCAGCTTCCCTTTTTAATCTCTTAAAGGACTGCCTATTCAAGATGTCATGTTTATCTACCCTTACCCCTCCTTGCATATATTCAACTGGTTCGAGGATTTCCCACTGCGTTTGCCTTTTCATCTGTTCGGTCAAACGTCCTTTTCCCGAAAAAATTTCACGAAATGCAAAAGTCTCTACATGTGCCGGTTGTGGCTGGACGTTCTTACCTCCATCCAAAGCCACCGAAGAGTGAGCGCAACAGTGTCTAAGGTCTGGCTTTACAATTCCACGTGAGGCTGAAGTTACAGGGTGCTTCTTAACACAGGCAGATTGAGATGAATCGTGCCTGTCCTTTTTGTCTTCAACCACAGTGAGGGCACTAAAAACCGAATTTACCCCTTTTTCTCTAGCCTCCCGTTCTAAAAATCCCTGGACGCCAGCCGATCTACACACTTGCACTGCTTCAAGCTCGTGAGAGTCTAGCAAAGGATCCTCTGAAGTTGGTATGGGCCGGGGTATAGATCTACCACGACTGGGGAAATCAGCAGGGTTCTTATCGGTAGGTACCCACAGATTGACCAGGTGAATGTCTGCAGTTAAGAGCCAAGGAAGGCAGCTCCTGAGCTTATGATTCAAGTTTCTACTGCTTGATCTTCCCTTTCCAAAAGCCCCAACCACTACTCTACTATCACATAGGTTCACTACCCTACAAAAACCCCGGTTACTATTGGCACGATCTTTTATTTCCTGCTTTACCATTTCCAACTCCAAAAGATTTATGTGATGCTTTTTGGAAAATTTTATGCTGTGGGTGCTGGTCCAACAATGTTTCTGCATAGCCTCCACCAACGGCAGAGGAGCCTCCTCCATTCGGGACGGTGGTTCAATACCGTGCAACTGCCAATCCAATCGTGTGTGCTCACCTTTCTTCTCACCAAAACGGTACAACGTCTTAGCTAAAGATCTAGAGGTAAGCGTTGAAGCACGCCCTCCCATTTTAGAAGAAGCATCTGTGGCTGATATTTGCGTTGATACAGGCGACCGCACATTGGCCTCTGCTAGAGGCAAAACGAGGAGTGCACAAAGAAGCTCATCCTTAACATACGACGGCAACTTTCTGACACCTTTTTCTGGAAGACCATCTATGAAAACATAGGCATGATGAAACAAACACATCAACTCACGACGGTGCATAAAGGGATGAATGCACAACCCCATGAGCTTCTGCATGGCTTTTTTGGAAGCCCAGCCTTCAAGAACAATGGCCTTGATCAGACATTCTATCTGTCTCAATTTCCCTAAAGGCACCCCGACACGCCCGGTCTCTGAGTTAACTTGTGTACCCCATGCCTTAAAATCATAGGATTTTTCAAAAGCTTTCTTCTCAGATCTAGGGAGGTTCAAAGAAGCATACTTATCCCTTGATGCTTTAAGGAGTTCCTCATCCTTTTGAGGGGGCCTATCTCTTGAAGATTTCTTGGGTAGGATTTGAAAAACCAGATGGTCATCTATGTAGAGACCCTCAAAGGTACTGGCGGCTGGAAAAGTTTTGCCATATACTAATGTTGCACTCGGGTCAAGACAACCTGCCGAACGCAGAACACTCTCATGCGTTGCCTGTGCTATGTCCACCCCATTTGTGTCTCCCATGCAGACTACTTTAAAAGCCGGTAAATATCTCTGATCGTCTTTCAAACCTAACCCAGGAAGTTCCCTACCTTTTATAGGATCACCAAAAGCATTACGGGGATACCATTCTGCAGCATGACGAATCAAGTAAAAGTAGTTGGACAAGTCGTCACCTGAGCATCTAATGTTTTCACCTTTTTCGAGAATGATTTGGCACAACAAACTGCCACATGGTAAAGTGCTCCAGCCAAGGCGGTTCTCTCTGATATTAAGGGGTCTCCTATCATTTATCAACCTATCTGAAGAAGGCTTATGGGCAACACAAAACAACCCGCCCTTGATTGATCTTCCGTTTTCTTGACACACTTGATCCTCAGGTAAAAAGGTTATCATGTCAGCGTCATAAAGTTTCTTCAAAAGGATTGGCCAATCACTTGAGTTAACTTTATGGCAGGGTTTAACGTCTTTACCCACGGGTCCATCGGCAGGAATGTCCTTATGCATGCTGCAAAACTGCTTCAGCTGCCGACCGGTCAAGTGCTGGGCAGGATCTAAAATGCCACCCTTTTCAGGTAATGAAATGCGAGATGGATCTACTGCCATAGCCCCAGACATCGCTTCCTCAAAAGAAACACTGGGATCATAAAAACTCAAACGAATTCTACTAATTAAGTCATCAAGCTTAGCTGTACCTCTTTCCCAAGTCCCCTCAGGGTGAGTTACATACTGAAGCACTTTACGGTACATTGTTCTAGCATAATTTTCATGACACGAAGTCCACACCCCACGACAGGCCCGATCGGCCGCTGCTTGTGATGCGGAACGTTGGCAGGGGGATCCACTCTCCAAAAAATTGAAAAGACCCCACAACCAATGCAATCTAACATAAGCCTCCCAGCGTTGTGAACTGGACGGGCCTCGTCTACCCCTGGACTTCTTTGGTGGTTTAACCCAAGGCAAACTAGGCGGGAACAATGTAGTATCAAAAGTCTCATGTTGTGTGAGTGTACTTCCCCCTGATTCATTACGAACCTTTTCATAGGTCTTGGCAAATCTTGCGAACGAGCCGTGACCTAAACGAATTAGGTGCGACACAGTATCTTCTTCGAGGCACTGTGACCGAAAAACTTGCTGTTGAGCTCTCATTGGTCGGTGTGATCGTCTTCCTTCTGCTTCTTGCCCTTCTTTCCTTTCTTGCCTCCATCTTCTCCAGGATCTGCACCGGCAAGACTGCGCCTTTCTAAATCTTGGATCGCCTTCAGATAGCTGGCTATGTGCTCCAGCTGGCCCGGTTCGCCCCCGAACTTCGGTTTGTCTAAAGGATCGGGGTGCTGCAAGAGAAGTGCTGCAGCCCGCCAACTGCCTCCGTCCAAGCAGCTCTGGTGAACCGCCCTCAGCAGTTGTACGCTCTGCAGGGTAGCCAATTCGTGATGTCCCTTCAACTGAGTCTGCAACAATTCGCTGACTGCCACATGAATGCGAAACAACGTTCGTTGTTTGCCCCACTGCAGACGACGACTGTAGTCGCTCAGATTGTAGGCAACATTCGTTCCCTGGACGCCCAAAGACTCCTCCACCTCTTGCACGTAACGTTTCACGTGTCTGATCGGGTCCTTTTTCATCTTGCGGTGTCCTTGACGATAATCTCGAATGGCTTTGCCTGCACCTCGCAGCTTTGAATTCTCCTCCAGACTGTCGTCCGAACTGTCGTCCGAGCTGTCGTCCTTCGTCCGACTCATAGAACTTCGAGCCTTTGACTTTCCACGAATCGTCTTGAGAAGCTCTAATGTCACCAATGTCTGCAAGCTTGTCTCCGGCAGCTTTTTGTCCGAGCCCTCGCCCGCAATTGTCTGCAGGATGGCTTGCTCCAAACCATCTCCAGAAACGTCCTTTGAAGACCTGGCTTGACTCAACATTGGATATCTGTCCACCTTGTCTTTCCTTTTTGGTTTCAACAAAGCGTCTGAAGTGGTACCCTTTCCTCTTCCAGCTTTTTGAGCCTTCAGCAACAACTTCATCACATCGTCTTCTTCGCTCTCGGCTTCCGAAGACGACGCCGAGCTGTTCGGGTCCACAAAGATCTCCTTCTCTTTTCTCCGAGGCTGATCCGAAAGATCTTCTGATGCGGTCATGCACTGCAGCGTCCCAGATTCCAGGATGTCCATAGCGCCCGTTGCTATCTCTGAACTTGGAATTTCTAGAGCTCTGTGTTCCGCCGAGCATGTCTGTCTCAGCTGACTTTTCTTTCCCACGACTAGCAGAAAATGTTGGCCCCCAACCTTGAAAGAGCTGAAGTTGCTTGCCTTGTCTTGCAGTTCGGCTTCCAAAACCCGGCAGGCCAAGTACAGCTGATCTTTCCGCGGTACCGCCTGCACAATCACGGCCTGTCGCCATTCAGGTTTGAACTGATCCAGCTTGATGAAGCAAACTTCACCCTTTTGGAGCCGTGACTGCATAGTCACAGCCAGTTGAAACGATAATCTACCCTGTCACGGGCCACACCGTGACCGACAGCCTCTCTCACAAATTGGATTCGGGCCTCTGCCAAGCTCTCCACACGCCTGAACCGTAGATTGGCAAATCCCCCGTTCAAGCTGATCAATGCTTGATAGGCCCTGTTCCCTGCACCCACGTGAATGCCCACCAGATTCCAACCACCAGTGTATCCCGGCAGTCCCCAGACCACGTAAAATCGATTCGGTTCCAAAGACAAAATTGGGGTAATGCCTTGGATCCGTGACACAGTGATTTCCCGAGGTCCCGTGATTTCCACACTTAGTGCTCCAGGATGATCTGCGTAGGCCACTATTGCAGGAAAGGTTGCCAAGTCACGTTCTGGTTCAACTCTGGCAATGGATAAGCGAGCCAAGTCCTCGGTCAGACCTTCTTCAGCAGACTCACCTTCAGGCTCACTTTCCGGTTGCCTTTCCATGAAAAAACTCAACTACCCTGCAAGTGATCTTGAGAGAACACAGCATCCACGAAACATTCAATCATACATGACATATACAGCAAAGAAATGTATCAATTAAATCCTATATACGTAGATAGCTTTGAGAAACGAGGAAAAATATATATATCTCGATTGTATCAAAAGATATAAGCAGATAAGAGAGAGAGAGAGACAGCATTTTATATGCACATAAATGTCTCAATCATACACATGTCGAACATGTAGGTAAAGCATTATTTGCATCGGGTCCAAGATACCCTACATGCCCCCAACATGGAGCAAACCAGCTACATCCCAGGAAATGAAATGATCAATGTCAGTTCTTCACCTGCGTGTCAGTAGACACTCTAAACCTAAGAAAACTGCAACAAACCCCTGGAACATACCAAAACGACCCTCGACCACTTGTTCGTGGCTTGGAATTCCATCCATATTTGTAAGGGTACCTGCGGTATGTGCCTTTCGGGGTCTGTTGGATTTTCTGACTAAACTTTAAACCGATCCATGGCTTCCCAAATACCATAAGATAACAAGGTTGAAAACATTGGCATTTTAAAGCTTGATCTCAATTTGCATCATATGTAATATCAATGGCATCTTAGTTACCAAGATTTGCCGATGTTTTTAGTATGAGAAATCTTTTGAGCGATCAACACGAAGAACAACACCAACTGGTTCAAGTAAAACAGCCCACCTTTAAATTGTTGATTTCTCGATGCCATGTGGATAAGCAATTTGGATTAGAAGAAAGTGCAATATAGTTGCTGGATACTTGCTCTTCTCTTATTGTACTTTGATTTTTGCTTGACATTACTTTGATTTACTTGCTTGTTTTCTTGACATAAAGATGAATCAGCGATAAGTATATAAACAGTCAAGGCCCAAGGCTACTGACTGATTTCAAATGTTTGCAAGCACAGCAATGGAGGGCACCCAGGTACTGTAACTATCTGGCAACTGAAGTACTTAACACGTATACCGTACAACTTTTGCATACGTATAACAATCATAATCCTAGATACCTTGACCAGCTGGGAAAACTTCGAAACAGCTTCAACATTCACATGCGCAAAATTGAAGCTGCCAAGGTGCCGAAGCATATGACAGCTACAAAGGAGGCCTTAAGAGAAGTGGGCTTGGAAGCAATTGTTCCCTTTTAACCCTAGCCTTTGATCCCTTCCAACAACATCCTAGCAAAGGGTAGTTGGTTGCATGCCTACTTGAAGCATATTGCAGTTTTTTTTCCAGAATTATCATCCCATGAATTCAAATCACCGCACAAACTATGCATATGACAACCATTTTTGAATGGCAACCCCTGCTGACACCGCGTGGGTACTTCCTTCTACCTCTTGCCACAAATGTATCGACTGGACGCTCCCTTTCGCCATCATGCATTTTGATTTGAGCATCACACCGTTGCTTGCCACTTTGGAGAGACCTTGCTGGCACCCATCAGCAATGGTACCTGGAAGCTTTTGTTGTTTCAATGGATACATTGTATGCCTGCAATTAAAAATAGTAGCTATTTAAGAAATGCCAGCCTATCTAAGTGAAATATAGCGCTGTTTTGAACCAACAGTCACATCTATGATATGGTAAGTATCCCAAAGTATCTTTTAGTATTTTGCCTACCCCAGGATGTGCATAGGCATATACCTGCAGTACCAAGAAACATAGAAAAGGAAAAACATTAAAAAAAGTACCATGTAGATTCAAACAAAAAAACACCGACGATCATAGAGAGAACAAAACAAAACTTTCCAGAAATTTCCATTAAACAATAATTTCCATTACACAATTTCGATTACTCACATTTTCGGGCGTACAAGAATTTCTGTAGCTCAACGCTCCGTTGCCCACGTTGCCCGGCTGGGTTTTGGCACACAGGTGGTGACCGCCAAAAAGCACATTGCCAACTCAGAGATGTAAAGTGTAAACCTTCAGCATTGGTGATGGGTTGGTTGAACAAATCATTTTGCACCCATAATTTTTGGGTAAGCCAACTTATTTTTTCTGGGAAACATACACCATCAAAGCAAACTCATGGTGATGATGATGATGATGATGATGATGATGATGATGACGATAATGAAAATGATGATGATGACGACATTCATGTATCGATAGTTATTTCATGAACCATCCAGAGTCTGGTCTCTTCCCACCTTCCCCATCCTTTAAACATTGGGTCTCCTTACGGATTGTCTGGAAGAAAACTCAGCACCTCAGCAAAAGGGCCAATTTGGTGAACTTTGTGGCCGGCTCTGCCAGCAGTGTGGAGCTGGAACTGCGTGACTTTAAAGCTTTAGGAACCCTGGCTTTTTTAGCAATGACTGTCAACCTTCCAGTGAAGGCATAGGATTGGTACACCCCAAAACCCCTTGTTGTCATTATGAAAGGTTGAAGTCCTGAAGCTTAATAACTTCAACTTAAAATCCGATTTTCCAAAGTCTGAGTCTCCCTTTTTCAAATGTCTGATTTGCAGGATCCGAGGGTTCTTAATTAAAAGCATGATTATAGTACTGTAGCACATTGAGAACGGTCATGAATTGTTAAACAATCATACAACCATACATAGTGTTTGAAACATATTGCAGCGTATGCAAAATAATATCAATCTTATATTGCATATAGCCTCTCCTCCATCTCAAACATGTCAGATTTGACGATGTTTTTCATCGAAAGAACCGGGCAACTAGAGAACAAAGTTTTGGCCTGCTAGCCCTCCACAGTCTCAAATGCCCAACTAGACAGCCAAATCTTACTTCAGATTGATACACTTCTGCAACCCCGAGATTGTAGCTACAAGTGCCATCCACCCCCCCCCCAAAAAAAAACATGTCTTCTAACCCTCCGATGGTTTCAAGTATTTTTTGCTCTTCGTAGTTTCAGGGATGGATGATGATGGATGTATCAATCGATGGTTCATTTTGGTCGGTTTAAAGGATTACACAAAGTTTCACTTGTAGTGAGTTACATTCCGCAGCTGTTCTTGTCATCTCGACAAAGTGACTCTCAGGCAGTGAATGTCCTAAAAATACTATGTATTTAATTCAGTGAGTTTCATATCTTGCATACATCTAATGAAAAAGAACACCTACTAAAACCTGACCTAAGAATACTACCATACTTAGTGAGTTACATCTTTAAAAAACAAAAAGACAACCTAAAATCAACTAAAAAGGAAACAGTCCTCCCGTCTGTTTTTTTCGACAAAAAATCATTTTTTTTGGCACAGTGCACCGTAAAAACACCATGCAATTTCGAGCAGCTGAGCATGTGGACCCATTGATTCACCAAAACCAAACCCGTAAAGGACGATAAGGTAAAGGCCAAGGCTGCCTTTGCCGGTCGAGGCGCCGTTGCGGTTGGGACAAGAAGATATGTGTTGCAGTTGCAGTTGGGTGGTGGAAATCCTGATGATGTGATGATGATGGTGGTGGTTTTTTGGTGTGAAAATAAGGATCTGATTGGTTGATTGATTGATTTGTTGATTGGTTGATTGATTGGTTGATGGCGATGAGGACGAGGCATTTCTTTTTATCAAGATTCAGTGACCACCAACAAATGTACTGGGCACTGATAGTGCACCTAAATAATATAAAATGTGTCCACTTTACACGGTTCAAGGCCCACCAAAAATACCTCGGATCCAAACATTCATTACTGATTGGTGGTTTCAACCCATTCGAAACATATTAGTCAAATTGGATGATTTCCCCAAGAAGGGGGGAAAATAAAAAATATTTGACACCACCAACCAGATTACATGTTTAATAGGACTCCCCCAAATTTCCAAGCAAAAGAAATGCCGATCTTTTGGGAAGATGAGTTTATCACATCTTCACACCTGGTCACCCATCTTCCTGAGAAAGGCACCTCCCAGGGTGAATAAATATCCACCTGAGATTGGCGGAACAAATTCCGAGCTTAGGAATCTGCAAATCAACACGACTTGATGTGGAAAAATAATGCTGAAGGCAAGGAACATTGTAGATTATTTGATGGAAGGATGCGGGGCAGGCTTCAATATAAATACACCCCTGAAGTTTAACATAGCCCCTGAAAATGTGCTATCCCAAAAGGAAAGGATTGTCTTCCAACCATCATTTTTTCAGGGGCTATGTTTCACTTCGTGGGAGTATTCCTCCTTTCATTGAGATTTCACGGCTAAATCCACGGTGGCTAACTCGACTGCAATACAAAACTATAGGTCGCCAGTTTGATATCTTGAGCAAGTACTTGCCTATAGCACTTTCATCTCCAATGTTGGGGCCTCAAGTGAGTTCCACCATTTCTTTACCCCCAAAAAGATCCTCACACCATTTGGGCGCGCTGAGGCCCGAAACGGAGAAAAGATCCAAGGGACGCCTGTGGGGTTGATTTTTTTTGCAGGGGGAAGCTGGGTAACGGAGGTAATCTTGAAGCTTTTGGCACCTTTTTTTTGATGAAATCCGGGCAAAACTTCCTTGTTTTATTTGGACGAAAGCTTGAAGTGGAACCAACCAAGTCAACCTAAAGGGGAACTTCCCGCAGAGATGACTGACCAAGGTTTGATAAGCATCCTATGTATTTTGTACATTTTTGTACTATCTTTTCTTTCCATCTTCATATATCAAGCATTGAATATCCCAGCTGCAGCAACTCAATCTTTCATCAAACACGCAGAAGTATGTACCATCTACATGACAAAATAATTCTCAATTTGCGTGACCATGGGGCGAACCGAACCTATAGAATATATAATATGTATATATATATATAAATACACTCCCTGAGACTAACGTGGCCTCTGCATACTTGTCGTTAGGAGCCGATCCTTCCTATTTTAGATATGCTCTATTTTCACAGGTTGGATGCTAGTTTCTCATAAGAGGCCGAATGTCCAGGTCCATCTACCATCATTTAGGACGGTCATCGGCGGTACCGTATCCTGAGGCGGCCTTCCCTTCATTAACGCTACGGTGACACACAGCAAGCCCACCCTGTGGAACGAGATGATGCGTTGTTCTGTGTTGAACTTTGGGTTGGACAACCCCTTCCAATTTAATATTGGCACCTTATATACTAAACATGTTAAACAAATCCTGGTGGATTTGTAGCAACCTGGGAAGATTTTCACAACCAAGTTGAACCTAACTTTGGGGATCGATTCCTGGGCATGTTTGATGGTTTCTTCACCCCACTTGGCCATAGGAAGTCCTACTCAAGACGTGACCTACCATGTTTCGGATGTTGTAAGGAATTTCAATCGCCAGCGATATGGCAATGTTAGTTTGTTGAGTGGAAAGAAAAACACTTCCAGAGGTGCGCCAAAAAATATCCAAAAAGCGACCAACCAATACTACCATGTTCAGCATGCTTTTGTTTCCATCATGATTGCATCTTCTATACCAAACAGTCATTGAAGCAGGATGTTCTAACCCTCTAAACTGTCCACAAACAAAAGCGCGGTTTGCAGAGTCGTATTCCATCTCTATTCTGTTTTATTGCGCCTAAAGTCATATGCCATCATGGCAATCACCACGTCACAATAAAACATGCAAAACACATTACAAAATCTCAAGTGTTGCTCTGAATTCTTCTGCTTTCTATTTTCAAGCTACCAATTTGACATCCTTTGGATCCATGGAAATCGATTTCCATGAGTTGCAGCATGTTGCAGACCAAAGTAAACACTGGCTGCCAACAAAAGTATCACTTGTACGCACAGAATCATTTCATTTGATATTATGTCCTACCATTTCGACGTTTCATTTCATATCATTTCATTTCATCTCCCATCATTTCATATTATTTTGAGAAGTCTTCAACCATCCCAACACCGAAACGACATGTAAGTGGAACACACTCAGCTTCTCACAGGGACAGGCAGTTGGTGACACTGGGGCGGAATTATATACTCCCTGGAAAACTAACATGTCCCCTGAAATCTATGGTTAGAAGATGTGTTTCCTATTGAAATAATCCCTTTTTAGGGGACATGTTAGTTTTCGAGGGTGTAATTCTTATAGAATTCACGTAAAATATGAGAGGAAACACAAACATCATCTATAACCATCCACCATCAGTATGGCATAGAAAGAGCATCTACAAGATAGATTATATATATATCAAGTATTCACTAGCAGCCGAAGGCACCAAAGGCTCAAAAAACACACACAGCTTTTTAAATGGCCAAACGACTACATTCTACCAATCTGCTTGTTGGCTTACATTTGCTCGTGGAAAACAACTGTTTCCCGGGTTTGCAGCTGTCAATTGTCGCCTTCCATGGGAAACCTGGATGAATCAAAAACACAAAAATCACTGAGCTGCAATGGACACTTGAAAAGGGACGAAGGGGGGGAATTGGAATTCCTATATGTTGAACATACAAAAGAAACATATCGCTTCTTTCTGGGGGTGTTTGTTTTGCATATAACCCCAAACCTCATTTTATCTATGGCAAAATGTGATTTTTTTTAAACTCCTCATTTTTAAAACAAAAGTCAATGTCATTGTCATGGCGTTCATGATGCATCCACTACCCCACCGGCCACATCCACCCCGCTGGCACACGATGAAGGGTTGAAGTTCCCGACCTCAACTTCATGTGTTCCTTGGGGTTCCCCCGGCATATCCCTATAAAGTTGGCCCCCGGAAAAACCCGTGGGATTTTTTTGTAGGGTGAAATAATAACGCCACTGGAAATCAGGGTGAAATATTCCCAGTTGCCCATGTATAACTCCATTTATAACGATCGGCTTGGGGCCCACAAAGCTCGTTGAAGAAAGGGCTGAAGTTCACTTGTAAAACTATGCCGACGAGCTTTGTATATCTGTCCACATCATGAACATACGTGAAACAATGACCACCTATACTAACTAGAATATGCTGAATAAACAATAATTAACCACCAACCATTGACTCTAATATTAGGCAATCATCATATCAAAATGATTGATTCGTTGATTGTTTTAGACTAAGATGGGTGAGTCGGAATCCTTGTTAAAACTGCTTCCGATAGGGAACAATTGCTAATCCCAGGCATGGGTCAACTTCCATCAAACCAACAGGAAACCTTGCGGTATCGCCGTGAAATTGAAGCGTTTGATACACACAAGAAATGCTAATCTTTGAAATGGACTACCTTGCCCACCAATTTGGATCCTTTCAGGAATTTGTTGCAACAAAAACTAATGTAATATAGCCATATAAGTAAATGGATGTTTACAGAAAATAGCGACATCCCTCAATGTGTTGTGAATTCCCTGATGTCTTCCGCCATAAAGAAAAGACACAATTGAAACTCATGCTTTGAGACAACAAAAAAACCACCCAACAACATGCATATCTTGCGACTGTCATCCAATATGGAGCAGCAAGCTAGGTTCAATGCTTTTCATTCCAAGTTTCGTTGATTACAAGTTGAAGGTGAAGGATCTCATTAAAGCATCTCATTCCAGCAGGCTTTCGATTTTATTTTCGTGTCAATGTCCTGAGGCTCTTCCTCCCCGGCTCTGTTCATCACCCCCACCGACCGACCCCTCCATGACCCGCCGTGTTCACATCCGAGAGACTCACACGTGAAGCAAAGTCATCTGGGCTGGATGGAGATGGAGAAAGAAATTCAAACTTGCTACAAAGAGCCAGCTTGATAAATACACAGGTTTGTATAGGCGTGTATACAAATGAAAATATACAAATATAATTTGATCATATAAATATACTTGTGCTAGAGAATGCGTATAAATACATACATATATGTTTGACGAATTACATGCATACATCATGTATCTCTAAATGTAATATGTATATATATATATATATGTCCAAAGGCGGAAAACCAAACAAACTCAGAAAGGCTGACAAAAACATTTCAAACACATCCTACTTGACTGATTCAGTTTTAGTTTCAAGTTTACCTGAGAGTTTCTTTTCCAATCTGCACATGCATCTTAAAAAGTGGCCATAGAGTTCCAAAGATCATCACAGCAAAGAACTTGACAAAAGCACGTGTACAAATACACTTCCATTCCAATGTCAGCATACCCAACAAAAACATACATAAACCAAAAAAACATCTTTCACCAACGAACACCTCCTTACTGCAAATTGTTCACTTTTTAAAATTGCGTATGCGAAAAATGCTGGACCAAGGCACTGATGGGCTGAGGATAACCGGAAGTGGCATCAACTAACCTGGAGGCCAATATCCATGGTTAAGCAGCAACTGGATGGAACACATAGAAAAAACAACTGGTTGAACCATGGGGAACGACCAGTACTGGCAGAAGCAACATGCATCAAAACGCGATGGATTTCCAAGTCCACGAGCCTTCAAGAAGAAACAAGTCGTTTCTGTGAACTTTCTTGAGGTGAATACTAGGGTGTCTCCAAGGATGTAATGTGATCGTAACTAGTTACGTAGTTGGTGTATAACCTACTTAGGAGACTTACAACCTACTTATACAGGGGTTAATATAAACCATCTCCTATAAGTGTCCATCGACATCCCAGTAGCAATTATGCTCATGTTGCTTCATTCAACTGGGCCATGCTTCCCATTTGCCAAGTTTAACATAAGTTTAACACTTTTGTTGCAAGTTTACCCTCCAGGGAACTAACATATCCCCCGAAATTGGCATTTCCAAAATTATTTTCCTTTTCCCAAGGTGGGATATGTTAGATCCCTGGAGGGTATTGTTTACAATTTCTACAAGCACATGGTGCACCCGAAGTGTTGCTGCTCTCAAAAAGGAAGGCAAGGTATGAGTCATTTTTAAGACCAAACCCGCGAGGGAAGGAGTCCATATCCCGCCTTCAAAAAAGGAATGTCAGCTTCAAACGTGCCCGTCAATGATTGATACACGGTCACATTTTCTTGTTGCATGTACATCTCCATGAATCTTAAGCAAACTGTGTTTACAAATGCAAACAGTGCTACTGTACGCATCTATCCATATCTATATGTCGATATTTCCCAGCTTAATTAAGCTCTCTGAAAGAGTGAGCAAAGTTTATCTTGATATAGAGTAAATTATCCTCACCTTGATTGGTTTGGAGGGTTTCTTGTCCATCAACAGGGCTGTAAAATGGCCAGGATTCTATCAAAGTAAATCGTAATTTTGAAAAAAAAAAAGCCTGTTCCTGTTGAAGGCATCACAGGATATATACCACCTGGAAAGTAGAAGGCGCAACTCCCATGTATTGGTTTATCATAGCCCCTTACTAAGCCACCTTTTGGGGGTTGCGCCACTTTTCACATGGTATATTGGATGCTGATCTTTCTTATGTTGGGATCTTTGCCCAAAGTAAGTCACATTCCTTGGGATTGGCCCCTGCCGAAATGGTCACCCAACAAGGCAGCTGAAGATTAGTATGTCTCAAATTTAGGGGAATGCAGGATATAGAACCAGCCACGTTAGAATGCTGTTGGTGGTTGTCAATTCTGAAAGAACATTTTGAGACAGGAACGGATATATATATATATATACACATATACATATCAACAAGTTCTCCACCAACACTCGAAGTTTGGGGATTCCTTATGTTCAACCACAACACACACAAAGGGGTGCTTAAGGCGTAGCCCTGTTTTGGCATCCAGTTGACCACCGGTGAAATGCCCTCCACTTGAGAGGTAAATTGAGGTGAAACATGTATGCATGAAGTGATCTGTGAGCACTTGACATTGGTGAGAAAAGAAAAAGAGACTCGAAAATCTCATGGAGCCATATGTGCTGTACACTCACGGCATGCCACAATCGATCGGACTGTAGAGCTTCGTGCAATTGTATGGCATTGTGGATCACAGTGCCAGCAGCGACCATCCTTCGTGAACCAAATTTCGCCTTTGTCCGCAAAACGTACATGATTTGGTGCATTGTAACGTCGTAATGCACACAACGTCATCTGACCCAATTGATTGGTCAGCCGAATCTCACGTTGCTCTAAGTCTTCATTGTCCCTTTCCAGGTCTTTGAGTCGCTCAAACATCTCTCCAAGCTCCCACTCCTTTTGGTTGAGCTCGTTCACGAGAGTCACGTTGTAGCTCTCATTGACCCATGTTCCTTGCTCTTGAGTGCTTGTCACCTCTGTCTGAGTGCTTGCATCACTTGTTGATTTCAATCTGCTCATCAGTGTTCCACACCCACGGATCACTAGGTGTAGAAAAACTGCCACAGCCAGGGTGAAGAGAATGAAGAACCATGGAGTGTCCTCTAACTCCACCTTCGCCGTCTCACTTCCTTTGAGACACTCACTTGCCACCAAAGCGCACGTTGTCATTGCGATCCTCGAAGTTGTTTGAACCCTTGACTTTTCTCGATCTGCTGCTGTTTTCTTCTTTGCAGCCACAAAGTTCTCGTCATGCACCAACTGAATGAAGCCTGACTTCATTGCTTCAACCAGCTGCTGTCGGGTTCCAATCTTCGTCATAGGATCGGCAAGCTGACGTTCCGATGAGACCCATCGGAGCTCACCATTCACCTGCTTCAGGAGGTCTTTGATGACAAGAGATTCTATTGCCACCCTCTTGTCATTTGAAGTCTGAATGTTCTCCTTCTTCAGCAGGTCGAACAAAGCACGGCAGTCTGTCACCACCGCACATGGCATTGTCAATGTCTCTTGCGACCTTGGCAACGTCACGTCCTTGTCAAGCAGCATCCTCAGGAAGGTCTTGATCATAAGGAGCTCCTCAAGTGCTCCTGCCATGGCCTGAGATTCTGCTCCCAGCGAAGATCTGCACACCCTCGGAAGCTTGAAGCTCTTCCAAGCCAAAGGCGTAAAAGGACACTTTTCTCCATGTAGAACTCGCTTGTCTGTCATGACAATCATGAAACCTCCTTGCGATGAGAGGTCTCTCCTCACTCCAAAGGCTGCGTCACAGAAGCATAGGAGTGCCACATCTTCCAGCCTCCTTGCTACTGAATGAAACTGCAGACCATACTTTGCATTCTCTTTGGCAAAGCGCAAAGCCTTGTTGAGAGACTGCATTGCCTCTCCTGTACCTCCTGGAATCTCTCCTGCAATGATGCTTGTGCTTGCCATCAGTGAAGGAACTCCTTGCGCTCCTGGCCATTGTAAAGCTCCAAGCAAGCCTCTGCATCGAGTGAGTTCGATGCTGCTCAGTTCCTTCTTAATCTCCCGGTGCTTGGGGATGGTCAGGGGCGCAATCTTCTTGATGTAGTTCTCAAAGCTCAAGACTGCTCCTGTTTGGCCTTGAAGAAGCTGTCCACCACAGTAGGTGATTGGGTGATCCTTGTCTAAGATCTCCCACTTTCCAAAGTCGAAGTTCTTCTTCAGCTCCTCCACCATAGTGCCAAACTCTCCCTTCATATCTCCAGCCAGCAGCATGTCATCCACATGGAGAATGAGCATGCCTAACAGCTTCTTTGTCTTGCTGTCATAGAACCCAAACGTGCATTGATCCAGACGTTGTGGGATCATCTTGAGCTTCTTGAGCCTTCGGGTTGCTTCTTTGAACCAAAGCAATGGGGCGTCTGCCAGTCCGTAGGCACTCTTGAGCATCCGCATCGTCACCTCCTCCGTGGAGCGGATTCCCAGGAGAGGCCCACAGTCCTTTGGCAGGCGAACCATCAGCTTTCGTACAAAGCTTGCACCACTAAGGAAGGCTGCTCGCACGTCTCCACATGAAATCTGCCAGCCTTCAACTGCTGCAAGTGACAACAAAGTCAACTTTCCAAGTCGAGCTGCAGTAGGGCTTGCCTTGTCCAGGTTGAATAGATCTGGATCCTGGAAGCCACGAAGAACCAGTCGGGCCTTCGCCTGGTACTTGCTGTCATCAACCTTCTTCCAGGTAAGGACCCAACGTGCCGTTACCACACGATCAGTGTCCTTGTTGTCCTTCTCCCCTGCAAATTCCCACACCTGATTGGTGAAGAATGACTTCAGCTCTTTGATCTTGGCAGCAATGACTTCTTCTCTTTGCTCCAGGGTAAGCTCTCTGGTGTTGATCTCACCCTTTCGGACTCCTTTGACCACATTGGCCAGCCAAACATCATCGATCTCAAGCATGTTGTTGACGATCACCCAGCCTTCAGGAAGCTGGCACTGTTGAGGTTGTCCACTCTTCTCCACAAAGTGGACATCCTCAATCATAAGCTCATCATCATCCACGATTGGAGGTCCACCATCAGCAACTTCATCTGGCTCATCAACTCTTGCCTTCTTCGATGGTGATTCTTCTCCTCCTCTCTCTGGTGGATCATGGACCTCGGGCGCTGCTGGTTCACCGCCATCCGAAGGTGAGGGGCACACTGGAACCTCTGTCGAAGCCTCACTGTTCCTCCTCCTTGATGAGCGTTCTCGATCTTCATGAAGTCCTTGAAATCCTGGAATCATCAAAGAAACTACTCCAGGAACTGCACCAGCTCCCCGTCTCCTCTCGCTCTCATCCTCAGACATCTCAGGAGATGTTGGTGAGTACTCTTCACCATCCATAGGCTCATCCATTCTTGGATCCTGCATCGGGTCAAAGATGTCCTCAAGGATTGGATCACTGTTCTCTTGATCCTTGGCGAGGTCACGATATTGAGTAGTTGATCGCAACCGGAGTTCCTCCAAGTCCTTGAGTGCTGCTTCTGGGTTGGGGCTCACATCAACTCTAGTGTCTTCAACCATGGGCCTGACATGTTGTGGGGCACATCGTAGCAGCGAAGTTCCATGCACCAGCCATAGGACTACAATTTTCTCGCCGTCTTGGGAGAACTCTGAAGCCACACACCGAGCTGGTCCTCGCCACTTTGATTTTTGTAGATGCCCTGACCCTTGAATCCTCCAGTACCAGCACCTCTGACCGATCGTCACCGTGTCCTTGTTTTCATAGAACTTCTGAGTCATAGCACGTCTCAGCTTTGCATCAGTATCCGCCTTCAGAAATGACGTTGCAGCATCTAGCCTCTTCTGTTGAACACGTGCAAAGTCCCACTGAGAATCCATGCTATCGACCCCCGGATTGAAGAGCTCATGACTCAAGGACAATTCTTGTGCTGGTGTTCGACCAAGAACCCATTGTGAAGGTGAGAAGCCTCTGGTGAACGACATCTGATTGATCCTTGGTGGAACGTAGATGCATGCCTCCTTCAATGCCGGAAGCGTTGCCTCACCAAGCTCATCCATGTAGAGCTCCAAGGATCTGCGCACCACCTGGTGCTTCCGCTCAACGACACCAAGCCAGTTGTGTGCTTCTGCTGGGGCCACTTCCAAGACGATGCCCTTGTCTGCACACCAATCTCTGACAACTCTAGCTTCCCATCCCTTGGCACTGTCCACTCGAAGGTACTTGGGAACTCCAAAGTGTCGGATCCATGATCTCTCCAGACCCTTCACAAACTCTGGGGCCCTTTCACTGTTCAGGATCCTCACGGTCGTGTAACGAGTTGCCTCATCCACCACCGTAAGGATACACTGACGATCTTTTCCGAGCTGTATCCACGCTGAATCCACCACCAGTCGATTGTTGAAGCTTCTTGAACTGATTCCAGCAGCCGGAGGCACTTGTGATGGTTTGGCTCGGTGATAGCAGTGCTTGCAGATGTAGCCCTTCGCTGCCTTGATCACGTCATCCGTGGCCTGAACTTCCTCCAGCATCCGTAGTAAAGTTGCCGATGAAGGATGCCCCAAGTTCTTGTGCAGCCGGGCGATATAGTCCACCGCCCTGCTTCCACAGGCCTTTCTCAAAGCTCTGTTTGCACTCACCACTTCGTCCTCCTCTGCCTTCTCAGCCTTCTTCTCCTCAGCTGGTGGTTCAGCGTCTACAAGGTCCTCGACTGTTGGCCAATGAGGTGATTCATCTTCACCGAGGTCTTCAGCATTGATCATCCTGTCCAACGCTGAATCATCTCCTGCAGCGTAGATCTCCTCATTAGAGAAATCGTCAAAAGCCAGGCACTTGGCAAGCTCTCTTGCCATTCCTGCTGGGTAATCCTCCGCCAGCTTAGTTCTTGAACCACGACCCTTGATGTTGCCTTCCAAGGGAGTGTGTGCATGTTGTCCATCGCACACAAAGCGGCTCATCTTCTCATAGAGGTATGCCTTCGTGGTGAAGAGACATGTCGGCTTTCTCACGGGGTTGACGATCCCTGCATCATCTTCCATCTCCAAGCCAAGTGCACATTGGTCGATGTGGGTTGCATATCCATGCAAAAGTGACCATGACCTTGTCTTCCATGCTCTGGAATTCCATGGGTGCTCGATTGTTGCATGACGACCACCTCGTTGTTGAGCTTGGAACACCGTGGCCACAAAGGCAAGATGGACATCATGATCCACCTTCCTCGCATCTACCAAGTACTGCTTGGCTCCCTGTGATCGACTTGCTGCAAGCTCCTGCATTGGCGACCACAGTCGGCATTCTGGACTAAGTAGGACTTCATCAGGTTCTTC
Source organism: Breviolum minutum Mf 1.05b.01 (assembly GCA_000507305.1). Taxonomy (NCBI): domain Eukaryota; class Dinophyceae; order Suessiales; family Symbiodiniaceae; genus Breviolum; species Breviolum minutum. The sequence goes on from DF239577.1 coordinate 161,262, forward strand.
TTCAGCAAGACGTCGAAGAAAGGACCTGCGATCTGCAGGGCGAGAGAAGTCCCATCCTTCATGGGGTCCAAAACGCTCTGATCGGCAATTCTTCTTCTTGGAGATCACCTCAGAAACTCTACCTCTGCCAACATAGACTTCCCACACCACACGCTCTTTTGGCTTCGGCCCTCTTGCTTCAGCCATCATCGCATTGAACTCCTTGGCCTTGTTCTTTGCCACATTGATCATTCTCCTCAAATCTTGGGCCTTCACTTGACCGATGGTATAGTTTGCCTTGACGTTTGAATTCTGCTTGCTCTGTGAAACATCCTCCTGCTCTGCACCTTCTGTCGTGCAGACATCCTCTGATGCACCTCGCACCTGGAACTCTTCATTGCTCATCTTGACGATCTCACGCCACGAGATCTTGTCATTCCACTTCACAGTGTCCTTGAAGTCCTCTGGCATGAGAATCTCAGAGTAGTCCTCTTCCAGGTTCTGCGGGCTGAGAGTGGATGCCAGGTTCACCATGAACTCCCCTCGGGGTCCACGTCGAGCATCCTGCCATGTTGCTCCATCATCATAGCTTACCTGACCATTCTTGTAGCTCACGCACAGGTCAAGCTTCTCTAACATGGGCCTCCCAACCAAGATAGGTGCTTCTCCTTCGATCAAGTAGCACATCACCTTGATCTTCTTGCCACCAATGAAGACTGGCAGCAAACAGCAGTGCTTCGAAACTTCCCTCTGGCTGTTCCCATACCGGAACCCCTTGGCACATCGGAAGACCTCTACGTCCTCATCCACATTCACGCCCTTCTTCTCCAGGCACTTGATGTACTCATAGATCCGGGAACGACTTCCAAGCACTGATGCTGCGCCTGAGTCCATCACGGCTGTGTCCTCATTGTTGGTCTCCGGCTGCTCCTCGTTGCTGATGTCATCCACCATGTTGACATCCTCATCTTCAGCCTTCCTCTTCTTATCTCCTCCTTTGGGACAGTCACGAGCGAAGTGACCAGACTGGCCACACCTCAGGCAGATGCTCCTTCCAAGAGCATCTTTTCCTCTCGCCTGGGCTGATCCCTTCTGAGGAGGGCGCTTGCCCTTTGCTCCATTCTTTCCTCCTTTTGACTTGCCCTTCGACTTGGATCGGGATTTGCTCTTTCCTTTAGATGGTCCATCTCCTCCACCTGGCTGTTGAACCATAGCCACCACAGGATAGAAACCACGGCTGGTGCGAAGACGATTCAGCTGATTCTTCGCTTCTACGTAGGATGAGAACACATTGTCATACTCCTCATAGTCATAGGGAGCTTCAACTTGTTCTTCCTCAGCTGCATAGGTCCCTGGATAGTAGTCTTCATGCAAGTCTACCTGGGGATCATCATTCTCATAGTCATCCTCCCAGTAGACTCCTTCATCTTCGTCTTCCCAAGCCCAGTCATCATGGTTTTCATCTACATGGTAGGCCATATCCTTGTAGCCAGTGGATGAAGATCCTCTGGTCCATCGCGAGGGAGCATCCATCTTCGCATCCTGTCCGATGATGAAGTTCATAGCTGCCATGGTTTTACTCAGAGTAAGATTTGTCTCTCCGAGCTGCGTCAAGACCAACTGTCGTTGTTCCTTAGTCAGTCCTGACCTCCTCAAAAACCACCAAGCTCGAATCTTCTCAGGCAGTTGGATCTTGTGGACACTGATGAGCCTTCTCTCCACATGGTCAAATTCAGCTTGATATTCTTGGACCGTCTGACCCACACGCCGCTGCAGCTTGACGAAAAACGCCTCGAAATCTGCCGGCAGCTCTGTCATCGTTTCATATTGAAAAACATTGTCCAATCGCTGAAAAACCTTGTCATATGCAGAAGACTCCGTCAGTTGGTCCACCGTGAAATCTTCGATGCAATCCCATGCTCGGCCCGTCAACAACGTCACTATGTTGAAAATTGTTTCCGACTGTCGTTTTGCCAACCTCATCTTTGCAGCATAGATGTCACAACGTTTCCGGAATTCGCGGTATTCCGATTGCTTGCCGGAAAACGTTGGAACAAAATTGTCCGCCTTCCCTGTCAGATTTTCAACCGTTGAAGACCCTGTTGATGCAGCCTCTGATTGCTTCGGAGCCATGGAGCGGTACGGCAACTGGAGCCAGCCTAGTGATTCAATCCCCTAAGCTCCGCTACCAACAACAAGTTCTCCACCAACACTCGAAGTTTGGGGATTCCTTATGTTCAACCACAACACACACAAAGGGGTGCTTAAGGCGTAGCCCTGTTTTGGCATCCAGTTGACCACCGGTGAAATGCCCTCCACTTGAGAGGTAAATTGAGGTGAAACATGTATGCATGAAGTGATCTGTGAGCACTTGACACATATTAAATGAATATGTTTACACGCACACGCACTCACAAATACATGTATTGGTGTATGTACGTTCAATGCTGTAGATATAAACCCGAAATCCGGGACCCAAAACTATATCACCCAGAATCCTGTCCCTGTTGGAGTTTCATTCATTGAGGGCTCTTCAAGCAATATTGACCTACCAATTATGTGCTGGACCTCACTCAGGGCGCTTGAATGAGCTCCATAAATCCATTGATTCAAGCATGGTCCATGGTCCCACTACTCCATCTCCCATTGAGAATAGTACATGAACAATCTGCTGATCCCCTGACACCACACACCCCTTCGTGCACCTTCCCAGATTGTTGTCCTGAAATTGGGGTTTGGAGTTGGTGCTGATTGATTAATTCAAATCCACCTGGTGTGCAGATTCAAACACAAATTCCACAGAAAAAGCACATCAAAAACAGGTTTTATGCAGGTTTTATGCACAAAGACACCGGTCCATCATGTCATCGTGGCAAGTGAAATTCATACTAAACAAAAACCTGGATACTATGATTTTCTTTCCCCGAAGTTCCTAGCTCTTTGTCAAAAGCCAAATCTGAAAGCCATCGGATTTCTTCAACAGAAAGGCATCTCACTGGTTTTCAGATTGATGGCTTTGGAGGGCCAAGAAGGTCATTTGTAACAAGAAAATTGTGAAAGCCAACTCCTCTGCATCGCTGCCAACCCCATACTTCTATGCCAAAGTAAAAAAACATCTCTCTACAGTAAAGCTCCCAACGAATTGTGGCACTATGTTTTTTATTGAAAGCATTAAGGATAACAACCAAAATATACGGTATACCTGGCCTAAAATTAAAAGATCCTTAAAATAGTCACTAATTTGTTTTGAAAACAAGGTACCGGCTTCCTTTTTGGTCAACATCATGTTCTGTTGACTATCCATTCAATGAATATTTTTCCCCGTGTCGGCGCCTCCAGTCCCACAAAGTGTTGACGATAAGCTTGGAGCTTTGCCAAGCAGTCCTGATGATAGGCTTGGATGAATAGACTATGGTTGAATGCTTTTTGGGCGCTAAAGCGGTCCCTTTAACCACCTTCATATCCAATTTAAGGTTGTCTAGGTTAACCCTACCAAACATCTACAAATATCGCATCCGTTTCTGAAGCGCCCAAAGGGGAAACCAATGTTGCTGCATAACATGGTAAAACGCAAACAGTGATTCTTGGACCAAAAATGGTCAAGGTATCATCATTCACACCGTCGAATTGTTCAGGTCATTTTGAGTTGTCATTATATTCTATTTGAACCTATGTGAAGGTTCTCAAAAGATTACCCAGGATACCCCAAACAATGAAAACATGCTGATAACTAGTAACTAGTGGTTTGATCAAAAGTTTTTGTAAGGTGCCACTATTTTCGGGAAAAACAACTGCACATACAGTTTTGGATCAAACTCCCATAAATACAATCTGTCTATATTATACATATACACGAAAATCTGCAAAACAAATATTAAAAAACACCCCCTTTACAATGATCAATCTTTAGGACTTTAGGAGCAACCCAAAAACTTTCCGAAACAAAAATGCCGAATCTGCGTGTTTTAAACCAACCAAGAGGGGCCCCATCTCCACAACGAATTCCCAGGTTGGGCACCTGTAGCTGTACGACTACAAAGTTCAATTCTTCGGATCCTGCGATGAATCCAAATTTGAGAGGATTATGAGGTCGGTAGAGATTCGGTGTTTATATAAGGATTCCATGTTTCCGAAGAACATTTTTTCTTGCATCATAAAATTTGGCCAACATCATAAAAATATGTATGTATATTTAAATATATATATATATGATGTATATAGTGTACTAATATCTGCCAAAAACAATGATTGATACCTTGGTGTGTATTTAAGAGCTACTGCACATGGTTGGGCCACCCCAAAGTCACATCCATTTGAGAATGCCATTGAACACCATCTTGAGCGTGCTGAATGGGGTATAGATGTGTTGAAGCGATATTCTCCAGTGAATCCTCTTGTAGATCACTCTGAAATCAAGGTCCACAACCTCCAACCACAAGTATCCTGAATCCACCGAATGATTCGTGTTCAAAATGAGTCCTCCAAAATTCCCTTAGGAAGTCAAAATTTGGATTATGGCAGCCCCTATCAATATGACTGGTATCAATGGGCAACTGGGGTTATTTCACCCCTGTTTTTGTGGAGATTTTTAAGGTAAACTAAGCCGTGTTCCACATGAATCTCTGCGTCCTTCTTTTGTTGGCATCGCCGCCAATGCATGGCTCTCTACCAGCAACTCTTGTAGCACCTTTCAGGAGATGCGACCGCCATTTTGTCACCTTTCAACACCAAGGTAGGCCCACAAAAGACTTTTTCAGGGTTTCCAAAAGAACGAAATCTGAGAACGGACTTGTTTTCAAATCAAAAGGTTGGGGATAGACTTCAGCTGTGCCATCCAATATTCATATTGGGGGTGCCGTTTTGCAAAGTAACTAAGTCTTTCCACCCCTACAGTAAAAGGGTGCCGCACAGTGCACACTTTGATGCTACACCCTCCCTTTCTGTGAAGGAAGGAATCTGGACATAGCACTGGTAGGACTGTGGTATACGTTTGAAGCTTGCAGCCAACACAAACACACACATGGACATAGGCGTCAAATACAAAATGCAGACTATAGATGAACAGCATAATCAATTAGACAATGCTATATTGTTGAAAACCTATATGAAACCTTCTGCAACAAATCTTGCTTGGAAGAATTAGTTGTCTCCAACAGATAATATAATCACCTGAATCAATGAATGGTTCATATATACATCAATTACAATTAACTCACAATAATTACCATAAACATCTAATATGTAAAATACCACATTTGGCCCTTTTTTGGGTATGCAACACTTAACAACATCGGACAGCTCCAATTAGGGTATATTGGGATTTTGATACCTTGGGGAAGCTATCCTTGGGCGCCCCTGCCGCATCTATCCGTGGCCACTGCCGTGCCGTCGGCCGTGGCCATGGCTAAACATGCTAACCAACAACACCTGGGGCGCAGGGTAAGAGGCCCATAGTTCGAGATGCTATATGCATATGACTTATATAATGATTTGCATCTATTTATTTGCAAAAATATAGATATATATGATGCGTATATCCATGTGCAAGTTTGTATGTACATATTTACAAAAATAATCAAAAATACATATAAAAGTGATAATAATTATAATAATAATAATAATAAAACAGTTCCACACAAAAAGTAAGGCACTGTACACTACAAACATCATCAACCATCCATGATAATGATCTGAACCATTCATCAGTGATTACCTGATTACCTGGTTCCAGGTGATTTGCCTCTTATCCGAGTCGCCCCCAGGGAACAAAGGGGGACAGACACAATCTCAAACGCTTGGTTCCTATGGTTCCTAGGCATTGCTATGGCATTGCTTTACCTTTATTACTCTTGCACATCCCTTGTACACACCTACCCTTCAGGAGGCGACCTGTCATCACCATCTGTTCTTAAGAGTAATGTCATGATAGGTTCAACAACTTCCTTCGCAACTTTGAGAACCACATTTTTTTTCCGAGGGGAGTGGTACTTTTCAGTACAGAATTTGTGTTTCTGCTTTTTTCTAGGGGGGACGGGGGCCGGGTTAAGATGACAATAAACGGTAGAATAAACGTACATAAAAAATATTCTGATCAAACTCACATATCAAGATGTGCTTTTTGGAACCACGAGCTAGTATGGATCCATGAATACATGAAATGGGTAGGCTCCTATAATTCCCAATCCAAAGTTTTAAGGGCATTTTGGGGGGATTGGCATTTTGCAATGCATATACACAAATAACATTGGTGCAAATGCGTACACCAGGCTGCTTAATCTACTCCACCAAAAGAAACAAACCCTTGCCATGCCAAGCAAAACTGAGTTGCCCCTTGATTGAGCATGACTTTTTGATTAGCAATAAATATATATATATATATTTAAATATACATGTAAATTATGGTGCCCTAAACGGGATGTCAGTGAGATACAAAATTCTAGTATACCTCCACCACCACCATATGTTCTACCCACTGGAAGTGGCAGGTCTGGGCAACCCACTGGAAGTGGCAGGTCTGGGCAACTGAACAAATTTGCTTTGACTTCAATGGGATCCCAAGACCACAAGTTACTAAGATGAATCTACAGGACTCTCCAGGAAACTCACAGATCCCACCTCGGGAAGTTCGGAACATAATCTTCAAAGATGCTATGAGATGAGATATGTTACTTCCCAGGAGGGCATTTTTTTTTGGTTCGGGTCGTTGGCAGCGAAAGCACCCCGTCATGTCTGCCGAAAACCCTTGGGATCCTGGCCACCACTTGACAAAACCCTTCACGAGTCTCATAGGCCACGAGTCATTGGGAATGCATTTGACGGAAGAACGTGGTTTCTCGTCAGGTTATTGGTTGGACATAAGTTGTTTGCTGGGACATATTTGCTTAAACGTGAAACATCATTCATTTTGATCCATATGTTTTCTTTGAAGGTCATGCAATGTCCATTGTACCTCTCTAGCTTGTACTTGTGCTTTGGTAGCCCCTTCTTGTCTGCTTAGTTAGGATGCAATGCTAACTACTCAATGACTCTCGACGAGTCTTGAAGCAACAAAAACCTGTGGATTATGCAAGCCTATGTCTGAATGAAATTCACGACTCTTACGTGTTGTTGTTGTTGTTGTTGTTGCTGTGGTCGTTGTCTGCTACGTACATCTATTGCTGGCAATAAAGGCCAGATTTGGTTTACTCCTTGTCTGTCCAAAGCTTCAGCGACTCGCAGGGCTGAGAACCAATCATGCGTTTTTGTTTGTTTCTTTTAAGCAACTAAAACGAACAAAATCTGTAGTATAAGTGTCAGCATCCACCACAAGAATCTTATTCGACAATCCAACTTAAAAGTGCAGTTCTATACTATTTCATAGTCTTATATTGACATCAATAACTACAATTCCAATCCAAGGGAATCATAACTTGCACAAGGTTGTTCTGGAAGCGAAAGGAATTGGGATGACTTTCAGAAAAAAACTTCAATCGATCCGACTTTTCAATGAAACCTCAGAAAACTCAACGAAAAATCAAGAGTTTTCCTTGATGGTCACCATGCTGTACTTACTAAACAAAACATTACGCACAGGTCTTAGATCACTATGGCAATATATCAATACCAGTACATATTAAATATACAAAGTGTACTTGTATATACTCCAAAGAAATGTATCGCAATTTATCTTCAAAAAAGAACAAAAAAACTTTCTCATCCATCAATTCCCAACCTTTCAACAAAAAACATCTTGGTAAAACACTACAACCTTCTAAACGCCAAACCTTCAGCTGACTTCGGGAGGGAAACATTTTTGGCGCACCCGAACTGCACCCGAACTGGTGAAGGGTGCAAACATCCAACCTGAAGAGGTCGTCTCGATGGGAAAGGAGGTATTGCTTGGGTGGGTGGGGCCCCCTCCGCAGGATGCAATCGTGGCAAATAAAGGTTTAGGTTGGGATTCCCCTACTCAAAATGTAATAATAATGGAAAAAGGTCACTGGAATCCTGGGAAGTATTGCAATTATGCAAGCATTACCCAACCATTTGCTTGGGGAAGATTCTAGAAAACTCAGCGTTTTTTTGATGGTTGGTGCACTCCAAAAAATCCCCATATTGGGAGGCATTGATCTCACGAGTTCGTTCAGCGCAACATTCGTTGTAATATCAAGCATCAAATGGACAAAAACCATCCATTTCAGGGTTCAAACTTACAACAAAAACATATTCCAAGGCAAATTATACAACAAGTTAAAAATAAGACAGTTAGTAAGTGTATTATGTCTAGACACATATAAGCAAGTATATGGATACTTGTAACAAATCACTAGTCATATGACGCCATGTCATTCTACACTTTTAGCTTCCAAATGCCTTGCCAAATCAACACGGAGGCTGAGGATGAAGTATTCTGTGACGTCACTCAACCCTTCTAGGCATCATGAAAAGGAACCCACTGGATTCGACCATCCAGTTGAAGTCAGTAAGCCTCTCATCTTGGATCTTTACAACAATACCCAACATTTCAAAATAAACATCTATATAGTACTATCTCTCGTACCCTTTAACTATGTCACTATGTACTTACTTTACACTGTTCATTGTAAAACAGCCATGTACCTTTTTTGTAGGATACTTGTTTTTCTTCCAAACATCATTTTGTTGCCACTAATCTCTTCCAGATTGGATGATTGGTGGGACGGTCATTTTCTGAAGCAGTTCAGTTCGATTCGAAGTTTGCAAAGGCGACGGTGACTCAGTGACCGGTAACAGTGGCTTTTCATTGTTGGCAGAAAAAAGCAAAGGATATGGCGCAGTCTATAAGTCAGTTACAAGGAGAATGATTCACTTAGGATGAGGTCTTAGTCTCAAGGTAACCATGGGAAACCTCCGTTGACAAGGGTTTGCTTGGCACACTGCGTGTATATGTGCAGCCATGCACAGGCTTCAGGCTGTTTTTTTTAAAAGCCACTGGCCACTGATCTTTAAAAATGAGACGTCAAGCTTTCTCAATTGGGCATCCGCACAGCTACACACTGTATGGACACATGTTTCAATTTTCTCAGGGCCCCTTGCCCCGGGGCGAGGAACTGAACCATCCGAACGTGGTTCACTTTTACAGGTTTCGTTGGATTTCCTCCAGGATTGAAACATCCAACATCATTAACTGAGATCAAGATGGCTTCATTCTTAGCATGTGGATTCCTTGACACAAAAGCTAGAAAATCACACTCTTTGAAAGACCTAGGAAGGTTCAATCATATTCTAATAATTCAGTAAGTTTGCAGCAGTCCGAAAATGGCAACTCTCTGTTACAATATCAAACTATGGATGGAGGAATATAAGCAAGTTATGATACAAGCCCCTCTGAGTCAATGAACTTGACGACATCACCTCTCTCTGTCAAAATGATGGCAGGAATCCATTCCCTAGGAATCTAGTCACATTGCTTTGGGGTTTCCACCTCTTCAGCATTGCATTGTTGCTTCCATTTGGTACCATTCTCAGAAGGTGGTTGGATCCCTAGGGATTTTTCACATGGCAGTCCATGTCTTCTCCATCTTTCAAAGGATCAAATCCAACGCCGCCCCTGCCACTACTGTACCCCAAAGATCCACAACGCCCGTTGACCGGGCGTTGAAAGATACGTAGCATCCGTTGCCATCCCGATCCCGATGGCATGGGGTGGTTCTCAATTCAACTGAGGTGACAAGTTGATGGATCTAAGGTGCTTTCCAACTCCAGCAGAAACAAGTGAACTCCGAAGATAAAAGATAGCAAAGAACAACCAACAATCCAATTGTTAAAGTTGGAAGTCACTGTGAAATGATGACATTAGAATCACGATCGATCTTCAGGGATTTTTTGAATTTAGACTCGGCACCACAAAAAAAAACGATCGTTGAGAACCACCGCTGTACCCAGGTGGAAAACGGTTTCTCCAAGTCATGAGCTTCGAGCATGAGGCTGTCCTGCATCATACCGGAAGTGGGTAAAGCAGGGGTCATTATATTACCCATTTGGGGGAGAATCAAACACTACAAATCTATGGTAATTTTCCGGAATTTTCCTCATTCTAATGCATTGTTTGGATTGGTAATTCATCCCTGTCCAAGAGGAAGGATGGGACAACCCAGTTCATGAGTCCGGCAAAAAACTCGCATCTCTTTGAGAAGATACAAAGATCTTCAGCTCCACATGGCTGGGAATCCATGGGTCAACTAACCCTCCCTGAAAAAACCCTCGGCCCCCTCCGGAAGTAAACGTGAAGAACAAACAATTGGTGCTTATTGACCATGGTTCTTCCTTTCAAGAGCTTTATTGGTCACCTTTGTAGCATTTCAATAAGGGTTGTTGACTAACCACACTTCTTCCTGAATAAGGCTTGATTGAAACTTATCAGTAACAATTTTTCTTTGGGAGGAAAATGATCTTTGGATTGTTTGGTCAAGCAAAATTGGGCCCCTACTAGTTTATAAGTATATATATGAAGTTATACCTCAACTCTCTGGTCTTTTTTCCGCACTTCCCCATTGATTTTTCGGCAATTTATAGGGGCCGAACATGTCACTCCATTTATAACGATCATACCGGCCCACCGTGCAACCTCAAAGCATCAACAAGAACAGAGTCTGAAAATTGGGAGCCCCGTTAAACTTCATCCTGTGATCTTCCGCTTTTTTTCAAGGCGTTAAGATCTCCGCCAAAGCAGGGTAGCCAGAATGCTTCGCAGCAGCGCTGGCTGTACGACCCATTGGGCCCACGGCGTTTGCATCAGCATTGGAGGATAGAAGCAAACGACAAACCTTAGGGATGTTTGATGATGTTTGTAACGTCATGGATACGGATACACACCCTGGAAGTTGAAGAGGAATCGCCCCTGAACAGTTACAATAGGCTCCAACTTCGGGGTACGTATGAGTCATGAGCATCTTGGAAACTTGATGTCAATAAAGGGCCGTTTTTTTCTTCACTCATTTTGGAGCTCCCAGAAGCTCCAAAACAATGGAAAACCCCAGGATGGTTGTAACTCTTCACGGTCTGCAGCCTAGAGTTGCACTTTTTGATGCTTCAAATGGTACAGGGTCAACGTCCTTTGAAAATATTTGCTAAACTGAATATGGATGTTAACAGACCCCAAATGAACAACCAAAAATGGTAAAATGATATCATTCGCAGGTGGTGCACGTTTTCTTACGCACATGCAACATACATTCAAATACATTCTCATCGGCGCAAAAGGGAACAAATTTGCACCTTGATATTAGGTCATTCAGTGATTCAGGTCATTGAGCGTCTATAGGTTGGTGGTTTGGTACCAAGGCACTAAAAAAAACAGCAAAAAAACGATACTTCTTACCTGTTCCTATACCTCACCATTTCAAGTAATCGTTAATTGGTGGTTGAGGCCCGGTGGTTTGGATTCCGATTGGATCCCCTTATTGAAAAGGATTGTTACTTGGGGGTTCCCCGATCCGAATCCCAAACCACCGGGCCCCAAACCACCAATTTACCATTTGTTGAAACATGGCCTAAGATGACCATCAAATCAAGTGACAGAATCATGGCCATTGGCCGCAGCAGCATGGAGTGCAGTAACACCACCACTGGTCCTTATGTTTGAGGAGAATGCCCTCAAAGAAAGGACAGTGGGGATCCTCACAAAATACAGCTCCGAACTCCAAAATTGCTGCTCAACCAAATTTACACAACTGCTGCAATGTATATCTTTAAAGACTTTTTGAGGGAATTCTCTGTACGCAACCAGCCTCTCTCTTCTCCCCCAACTTTCCCCTATATCCCTTGACCAAGTATTCATTGTCTCAGCATCAAACATATGCATGGATAGCTCCTGTGCAGTTAGTTTGGAAACATAAAACATATACACTCCGTTACAACATAGCTAGAGTATGCTAGAGTCATGTTACATCCAACCATGTTTCATTTGCCATGTTTCGCGTTTCACCTATCCCCACTCTGAATCCACACGGAGCTTTGACAACCACACGGAAAGGAAGCACAAAAAAAGTCCCAGCTACAAAAACTTGAATTTTGAGCTGTCACATTTCCCCAAATCCTACTCAAACTCCAAAACAATCGTACACCAAATAAAGATCCTCTTTTTTGGGGGGATCTTAAGGTGGATATATCCTCATCAACCCTCATCAACCTCACCAAATGTCACGAAATCACCAAGCTTCTCTACATCTATGATGGCTTTTGAATCTAATAACAGCTGACAAACATTGTCAGCCCCAACTCCTGCAGCCAAAATCAATGGGCTCTTGCCCGTCTTGCCATCACAGTGGTTTACTTCGGCCTTCGCCTCGGGATCGTGAACAAATCATGGGTTTTACAACACAACTTTTTGGTTGGGAGGAAACGGATCCATTTGCGACTTGTGTGTTGGGTGAATGATGTCAAGTCATGACTCAAATGAGTGGAATCAAACATGGAAAAGTGTGTGTATTTAGAAATTTTGTGTAGCTGGATCTTACTGCATTCATTGATGTTTGCACACATTGTCACATTCGCAAACAGTGGTCGGAAAAAGATGGGATGTGGATCTTCGAGTTATACTTTTTTGAGGTCCAGGTGCGATATGGATCATTCGTGCAGAATCTGCCGGAAAACCCCAGAAGCCTTATATCAAATATCGTAAGATATCCCAAGCCTTATAGTTGGAGATACCACCAACTAACTGGAGAGGATCATAGACCCCAAACATTGGAAACAACTTTACCTCCCAAAATTGTTGTCATTTATGTTTGGTGTTGTCAAGGTTTGATGGATAAACCTTTGCCATGACCAGGAAATTCTTCACAGAATTGAGGTATCTAATATACCCTTCCTGAAACAAACAGCTCACCCCTGAAAATAGGTGATTTCAAAAGGAAAACTAGTCTCCAAATCTTCCAACCATCCATTTTCAGGTGCGAAAATGTTAGTTCCAGGGAGGATAAAACTTTGCTAGAATCCCCCCCATGGCAGCGAGGGCAGCGAAACCATGGGCCACTGACACATCGAGGTGATGTGTCAGGCGTCACTAAAATTTTGCCCCAAGAAAATCTGTTGAAACTACATTCCAAGCAGTCAATTTTTCTCTGTCCAAATTATAATGTTTCACCAACCTAAATTTCCCTGAAATAAGAGGATTTCACTTCCTCAGCTAGCTTCCAGGTCGCTATGATTTGACCAGATTTGATGCGATCGTTTGAAATTTCTGAAGTTTTATATAGCTGCAATTACACCGCTGCCTTAGCTCATGAAATCCCCAGAACTGTATCACTGCAAATCTAAACTCACCATTGTTTTCTCCCTCAAAAACGTGGGATGATGAACCAAAAAAGGACCTTTAAAAGGAGACTATGAACTGCAACTTTTCCTGCGTAATAATATGTCGACGTATATATGTTCCCGAAAGGTTTTTTCAGGTTTGCCGCAACTTGGCTGAGCGAGTTATATATGTTTGTTCTGGGCGTGAAGCTCCAACTCTGGGAGTTCACGACTCAGGAAATCGAGGGAACCACCCCCTTTTCAACGACTCATTGGAGTTGTTTCCTTAATTTGCCCAAAGGTGAAGGAATCATGATCATTCACTAAACGCCAAGCTGGAACAACTATGATGTATATGAATATTTGATATCCTTAGCCAGTCTAACATAACAATGGACAACGGACCGTTTGTAGGTGTACAATGTATTGCCTGTTGATACAGGATGTCCATTGTTATGTTGGATTGCCGGTGGGTAACAATCTTTGTCTATTGGGAAGTGCAAAAATTGGAGGGGTTCCCCCTCGCGAATGACAACTGAGCACTGTTTGGGGGTTCCGCAATTGCAACGATACTTTGGCCAGCATCTTGCCATCCAAGCTTCTTTCAGAAGCTTTTGGCAAAGTTCCACATGTCCAGCAGCAGACGCCAACATCAAGGGACTTTGTCCACGTTCACTAGGTTGTTCGACGTCTGCTCTAGCGGCCAGCAGTTCTTCCACCAAAGCCTGGGAGCGAGAAACCCAATCGGCTAAGACCCTGGCGTAGTCCTGCTTGACTTTTCTGTGAAAATCACGCACCTTGGACCTGGTTCACGGCCCTTGTTGGGGACACCATGACCAACTGATGAACACAAAGAAAATTGAATATCCACATGCCGAGCGACAGTGTGAGCAGCTGCCACGGCAATGGCCAAGGGAGCAACTCCGTCACCCCCACTGCCCGCCCGACCACAAGTGTTGGGGTTCGCACGTGCTTGTAAAAGCAGCTGGCAGGACCTAAGTTTGGTGAAGCTTTTCTTGCTGAAAATCTCGGAACATTGGAGCTTTTTGAGGGTTGAATACCGAATACCTGATGTTTCTGCCGAACACCTTGGTTGGATACATAAGGAAAACCTTGGTGAGTGAAAGGAAAATTAAATTACCTGTCAACTCGTGGTGCAAAAGGTCAAACATCAAACCATGTCTTTCTCATATCAGAGATGGGGCTTCATTCTGCCACACTTCACGAAGGAAAAAACTAGACAAAGTAACAACATGTTTGTTTCTTATAAGACAGAAATCTGTAAAACCAAAACAACCCAAGTTTTAGTTTTAATGGTCAGAAGGACAACAAACCACCAACGACTCAGAAACACAAGTTAAAATTCCCGCGCCAATGCATTCATTCAGAAATTTCTTTCATCCTCCTGTTGGAAATAATGCGGCCAGCACTTGATACATCTCCTCAACATCCAAACAAATCTACACCCTGAAAACAAACATGGCGCGTGAAAATGGATTCGTGTAAAAAGAGATACCTTTTAAACTTTTGGAAACCATCATTTTCATGTTCCATGTTAAACTTTGGCAGGGTATGTCTTCACAACTTCTACGCAAAGATCATGTTAGATGCTGGTGTGGCAAACCCCCTAAAGGTCCAGCAATCAAAGAAAGCATTGCATCCTCCCACAATGGAAGTGGAACATGACCTTCTTTTGTTGGAAATCCCATGGATAAATACACACTACGCAAATACACACACACACATATGTATATATATATATACACATTTACATGTCTACTAGAATCATCAAATCTAAATATCCAATATCTGAACTGCACACAAATTCTTCCATCCCAACCTTCCAAAAAACGGATATAACACGACTTCTCAAAAACATCTTCCCAGGTGACGGTAAGCTGCCCGTTGCTGATGCTGCAGTCAAGGCTGTGCGTTGATGTTGATCCATTGCATCAGCAAATGCCGAGGCATCCAGCAACAGTTGCAGGGTAGATACGCTCGAAGCTAAGGCTGCTGCTACCAAGGGTGACATGCTACAAGTCTTCCTGGGAAAAAGCATGTCAACGTAAGCTTAGTTGCCATAGGATGTATACCCTCCAGGGAATTAACATATCCCACCCTGGGGAAAAGGAACATCATCTTCAAAATGCCATTTTTGGGGGATATGTGATAGTTCCCTGGAGGGTAATATATAAATAAATATTTGCGAAGATGTACCAAACCCCCAATAGGTTGAATGACTGCAATTCTTTGCTTTTAGATGGGCTTTTAAATTCGCGGGGGGGGAATGAAACATGTATATTTTTTTCCCCGCTAACCGTTTTTTTCAAGAGTATATGTAGCCATTCGCCAGGCTAAATCTAAAAAAATGTGTTCAATGGATTTATGTTTTTTTTCAATGCACTATTTCAATTTATTGACAAAGGCTGGAGATTGACAGTTAATGTTTTTTGCAGGTCATCAGTAACATCCAAACAAAATGTATCTGCAATACATCAGTCAACATATACAGTACTTATATATTTTTGCACATACGAAGAATGTTTCAATCAATATATATATATATATAAATATGATATCCCTTTGTATGCACAAAACAACCCATTCAGAAACTAGAACCAGATAACAAGTGATGACATCAAACGCACATGTTTGGGCTCCGAGATGAAGGTCGGTATGTAATTGATCTCACATGTAATCTCGTCTTCGGGCTGTGAACATCCGAAAACATTGATGTGCTGAAAGCACATATCATATCACATTAAGGCATTGTTGCAAGTGCATCACACCCAAAAAAAACAAAAATATTTTTTCAAAAGAAAAACGCCACTTCCAACTTCAACATGGAAATTACCCTTCCGTACCATCCCCTTTTTAACAAAAATAAATTAACAAAAACTATCATCCATGTGACGCATTCGGAGAAGCGCGGGAGGTGAGCAAAGCATTCACCACGTCATCAGCACGACATGAACTGGCCCTTGTTAAAGGCGTTATACCTTTACCTGTGAGGGACCAGACAAATTCACGCTGGAGATCACGGATCTCCAAAAAAAACATCATGCCAACTTTAAAGAGCCCAAGGAAACCCCTACTTTCTGATGACTGTTTTTTTGGTTTTGGGGTTACAACTTGCTGTTTGTTTCAGGGAGGTTTATATAAATTTCTGGCAAGACAAACTTGTGAAGGATTAATTATTTTGTTTCCAGATGGTGATGAGGTTTTCAGCAGTTTGTTGTGGGGTGGGGGATTCTGTTGATCTCTGAAGTTCTTGCATTTGCCTCTCGAGGTATCAAACATCAAAAAAACGTAGCAAAAAATGTCAAAATAACTGGAGCATAGACTACCAACCATAACTAGTGGAGGATTTTGATTGAAACTCAACAGTACCAAAACATGCACATGGCGTGGCAAAGGAAGTTGGAAGGTGCCATCAATTCTTGTCGTTGAATGTCATTGAATCACTTTCCCGAAAGGAGTCATCCATCTGAATCTCATCCACCATATTATCATCACTACTTAGCACCTGCTGCACCAAGAAACAACCAGGACAAAAGCCTGGATCTCTATAGAAAGTCTAGTTCTGTTTCAGAAAAATGAAACAAAACCTTACCCTTACAACCCACTAACCTCAGAGATCATTCATATACTTCTTTGTAAATTTCCACTAATTTGCTACAACAAAACGAATTGATCAAATTGGCCCCTGAAATTCGCCTTCAAAAAAACCAAGTCACGATTGGGTAGACCCACTTCAGCCATCCAACGCACCAATAAATGAATCATCTCAGCTTCTCCCGAGGCAGCGACCAAAACCAAGGCGGTTTCACCATCGTGCTCCCTTGGCCTTAAAAAAAAACGTGTGGTTGCACATCCAGCATCGGTGAGTGAGTGCCACTTTTTGGTGGATTTATAGGTGAACCACGTAAAAAAAAAAACACGGCCTTACTTTGCATTGAAATATTGGTTGTTGCGTAGGGATCCTTATAATTAATGGTTTGTTATAATCCCTCGATAACTGGGTAGTATATGTATACCCTAAACAACTGACTAGGCGCTTTTTCATTGCTCAGGTGGACCTTTGCTGCCTTTAAACGGGTGATTCACAAAATCCTTTGGCAGCGAACTTAGCATAAATACCAACATCTACAAATCCTCTACAGTATTCACAAATACTCCCCGGAAAACTAACATGGAACCCCAAAATGGAGGTTTGGAAGATGATTTTCCTTTTCAAACATGTGATTTTCAGGTTCCATGTTAGTTTTTTGGGGTGTAATCCAAAATTCAAGATCTGGACTACTTAAGGCCCCCTTCAACCATTATCCCTTATGACTTTCGGCTCCATTATCTTCAGAGGTACTGATGCACATCAGCTTTATGCTCCAGCATCTCCCGCACCATCTGCGTATCACCACATTGCAACCAACCGAAAAAGGCCTCCGGCACAATGGGCGCCTGGTGCTTCAACAATACACCTCAGGTCATCAATAGGTACCCCCAAGTGGTATCTGAGTATATCCAATCATTCCAAATTAAAAAAACGTTGAAAAAGACATAATGACATGGGGATTTGGGTGATATTTCAAGTAGCTCCGCAATAAATAGGAATCAAACACAATGCATGAACCTGGTTTCATCTTACTTATTTTTGCGGACTGAGCGGGTGAACATGCTTAGGGATTCGGGCTATGTACCTGAATTCGGCTCTTCCATTCAAAGCTTGCACTCAATGAAGCACCATTTGTGCTCATGTTGGATTTCGGTGATGTACCAAGATCCTCAATATTTACATTGCTTCTGGTTGAACAACTATTGAACAAAAAAACGTTGCTACACTGCGAAACCACGCAAAACAAAAAAAAACACGTCAATCTTGAAAAACGGAAATGTAGTTGACAACTTTCTTGTCCACAATCTACCACTGCCAAAGACTAACTATACATTCCTACAACACCACATGCAAACATCATAAAAACTACCAATCTCTCCACTCTTTTCTTTCATGCCCCAACCGCCCCAACCCATCCACACCACACAAATCATCATCCCCTAACCTTTCACCCTTATAAGTCGCGTGTGGTTCCACGATTCTGCACGCTTGAAGCCTTCACCAAGGCTGCCGACAACGTGGAGGATCCACGCAGCGCCAAGGGTGAAGCTTCCAACAAACGTTGCAGGAGCTCCGTGGGACCTGCACCTGGGATCTTATGGTTGGAGCCATAGAAACCCAGATTTGCCCTGGTTGGCCTTCCAGGGAAATCATGGGTGGTTCATATGAGAATATGAATCTAGTTGGTGGTTTTTCACCAACCCATTTGAAAAAATATGCGAAAGTCAAATTGGATCATTTCCGCAATTTTTTGGGTGAACATAAAAAATATGTGAAACCACCGCCTAGGGAAAAAAAAACATGGCGTATGGTCAAAGCCCTAAAAATAGTGTTAAAGTTTAATCCAATTATCCTTACAATGGATAATTTCAGGCAAATGATTTATGGTTTCCTGCATTTACCTACATTTACCATACAAATCTTCTAAATGTGGGTAATTTTTTCAACATGGATCCTATGGATTCTACTGATTGGTTCATAGGGGTCCTTGTATATAATGGCTTATTATAACCCCTAATATAACTGGGTAGTAGTCTACAGAATCCCCTCTATACAGAAGAGAGCCAAGGTTTTGGTTACTGCTCCAATGAAATCATGTTTAAAAAATCAATCTGTGAAATGTGATCTTTGTTGAAACTGTTGATTCAGGCATGGTTGTGTTATAAATTGGATGGTCAAACTAATTGAGAAACCTAAACCATAAACATGTGCATGATGGCTGACAATGCCAGCAACTGCTATCAAACATAGAAGTCTAACTTTTCATAACTTTTCCACATTGTAGTGACAATGAATAAAGTCTGTGATGGTGAACAATGACAATAAAGATGATCATTCTAAATCTGGTGATCTTCAAGTAGAACCAGCCAATTGCTCTTGCAAATGCAGTTCAACACCACTCACATAAGGAAAATCCCATGAAAATCGGATTCCCAATCCTTCAGGGAGGGTTGCGAAATTTTACCAGCTACACAGGTGCACACACACCAGAATCCACCCCCCCCCCCACGTCACAATCAACCACACTTTCCCTGTTGTTTTGTTTCTTTAATGTTTTTCATGTTGTGAAGCCAAAGGTACCCGCAGCTTCACTTAAAGGTGTTTCACCCAAGTCCTTGGAATGGTTGTTTTTTTTTGTTTCCACTTGGAATAAACCATCAAAGGGTGAAGAAAACGGGTTGAAACCCAACAAATATTTCTGTCTCGCGAATTGATGGATGAACTGCTATCCAAAAATGATAAAATCGGGTTGTGAGTGTATACACCATTGATCCGACATGCATGGGTTTGATGCAAACGTTGATCCATATAATCCAAAACGGTAGAGTATCGATTTGAAATTATCTGATCGGACGTTGACTAGTATGGATTATCCGCAGCTGGTTCAACTGGGCCAAATAATACTGGTATTCAAATTTCTGTTGAGTCACTGAGTATCACAATTTTGACACGACTTTTTATTGAACAAAGTTCAATCCCAGTTGCAAAAAAACACATAGGCTCTGTTCACCCAAACAAATTCCCTGAAATCTTGAAGACCTCTAGCGGTAGCACCTCAGAGCACTCACTTCACTTCAAACGTAGCCAAGAATCACTTGCTCTGGTTACATCTGCCGATGCTTTCAACAACGCTTCGATACAAGGTCGTGCAGTGATACCCAACTGGACAGCCCGCAACAAGGCTGTACCACGGTGTGGGTCAACTGCATTGGCCTGGAAGTTTGGAACCCATCCGTGGGACCGTGGGAAAGGGGGATACTGTTGGAAGAAATCCGAAAGAACTTGGGATGTACAAAATCTGGTAATGGGACAAACTACCAACCTCAACTGGTTAGCCAGATTTCATCCATCAATAGTATGATTCAGATATAGTGAGACTTTTCCGTGTGGAATCGCAGGCTAGTTCCAGATTTGTTTCATGTTGTCATAGAATTTTGATTAGATATTAAAACGCTCTTTCTAGATCTCATGAGACCACAACATGGTCTACTCTTCCATGGAGTGCCAATTAGGTTCCATGCCATGAATCGT
The DNA here is from genome assembly GCA_000507305.1 of Breviolum minutum Mf 1.05b.01. Taxonomy (NCBI): domain Eukaryota; class Dinophyceae; order Suessiales; family Symbiodiniaceae; genus Breviolum; species Breviolum minutum. The sequence continues at coordinate 181,639 of DF239577.1, forward strand.
GGCCCAGTGGCATGTATACTGACTGTATCTGAGCCGCCTTGCTGATGGGCAGAATTGTTCAGTAGTGGTAAACCAACAAGTTACTGTAGTTGGCAAACGCATACGTTTGAAGATCCTGGTGCTGAAGTTCACCAACTTCTCGTCAAGTCGGGGCGAGTTCTATATCTACCAATGGGTCGTGCACCTACATCGACCCTCCGGTGTATAATCCAACAACGGAAAATCTCGACACTTTTAGGTGCCTGTCATACATGTATGACAATGCATCAATAATTAGACTAGATATTTATATCCAAGATATCCAGTGGGAACACCAAAGTGATTTGCAGCCAGCTACAAGTAAACAAATTATATAGATTCCCCAAAAAATATCTATAGATTGGGTCCTGCCTAAACACAAGTTGAACCACAGTGGATGGTGAAGCTTAATAGGGGTTCCCTTCATGTATTGACCCATTGTGAACCAGAGGTTTTGGCAACCCCCAATCCATAAAATTACATCACACACACCCACCGTACCTCCAACAGTCCCCCGAAAAAAATGGGTTCCAAGGTACATCCACTCGATGTGCCAGTAAGGCTTCCACTAAATGCTGTTGTCCTTGCCGTGCCGCCAGCACTAAGGAGAGTTCTTTCGGTAAATCGTTGGGAAGCTCGGCTAAAACACTGGAAGAATCGTTGTGGCTCACCTGGGGGCTCCAAGCTGGCGAGAAGGGCGTCCAGTGACGGTGAAGTATGTGGAGGTTGTTGATGCTTGGGTTGATATATTTCCTGGGGAAGGTTTTAGTGTATATATATATATATATATATATATGGTCACCCCCCCTCCCAGGGCCTACCTGCAGGAGGGGGTGTATCACATATATATATATATATATCTCTTCATCTTCATCTTTCAAAATGTGGCACATGCAAAAACCACTGTAAATACCAGTGTTTTTTGAATACACTATATGTAAAATGCTTTCTATTGCAATCATCTGTCCTTAAAAAACACCCAATAATGCAAAACCAGAATCCGGTTCTCCATTTTCAAAATTTCGACCAGAAAATGAAGACCCTCTGCACAAATTCTGAGGTTCACCATCAAAAAACACAGGGAAAATGCAATTTTTTCGAATAAACAACATAATTTCACATAAGACCTTCATAAAACCTGCACAGGCCCAAGATTCCCAAGATTCCCGATGAACAAAGTGCAGGATTCATGCACAGGCCCAAGATTCCCAAGAATCCCAAGATTTTTTGGAACTTTGTCAGGGTCTTGCCTGATAGTTCCTCAAAATCTTGGGGTTCTTGGGAATCTTGGGCCTGTGCATGAATCCTGCACTTTGTCCATCAGGAATCCTGGGAATCTTGGGCCTGCGCAGGTTTTGTTCCCTTCAGTAATCTTAAAATCATCATTTTTGCTTCAATATCTCTACGGACGTTAACGTCTACACTTCCGAAATTTAATCGGGGATAATGTTCTCAAGTCCTTCCTAGCTAGAAAAATTTGAAGTTCCCAATGGACATAATGTTGAGAAACGATTAATAAAGGGGTAGTAAAAAAATGAGCACTCCTTGAGGTGATTAATAAAGGGGGAGGTAAATAGAGTGGTCCAACTTTTTTGGTGGCCATTTTTTTGACTATGCTTTTATCTCTTTGAAACTTACATTTTGATCAATTTCTATTCCAGAAGCTGTATTATCTAAATGATCCTATTCATTTCCTATTCACTTCTTGTTCATGTCCTCTTCATTCCTATTTTTATTTCTTGTTCATTGCCTATTCATTTCTGTTCATGTTAGTTCATTTCTTTTCATTTCCTATTTATTTCCTATTCATTGCCTATTCGTTTTCTTTCCATTCATTCGTTTTTTTCATTGCCTTTGACCTGAGAAATTTACCAAAGTTCCCAAAAGCAATGTTTTTTTTTATCAATTTCTTATTCAAAAACTATTTATTTCAAGCCCCAAATCAATCGGGATATTCATTTCCTGTTCATTTTATTTCCTTCCGTTTCCAGAGTTTTTCAAAAAAGTGATTTATAAAGGGGGTAGTAAATAAAGTTTGGGGCCTGGATGGCTAACCATTTCCNAGAATTGCAAATGCTTCAAGACCTGCTTGCTTAGACTTTAGGTCCCTATAGGTGGTTCCTTTTCAGTTTTGAGGTAGTATAAGGTGGAAGATTAGCATTGGCGAGGGTTGAAAACAGAGTGATTTTGCATCTTTAGCGTCATTTGGCAGGCCCTGGGAGGGGGGGTGAGCATATATATATATATATCCCCTGCCACTTGGCACCGGCACCTTTGGCTTTCAGTAAAATAAATATATACAAATATGCGTGTGTGATATACAAAAATAAATGTATTTATAACTCAAAACATATACAATTTAGATCTACATGTATAGAAATTAAAAAACAAAACAAGTTCTTCATACAATCTAACGACACTCAGGGTCCATAATGCCCCAAACAAAACAAACATCTCACAAACCCTCACAAAAAGGATCAAAAAGGCCCACCATTCGGAATCCATGTCACCTCCTGTGTTTTCTCACCATCCTCGCTATCTGAATCGCCCAGACCGTTGAAACGAGAATAATCCAAGCGCGCCATGGCGGAGGCTGGGCGGGCTGGCAAGGTTGATTTCCATGGATTCATTGGGAATCTATGAAAAATCAACAGCATGTGACAAACATGGGAGTTGGAGCTACAAACAAAAAAATCCCCCAACAAAAAACAGGTGTCTGTTTTATGTGTTGACTTGGTGGTTGACCATGACTTCTTAAAAATCCAAACTTGTATGTTCCAACAAAAAACCTGGACATTGTCATTAACCCTACGGACTGGAAAGGATGCGATTTAATTCTTGGAACGTTATTATAATAGGCCCTATGACAAGCTGGGACATGAAAAGCCTTTTTCCAACCCTTGCTTTTGGAAGGGGTCTGGAGGAGAATCACGCTGTTATATGGGAGTTCAGTGTACATCAATTGTACTCTATATCCTCATAATTTCACTCCATTTGCCTTCACTTCAGCTTGCCAAGCCCAATCGCAGATTCGAGCCCATCAACATGTTTGTCCGGTGAAATCATCAAAACTTACAATTCAGTAAGATGAATTTAAGATTGTGCTTCCAGGCGTTCAATGAAAAATAAAGGAGCCTATATCTATAATTTATATTTTGATATATTTATATTATATCCATCATCAACCATCGATGATCAACAATCAATTCTTCATCTTACAAAAAACATTCAACAAAACAAGTGGAAAATTTGCACAATGGACAGGGGTCATTATATTACATACCCAAACAATGCATTATTATAAGAGAAATCCCTCAAATTTACCATAAATTTGCATTGTTTGATTCACCCCAAATGAGTCTCATCTAATGACCCCCAAAATGGGACCTTTTCAGTAAGCCACAACTCCATATTGAATAGACACGAGTTGTTGCACATTGAGGGTCAAAGCTCAATCATAACAGGCTCCAGTCGTGGTAATTCTAATCCATCACTATTCAGTCTCAATGTTTTTTGGTTACCACTACCACCTTGATTTGATAATAATACTGCAACATCAAGAAAACGCATATGTTTATTTCAGAGTTTTCATGTCGGGAAGTCGCAGGGTACACGGATGTATGGATGTATCTGAATGCGACTAGACTCCTATGCATTTTTGTCGATCCATGTCGAAAACAAGCTTATCGAAACATGTTCATCCAAAAAGGAAAAATCTCAACCGCTCAACTTCGTTAAGTTTAGACCACTACAAAAAAAACACCCAGAAGTTGAAAAGGTTTCGGATTCTAACCCCTTCTGCGAACAGCCCAACCGCGATTTCAACCATCCGTGGATTCGGAGTGGGAAATGTTCAGCGTCCTTGTGACCGGAAAGGCCAGGACAACAAGTCGTAGGCTCCAGCCACGATGGCGTCAAAGCCATCTCCCAATGTCCTGACAGGTGTTGTCAGGGTGTACCTTCCTGTTTAAACGAAAGGTAGGGATGAAAATGCGCCTGGAAAATCCTTGTTTCCAATGTCAAGTGATATGTAATGAATGGAATTTATATATATATATATATCCGTGTTGTATATAGAAAACTTGTCAATGATTGGTGGATGTTTCATTGCTGGGTTGCCAAATCGTAATAAAATCATTTAAATTTGACAAAAGTCTACTTCTTTTGACTCATCTTTCAAACATGACCAGATATACTGAGTCAAGGGTGATTCCAGGGATGGTAAGTTTCCCATACTATTCCCATATCTTTTGGGATTCTGGACTGGCAGCGGTATGGGAATAGTATGGGAAACTTACCATAAAGGGGTCGCTTTATTTATTGGGGGTCCCTGAAAATCCCACTGACTAATATTTGAGATCCATTGCGGAAAAGAATCAAACACAAACACACGGATGACGGTCACTTCCCGCATCTTTAGGCACTTCTCATGTTGAGATGTTACCAGTTGCGGGTGCATGGCAATGAGTGTCTCTTACACTTATATTGATCTACCAATTTCTACGCCGTGTGAGGATGTAGTCAAAAACATGCGGTTTTTAACTTGAGTCTTCAGCTGGAGCAACACAAACAAATGGAACTGATTGCATAGTGAATGCAAATCTATAGTTGGTGTTTGAACCAACCCATGTAAAACATATGAGTCAAAATGGATCATTTCCCTAGGGGGGGGGGAAGATTTGAAATTTTAAACAGTGTTTGATGCCACCCAGCTTGAAACTATAGTGAATGTTCCAGAAACCCATGATCAAATTTGCTTTGCCAAAGGTCCCTGGGAAAAAAACACATCCCTCAAAGTGATACTGTGCATTCCCTAGTCATTTGTAATCAGCAGCAGCATAGCAACGAGCAATTCTTCAATCTGTCGATGCATTTCCTGTCCCACACAATATAGGACTTTTGGTGTCATGTTGGTTTACCAAAGAGGTAAAATCATAGCGACTTGAACCGGAGTTGGTGGAACACTCAACCCCATAGCATGCATGGGACTGGTATATTTTCCTACATGTACCATAAAAATCAACCATCCATGTAGGTGATATATATATATATATAAATATATATATATATAAATATACCCTACATGGATCCAATGGGAACAGGATGAAAAAATCGTCGTTGAAACGTTAGACCAAGAGGCTGAATCACCTCCTCATAGAATCGCAAAGGCTCCTGTGAGACGCCTTGGTGGACTTGGTTTTCAGCCAGGTGGTGGTAATTGTTGGGAAAGCCCAAGCCATGGCTTTGGGAAACAAAAAATGCGGCCAAATACATACACCCAAGTCATTCTTTCTTGAGGAATGGAATCTTCCAACCAAATCTTTGTGGCTCAAATACGCCTCACATTAAAAAACTTTAGCACCGACAAAGTGGGCCCCGGAAAACAAGTTACAACTTATAACTTCTGACTAGAGGGTTTTAAATCTCCACTTCTAAGGGGTTGTAAACATCTAACCCCACTTAGATACCCATGTATTTAAGGCTAATTATACTCTCATTAATGTCGGCTCAGAATACCAGTCAATTTTTTAGGCTTATAAGTCTATAAGTATAGGGTGAAATATCCCCAGTCAGCCATTTCTACGGTCATTTTTAGGGCCCCATAACTGCGTTTATAAACTATAGTTGGTGGTTTCAACTATTTGAAAGAAATGTTCGTCAAATTGGATCATTTCCGCCAATTTTCGGGGTAAGAGTATCAAAAAATCTTTTGAAACCACCACCTAGTGATGGGTTTTTTCCTGTAATCACCAACCATCTAACCTACATATAAACTTTCAATAAACCATGTGACACAACTGGGATCCCATATAAATAGCCTATATATCCCATCATTGGGTGACATACTTCCCTAAATCTGGCCAAAATATAATATTTCACCAACCTACGTTTTCCTGAAATAAGGGGTTGATCCGTTACTAAACCACGTATTTTGGGGTAAATCGGTCCTGTGAGGTCGCTATAATTTGACCAGCTAAATGACTGGGATTTTCAGGGACCCCCAATAATGGGATCCCTTTATGGTAAGTTTCCCATACTATTCCCATACCACTCCCATAAGAATCCCTAAAGATATGGGAACAAGTGGTTGGGTGGGAAATGTCATCCCTTAACCTAACCTAACCAACCCCCACCCGGGTGTAGTACACCGAGGTACGAATAGCACGATGCTGATCCCCTTGACGTCGAGGAAGGCGGAGATTGGTATGTTTTCCTAAGACAAAAACCAAGGGGAAATGACTGGAAACGTATGGGAAATCCAGGAAAAAATTCAGGAAACATCCCGAAAATTCGTGAAATGTGTATGAACTTACAAAGAAACTTGTGTATCCAAAAAAACAAGCGCAAATTGTGAACTAGATTAAAGTTGAACCTGCCAAGTTGCGCCCATCCTAAAAAAGGAAACAATCATATTCCATTATTTTTTGTTGGGTGTAATCTTGCTATTAGATCGATTAGCTTCTGAAGGAAGCTACCATTTCTATCTCGATTTCCGAAGAGGCTTTGAAACCTGAAACGAAAAGAAACCCGAGGTGCTTGGCTGACGTCCCGAACGCCAGAGTGCCAGCACAAATAAGAAGAGCATTACCTCGATAAAGAAGCCCGAACACAATAGGAAGGAAGGAATAGGCAAAATCACCAGCAAATCTACACCCCCCGAAAATACATG
>DF239577.1:188569-213620 GCA_000507305.1 Breviolum minutum Mf 1.05b.01
ATGTTAGTTTTCGGGGGGTGTATACAGACCAAATTGAGTGGAAAGAAAAGAAATTACCCTTCCCAAACTAACATGTCAATGAAATGATTTCTTAGTCGGAAATACATGTTCGCCAGATTGCAAGTGTAAACTTCAAGGTTACAATTCACGACACTTCATGGATTTCTTTTGTGAGATGATAGTTTTGCCCTTTGGGGTCTCCTGCGCCAATTGCTAGGTAGCGTCTTGCATGAATTATCGGGCGCTATTGTAGGCACAATTCAAAAAAACTAAACAGGTGGCATATTATTTAATTTTGCTCACAAGGAGGGACAGGCAGCAAACAAAAGGATGGAAAGTCACAGGCAAATCGACATGCTCCAAACAGTGCTACTGTATATATATATATATCACACCTCAAAAACTCTCTCAACTATAGATATTTCCGAAGAAACAAAATCAGACTCCAGGGCCAATCCCCCCCAATGATTTTCTAAAAATTTGAATAAATTTGATCTATCATTCTTAAGATCTCTTAAGATCTCTCAACCATAACCTTTCCTGGAGCTTCGTTTGTTGAAACAACTTCACAACGGTCCATGGACCCCAAACACCATCCCATCGACCATGACAACACCTTCATCAACATCAGGCTCCAGGTACGAGTGCAACCTCGTTCTTCCCAAAGCTCCAGGTTCCAGCAATAGGTTCACAATAGAAACAGAGTGATCCTTGTTTTGACGAAGGGCTGCTGTTTGACAGATTCAGTTCAGAGATATGATGGTTTTGGCTAATCTACTCACCTGAAAAGTTGGAATTTGTGTTTGAAATGAGTGTTCCCTCCCTTACAACTAACATATATGCTGTGAAGAATTGATTTTTTTGGAAGATTATATTTGTTTTTAAAATGGTGCCTTTTCTGGGGACTTGTTCATTTTCGCTGGGGTATATCCTGGAAATTATTTAACATGGATACTTCAAACAAGAAACTGGATGGTTTGTAAAAGGTAAGTCCCTTCAAAACTATAGTTACTTTGGGGTATATACCCTACCCTAAAACCACTAGCTCGCCGGCTCAAAAATGTTGGGAGGCTAATTACTTTCCTTCTGGGATACGCATGTTTCAGGGACTATGTTTTAGGGAGGGTAAAACCAAGGAAATTCAATAGAGCGTCCACGTTAAATTTCAGGGATGTATACAATATGCTGAAGTTTATTGTGGGGTAGATAGAATACACAGCAATTTTGGTGATGTTTGCTTTTGTCTTGGGGCAACACATTCAACCCACATGATGTTAGACATAGCCTACTCATGTTGGTGCAAATTGCTCCATCTTTATTCTCAATCCAAAAATCAGAGAATCAAATAATGTATGCAACATGTGCAAAGTGTATAATATCAACAGAAAAATACAAAGAGTACACGTCCAATTGGCTTGTCATTAATTAAAAACATGTTTTTTTCAACGCTATGAGTCATCGAAAACCCGAAGCCAAAAAAAAACGCAAGGAGTTAAACATATCAAGAGCTTCAGTGTTTCATCCACAAGAGTTACACTTTTTGGTGGGGAAGATTCTGAACAAACAAAAATCATGGCCAGTCAACCTACCCCCATGTAAGGTACCCCCATGACAAATGAAGCCTTAATAGGGGGCTTTTTAACCATAGTTGTTCCCTCAATAAGGCCGAAAATTAAGGTTTCATTTCTCATGGGGGGTACCTGTACCTTACATGGGGATAGGTTGACCAACCCTCTGGCAGTTTTTGAGCCATCAGCTTCAAGGATTGCGTTGCACGCTTCATTCAGCATCTTCAACTGAGAAAGAATCCTTAAGTATCTATCAAGATCAGAAATCGTTGGATCGAAAACAGGGGTCACATTAAAGGATGACCATTAGGATCCATACCCAAATTCATTGGAAAGGAAATTTCCTACCTCAACAGTTTCACCACCATTTTTTCAAAAAAAAAGTGGGTTAACCACGTCCAGAGTAAGGGCCCTTTTTTTGGAGAAAGTTGGGGGTTTTAACATGCCCCAAAAACAAGGGGCTCCCAATTACGACCTGCATGAAGTTTCCAAGGATCCATCCGTCGTGCTGGCATTGTATTTCACATGTGTGCGAGAATTGGCGCAAGCACCTCGCGAAACCAAAAACAGGCAAAAAACACGGGGTGCTTTTGGTAATTTCTGCGGGTTCCAATGAAGTCTCGGGATTTCGAAGATCAGTATAGGTATGCTAATAGGATCAATCTACCTAGGTATAACACGAATGGCCAGGTGAAAACACAAATCATCACAATCATCTTGTCATGCTGATGCTGCACGGCATGTTAACCTCCATTCCTTGCGAGGTTGTGTCCGACACCGGGAAAAGAACATACGCTGTAGACCCACTGCAGACTGCAGAGGTATGTAAGTGTAAACAACCACCCCGAATCGGTGATAAGCGATAAGTGACTATATACTAGGGTGTTGAAGGAAGTGATCGTAACGATCGTTAGTAAGTTGGTTTATTTCACCTACTTAGGGGACGTATCCAACCTACTTAGGGGTTATAACCCATTTACTAAGTACCATGGACATTCCAGTAACTATAGGCACTAAGGATCACCTGATAACAATAAAAGTCCCCTGGTGGCCACTGCTATTGGGTGGGGGTGGGGCATTAAGACCAGGCTGCTGACTGCTGCCAGCAGTCAGAGTCACTATGCCCAACCCTCTAGGGAACGATCACATATCCCACCAAACGGGAAGTTCGGAAAATCATCGACTCAAAATTGACTTTTCAAGGAATATGTTAGTTGTTTGGAGGGTATTCATAAACCCACCCAATCATGGAATATGTGACGATTAAGTGGCTCCAAATAAATAGCTCAAGATGAACAAGCAAAACTTATGAAACAAAAACATCTAACACCGTAGCTCCCGTGGACCCGTGTAATTTGATTTAAAAATGACTCCCGGCATCTTCTCGCTTGTTTTAAACAACCTGCCATCCACATCCATATATTCAAAATAAACATAATAATATACCCTCCGGTAAACAAACATAGCAATGGAAAATCCCCATCTTGAATAGGAAATACATCTTCAAATGGTGGATTTTCCATTGCTATGTTAGATTACCGGAGTGTAACCAAATAACCAAAATGAATCCAATGGTTCAATGAGGGTGATGCTCGTATTTAGATTGATTTTGGGATCTTGACTTCGTTGAATGTCTCCAAAAAACCCAAGACACAGGCTTCAGGAGTGCACTGATCTGTGGCCTGTGGCAAAGCGGACTTCAATTGGTCAAGTAAATTTAACATTTTCTGAAAAAAAAAAACTAATTCATCTTCCAAATCTTCATTTTTGGGGTTGCATGTTAACTTTTCGGGATATAAACGGATATAATATAAGTTACTAGGGTGTCCAAGGATCCGGTTTATTTCACCTACTTAGGGGACATATCCAACCTATACTTATTATATAGGGGTTATAACCCATTTACTACCCTCTGGTAAACTAACATAGCTGGCTGGAAAATTCCCATTTTCAATAGGAAAGACATCTTCAATTTCGGGGTCCATTTTCCTGCCAGCTATGTTAGTTTACCGGAGGGTAAGTACCAGCAGGACATTCCAGTAACTATAGGCTATAGGGATCACCTGATAACAATGGGACCAGGCTGTAGGGAACCATCACATATCCCACCAAACGGGAAGTTCGGAAAATCATCGACTCAAAATTGTCTTTTCAGGGACTATGGACTATGTGATCGTTCCCTGGAAGGTATCCATAAACCCACCCCAAACATCTTTTTAAAGTGAAGTTCGTATAGCCCAGCCTTCAAGCCTTGATTTGTGTAACCATCATGGTAAGACACCCCCCGGATGGAACGGAAAAAAAACATTGGAAGCATCCAAATTTCGGTGGCCGGCCACAAATTTGTGGGTGGTTTATTAAAAGGATCTGGACCTCAATTTTTTGAGGGATCAAATGATTTAGTAGTGTCAAAAAGTATATAAACAAATACTATCGCGAGGGGATAGGGATGGATTACGGGATCCCTGGTTAGAGAGAGATACATCCCTAATCTTATGTAAACGCACAGCGTGTCCACGTGGGAATTTCTGCTGGCTACGCTGCTTGCGCTGGTTACTATCATCTTGTCTTGATTAGCTCTTTGTGCATTTAGTCATGCAAGTGGTGTGACCATTGTCACTGTTGATACCAGTGGTCCTAGTACATCGGGTGTAATACATATATTTTTGATACTCCTTATGAATCTGATTGTCTCTGGGCATCCCTAGAACTGTTGATTCAGACACCACCACGAATTCGGTAAGCACAAACAAAAACATCCGCAATAAGTTATATATATATATATGTATACTATATCATAAACTACCAGTAATATGAAACTTATATATGTATATTTACATATATATATATAAATAAATTTATAAACATCAACACACAGGAACAAACACAAACCACAAAACAGCTCTTCATACATTCTTCCCAGGGCTGGGCACTTCACCTACCCGTGTGAACAGTTCACATCCATAAAACGGGTGCCTCTGTACAAGCTGGTAACCTGGGTGCTTCGCAAGCATAACAAGGATGACCATCGAGGCTCACGTTCCTTGGATGTTTGGTGCTCAACCGTCTGTTTGGGGAAACCAATGGTTAAGAAGCCCTTAATAAGGCCCTATTTTCTGGGGGGATGGATGGGTACCTTATGGGGGGGATAGGTGAACTTGCCATGAAAGTAGGGAAAATGCCGCCAACCTTTGTTGAAATTCAAACATGTGTTGGTTTCCACCTGTGTGTTGCCCCGTACGAGTTGATCATTCGACAATCCAACGGAACCAGCGAAATGATTCTCACTGGTGAATGCTGTATGTATGCAGGTATGTATGTATGGATGCACGCATGCATGCATGTATCTCTAGTTGGTGGTTTCAACCCACCTGAAAAATATTAGTCAAATTGGATCATTTCCCCAGGTAGGGGTGAAAATAAAAAAGGTGAAACCACCACTTAGATCTAGATTGCATGCACTTTCACTTTGGTCCATATCTTGAGTTTTTACTTCAACCACGACACATGCTTTCCAAATTGGGACTATAGCAGCAATCCCCAACATTCCAGAGAGTACAACAAAAAGCAACGACCCGCGCACCTGCAGGAACCCTGAAATCTTTAAAACCTGAAACCATGTTTGACATGGTTTTTCCCATTTTTTCACAACCCACAGAATTCCCGATTTTTATATTTTCCCTGTCATGTTTGTTTACGCATAGAGGCTAGGCTTTTTTTACACCACCAGGGTGAGTGACACGAGCTAAACCACTTGTGGTGAGTGACACGAGCTCCCGGACAAAGGATGAATTTTGACAGGTGCAGTTCCTCAGCCAAGCCATGATGGCTAGTCACAACCTACCCCCGGGCACCTAACCTAACCCAGAAATTAAGGGTTTTATTAATAGCCCGGCCTTATTAAGGGAAACCAATGGTTTTCATAAGCCCTTAATAAGCCCTTTGTGGGCCTTATTTCTGGGGTGGGAAGGGTACAGTACATGAAAGAGGGGGGAGGTTGACTGGCCAAAAAGCAGTTGCAAGTTCATTAGAGACAAAAAAAACGACACCAGAGAAGCAGAAATATATAATATACTACATCCTCCTGGCCTCCTGGGAACGATCACGTATCCCCTTTTATAGCCACTTTTGATGATGATCTTCCTGTTCCCCGGGTGGAATATGTGATCGTTGCCCGGAGAAAATATCACAAGAAAACGATCCTTGGCGTTTAAATTGGCATTGAGGCAAAAGTGAAGTTGTTTCTTAAATGCCGGCCCTTGAAGTGTTGATTTGGTCAAGCAGGACTCAACACACTACGCTACACACTCCAACGACCAATTCGGACAATGGATTGTCCCTGCAAGGGGCTCATAGCTACATTGTTCACCCTCCGTTGGGCAAAAGCGTGTCATGGCAGCCCTTTGGTTTTCACCCACGCTGTGAAGTACACATGCGAAAGTGTGTTATTTTGGACCTGTGCGTCGTGCTAGTTCTGTGCCCTTTCTGGCTTTAAGCGGAAACTGGCTTTGAAAAAGACACCAACAGGTTCAATATCATAGTTATTGAAAAATCACATCCATAATAATTAAATACATCTTATCAGTGATGCAGTGATGCACATAATTCAGCTATACATTCTGATATCCCTTAGGTGAATATAACATCGCAACTTGTTCATTTTAACATGCTTACATCTTCTTCATTGCGCATACATGGGCGGACTTGCACGAGCCACAACTCCCGAACGGAACTGCTGATAGTCACCCCGGCGGTTGAATGCTGAAGGATTTCCAATTCTCACCACCAAATTGGTATACCTCCCCAATATAAACAGGCCACAGGGGTGATTGTACATAATCTACGATGAGCAGTGGTGCTTGCTGCTCATACTCCTTTTCCCCGCTTTCTCTCTGTATCTGAACATCCAGTCAAATTAAACATATATGCTGATGTGCTCCTTCCTGGCCACATCACAAAACAAATTCGACCAAAGATACAGTATCTCTAAATCAAATACACCCTGGAAGATTGACATGGAACCTAAAAAATCCACCAAATTAAAAGGAACAACATCTTCCCAACATCCATTTTGGGGTTCCATGTTAATTGTCCAGGGTGTATACACATCTATACCTAACTAGTTCCTAATAGCTTCTGTTTTGGTCAATGTCTTTGGTCATGAAAAGCTCCTTGGCTTTACTTCCCTTTCATTCGGATGGCAGCAGCATCTGCACCAGTTGATATATCAGCCAATCAAAATTCTAAGTTTTAGGCACATCCCCAGGTCCTCATCCCTTTTTCTTGAGAGTTTTCAATAGGACGAGAAGACAGAAACACTAACCACCAGCCAAACATCGGATGAAAATAACTGTTGCTTCCCCTACAAGTTCTAGAAATCCCAGATGGTCGCATATCTCAACCATCGTAAAACCTTCATGCATTATTTTGGGTGCCCATAATCCCTGACCTAGTTGGTGGTTTCAACCCCTTTGAAATATAGTCAAAATGGGAATCCTCCCCAAATAGGGCTGAACATGAAAAGGTTCAATGTTCTGAGGTTTCCACCATCCAGCAAACCATTTTTCCACCCAGGTGATTCAAAGTGACCTTAACCATCCCAAAAAGGTCATAAAGACTTGCCACATCAACATTTCCCCAAACAAAACCTCAATGGCAACAAATCGCCCTTGGCCTTGAAGGCTTGCGAGATGGCTTCCGAACACCTTGTTCGCCGGTGGGGTCCGCAACCCATCTCTTTTCAAAACACCATGTTTTTTTGTCAAAAATGGCTTCATCTTCCGGAGAAAAAGAGCCGAACATGCGCTTTGCAATCATTTGAAAACACCAAATAGCTTGAGATAACTTTTGTTTTTAAAAGTCTCAAAAGTATATAGAGTACCTGAAATTTAAGATCTATTGAACAGTCACATTCCAGCCAGAAAAAGTTGTTATCATTAGTTATACGAATCATTTTTTAGGCATACACCCACTGTCACCCCATCCAGTGTCAAATGTGTGTATGTAAAGGCCATGGGCACATCAGTATAATCTCTGCACATGCATTCCGTATACTTGTAAAACTTATATAAACTTATTCAGGCCCTAGATATGTCCTAATCCTGATTAGGTATCTACTACTACGTTGAAATCACATCTATCGATTCTGGTATTATAATGCATTCTATATCTACAGTTCCATACATCTTTTTTGTCGATGTGAATTTTTCACGTCTTGTGTGAAAAGTACCCCCCCCCCCCAAAAAAAAAAAGAAAGAACCAAGACCAGTGTTATGTTTATTGTCACCCAGTGTTTTGCTTTGCCTCAACAACAATGCCAACAAACTTCCCGGAACAAAAAAAACACCTGGAAGATCCTGATGTTAAAAAGCAATATCCCGAGTTTCTCCCGTCAATTCCCATTCCCTGCGTACAGTATTGCTTGGTACGAGCCCTATACGAAACCTGCTTCTTTTTGGGGATTTGGGAAGGCCCAAAGATGGCACCTGGTTGCGAAATCTATTTTGACCATGGAGTTTGTTCTTTATATTTCATGCATTTTACATCTACCCTCTCTGAAACTAACATATCCCCTAAAATTGAGGATTGGAAGATAATGTGTTTCCCTGTCTGAAGGGGCTTCCTTGTAGGTACCATGGTAGTTTCAGGGAAGGCTAGCAAACAAAACGGTTGCTTGGGAGTACTTGATTTAGGACCTCAAAAAAGCCAGCAAAAAAGGCACTCCTGCCAACGTAACTTACTTGGCAAACTAGATTTGCGGATTGGTCCTTCAGCAGCCGGTGTAGTGAGGTTATGTGAGGTTAACAATAATAATCTAAGAGTTATTGACTGCAAACCAAACTATATTGACTATTGTTGATATTGTTGACTATTGTAAGCATGTACATATGTGAACTATGACAATTCACGAAACAAACACAACACGGCATGTTGAGACAATTTACCCACTCAAAAGATATCAAAACTTTGGCGTCCGGTGTCCAATCGCTCTACCTTTTCACAGCACGCTCCCAGGAGTGGTGCTGCCCTTGCTTGCTTTGAAACTTGAAATTAGCGTTGCACAGGGCAACATGACGATACTTGCGAAATGTCATGTTTCATGTCATGCTCACCAGTGACATTCTGCTGCTGCACAAGGTGAACCATTTATTTGATGGAGGGCATACTATTTGTGATTTTTCACCAGGCGTGTTTTTTCGGGAAAAGTTTCTTTTGTACTCTTGAGATTCACGTAGTGGTATGCCCCCCCAAAACAAGCAGCTCCAGCTGCGCAGCAATATGCTGCAAGTTTGGCTTGGAAATTGTCTTCATCGGAAAAAAACGTCTATGAGACCTTCCGGTGGTCGGGTTCAAAGTCCCTTCAACGATCCAAGCCACCCAATCCGGAAAGGGATTCCTCTTGTCACTGAAACTACCACCCGATTTTAAGCGCAACTTTCTCGTTTTTCGTGTTTTTTTTGGTAATACGCAGTATGGGTACCTATGGTTTCGAAGTCAAGCAATCAACACAGGAAATTGCTGAAGCAAACTGCAATCATAAAAAATGTTGGAAGATTTCGACAAAGGGCCCGCTGAGGTGAACGTTTACGAACACGCGTAAGTTACGAATCCTGATCAGCCAAAATGACAAATTTCACCTGGTGATAATATGTACTTAATATATAAAATACACATGATACACATGTACTATGTGTGTAAACAAACAAACATGTAGATCTTCCCAACATGTAGAATTTTATGAAGCGTCACACATTTTACACACTCGATTATGTGCATCATGTCTGACGATTTTCTTGCATACACAAATATGTAATATGTACAACAATACAGAAGTACTATACACCGTTGTGTGTCCTTTATTTTATCTAACATAAATTTCAATACATACATCTTGGAACGCAATGGATTGAATTTCAACACTTTTCATGGCGTTCCACAAATTGGGCATGTCAACCACGCGAATTTCCGTGCAAATGCCCTTCACGTTCCCAATTGACCCAATTAACATCAATCAACCTCTGATGCGATGATGAGAACCGCTGCGAAAAACTTTATGATGACCAGAAATTTGAGCTTCACACTAACATAGTCAAAACAAAATATTTGGGAAATTTCATCACTGTGTGTTGATTCGGGTGCAATTCCTGGATATCTACCGAATCCACCGCCCACAAGTGTGTTGAAGGCCAAGTTCAGAGTTGGGCAGAGTTAGGGACCGACTTACCTACCAAGGATCTACAAGGTGAAAACTCAACGGAGGAACGCCTCCCATTATGAGGTTCAGAAGAATGATTTTTGACATCACTGAATTGAGATGGGATAACCAACTTCAATGAGTGCAGGATTTTCTTCCCAAAAGTATGTTTCGGCATTTGGGACCCAGCCTGCAGTTCATTGATGAACAAGTTCTATATTATAGAGTCCTCATCCAAAGACATGATGACCATGGAAATGCTCTACTCATTCAAGGCTCTTAAACAGTAGCAGGCTTCGTGCAACCTCACAAAATGATAGCCCCCCTTCTATGAGTCTTGAGGACACAAAAGTTGGGAAGAAGACAAAGGGAGAGCAATTCTGGCTGGTGGTTTCAACCCCTTTGAAATAAAATAGTAAAAAATGGAAATCTTCCCCAAATAGGGGTGAAAATGTAAAATATTTGAAACCACCAACCAGTAATGTCAAGTTCAGAAAAACAAGCCAACTAGAAAACTTCGTGTCTCACGGTCATGAATTACAACTCTACAGTTTATGTCAGGTACATGTGTGAAGGCAGTAGGTCAATGTATATAGATATAAATTATGTAAATACAAAAATGTTTTTATCTATATACCCTCCAGGGAACTAACATATCCCCTTTAACGGTGGCTGGGAAGATGATTTTCCTCTTTCATAGGTGGGATATGTTACTTCCCAGGAGGGTTTGTATAACAAAATATTGAATGCACCTTTGAAATACACAAAGAAAAACGCATGATAGGTAAATCAACAAATCCATATATCCATATATGTCCACATCTGAACATATTCAAGCACACGCTGCAAAAATCCATGCGAAATTGATGATATTCTATGCACACTCAAATGTACATAGATATAAATATGAATATTGAAATATACAGTTGAACACGGATGAAAATATATGGACGTGTAAAGGCGCTATTGTATGTAAATGTGCAGGAAATATGTTGAAATACATTCAGCGCCCTTAGCGCAGTTTTGCGCACAGAGTGACAAGGGAATTTGGCTGAATCTTTTGGATTCACTGAAAGGTCCCAAGGCTGCCGTGGCTAGGAATCAAGCTAAGACTTTTCATGTAGAAAATCTGGTTGTTACATTTTCCTAACCCACGAACGAAATCAGCCAACCTCCTTCAAACAAGCCGCTTGAAGCAACGGCAAAAAAACTTGGAGGCTTCCGAATCGACAACTTCGGCGAAAATGGACAAACGCAGGGTAACTGCTAGTGCGAAAACGAACACGGCTGGCGCAGCATATCTCCAAGTTTCTTGAGATCCGTGATGACGGTTTTATTTTTTGGATATGTGAAGCTTACATTTAGAAACCACCCAGCTCCACTGTTGCATAACTATTTTGAGATCTGCCACCACAAAATATCCAAAAGAATTGATCGAAGTATCATTGTACAATTTACAGATTACAAAAATATGAAAAAATCAGATTGCAATCAGGGATATTCAAAAATATATATATCAATTGTACAACTACATGTAGAACTGCTTCAAATTTGGGTAGCAAAAAACACTTGTTTCCCTAACATCACTTTGCACGTGTTGGGACTGAACTGAGTTGGAGCGCTATCAAACATGTTATTTAAGGTCGCAATGACTTTGAGCAATGTGGTAGTGGTAGAGGTGGTCGTAGTAGCAGCTGTTGTTTGTGCTGTGGTGCCATCAAACACGTACGCCAAAAATAAACTCTTAGGCAAACACAACAAATTCAGAGTGTTGAAACACACACGGGGTTAAATCAATAAAGCACATGAAATATCAAATCCTCGGTTTACCGGTCAATGTACAGTACCTATCGCAATTGGTCCAATGTGACTAGAATCGAAGAGAATCTTGGAGTCCAATCAACTGCACCTTGAAATCGCAGGCTTTCGATTAAATTCGCCACCAACAAAAATGGCCAACAAAATTCTTCAAATCCAAGGGCATCAAAACGTGGCATGTTTTCACCTTCCAATGGTGGAGGACCCGGCGAACAGGTGCCAGCTTCCCTGTGATTGGCTGCACCCCCCAACAACTATCGGGTGGCACCTTAACGAGTCACCCTTTCTTAAAAGGAAAAACATCTACATGCAAACCACCAATTTTCAGATTTTCATGTGAAATTTCCGGGGTGCTTTTTGACTGAGCCTCTCAAAACACATGGAAAAACTATACCGACCTCTATTGTTGTTAGTGTGGCCCAACATGGTTCGAACATGTTTTATTTTGGGGGGAAGGGAAAAATGGGTACTCTTATATTTCAAGGCCCCAGGTGATAAACAGCAAAATGCAAAGTATCCACCCATCTTTGCTAAAAAACACGTCATGGAGAGTTTACATCCTTGAAGGATTAACGGCTGGGAACCTTAAAAAAATCACCCGTTGTTTTAAGGAAAACCCATCTGAACCATCCACCTCCGTGTTTTTGAGTTCCATGTTAATTCTCCCGGCCCATGGCCCATCATGGTATCGCAAAACCTGGTGGTTTGGAGATCCGACAGCTGAAAGCTTAATACAGGTAAGCTCTAACCGCCCAAGGGGTTTTGAGGGGTCCAAGGATATCCGGCTGGGTGTAATTTTTCGTAGGGCTTGGTAGATTCCTACCCTCCTGGGAACGATCACATATCCCTGGATGAGTTTTTCCCGGCCCTGCCTTGGTTGCCAAGGAAATTAGCCATGTATCATACCAGGTGATTCAAGTCGTGACCTTGTTGCAGCCCCTAATTAGTTGGAGATCACGAAAAAGCCCTTTAAAACGGGTCACGTTTTCTCTCACCATCCCAAAAAGGTCACCAGCAGAATTGCCAGGTAGATACATTTACATAAAATAGTTGTATTATTTATATCACCACCAAGAAGGATGTCCATTGCCATGCATACCCGAGCCCGACGGCTGGCGGAGTGTTTCTCAACGCCTGGACAAAACGCAACTAGTCGTTGAAACGACCAAGACTGCGTCTTCAGGAGAGTGAGGACATCTCTCATTCATAGGTGAATTTGAATCATGGTTCACCAAACTCCTAATATTCCTAAAAAGTTTCGAATCATAAACTACCCGAATCTGTAAACAACTCTGTCATGGTTCATGTCAAAAAAATTCACCCAGTTTGTCAAGTCTGTGCTTTGGCAGTAAAAAAATTATATTGTGGGCTCACGCCGATTGCGCTGAACGCCCCCCCAAAACGCTCGGACACAGAACGACTCGAAAGCAAGCATCATTCAACAAAAAGAGGTATGTCAGCCTTCACAAGATGATCTTAATTTGTCACTTTGAAGGGGATCATGGACCAAAATGCCGAATCCTTACCACAGGTACTTTGAGGGATAGCAAAACCCTTGAGAAAAAACAACAACGGAACAACCGGGCGTTTCTTCTACTCAATTGGCTCAAATGTTGAAGGTTGAAATCATTCGAGGTGAGGGGGAAAAATCACATGTCTCGACAAGCGTTTCTTATTTTCAATACATCCTTTGTTGGGCCGGTTCCAGGGCCACTTGGAGGATCATCCCAGTCAGTAGGTGGTTATTTAGTAGGGTGGTTCCCCTTCCAAATGGCCTAGACGGCTTATGAATGGGGGTTACTAACCACTTACAAGTCCTGGGATGATTCTCCAAGCAGTTTCCCTTCAACAGCTTATCGGAATTTGAGAAGTCAACTAAACTCGGATCAGTGATGATCAGTGGGATTCTCAGGGACCACCAATAATGGGCTTTCCGACATTCCCCTTATGGTAAGCTTCCCATCATGTTCCCATACTATTCCCATGGAGATATGGGAATAGTATGGGTTTTTGGGGTCCCCATCTCAATTCCAATCATCCAATCATCCTAAATGCTTCACCTCTAAGAGGTCATACCCGGACTTCCCCTAAGTTAAAAACACAGCGAGTTTTCCCCTGGAAGTCATGACGCTTTGGAAAATTACGAGTACTCCTTTTGGGGTTTTCGTCGTGCTCAAGGCACGTTGGCTAGCAATCATTTTTACGATTTTTCCAATTGTTCAAGGGCGAACTTGTTGAACTTCAGGGGTGTATATAGGTGTTTCATCGAACCATAAAGGATCACCGACCAAGGTATAGAGTCAACCGACGAGATGATCACCAACGGAGAATTCCCACCTTGATAGCCACGAGTGCACTGATTTTGGTGCCATAGATTGCATCACCCACAGCTTCACGATCGTTGCCCAAGGATGCGAGCAGCAAATCAAAGGATTTCCTTATAGGAAAAAATCGTTGGCGAAAAAAACGTAAAGGCAAAGTGGAAGAAACAAAATCAGTGGTACCTTCCTGAAGTTTAACAGTTCGCCCCTGACAATAAGCTATCCCAAAAGGAAAGTAATCTTCTAACCACCATTTTTCAGGGGGTTATGTTAAACTTCGCGGGTGTAATAAATAAGAAATGAACAACTAGTTGGTGTTTGTTTAAAATGTAAAACAAAGGCGTTTTTTAGGTGGAGGATTCGAAAATGATGCGTGAGTTGTGGAACCAGAGTGTTTGTGTGTGTATATGATGTCAATCAAACTACTTTCAAATCAAAACTTTTAGGGCCTAGGGCTCCATCTAATTAGAAACAAATGCCTGACTGACTTCGTCAGTCTACTATGACAAGATTTCTTCAAACTGAAAGGAATCACAATGACCACTGTTTCTGTTGTGGAAGTGCTACTGTTTGTTTCAGTCAGACTGGCGCAAACATATCAAACATTGTCAAACATCACATAAAGGGAGACAACCGGAGACAATGGGAGACAACGGGAGACAAGACCACTTCAGAGCCCAAGAAACCGACCACACCAACCAACACCAAGGCGGGCAGATCTCAAGTTGCATTAAGAACCCAACAGTAAACTGTTTGGGGAAAAATCGGACTTAACAACTGCATTTACTCCAAGGTGCACCCACATATTTCTTGTAGGATTTCCATGACAAAACAAGCCTTTCTTGCTGTTTCTTCACGAAACCAAGTGGCCGACACAAGGTGATATCCGTCAAGGACCTGAGTTTCGTGCTGGAAACATATCTGAGCGAAATGCGATAGGCTCCTGAAGTTTCACATAGCCCCTGAAAATTGGCCTTCCCAAAATAATATTCATCTTCCAACCATCTTTTTTTTGGGGAGGGTCTATGATAAACTTTTGGTAAGTAGTTTTACTAAGTCACTAAGTTGAATTATTTGGTCATTTTTGCGAGGATTCCCTTGTAAAAAACTTCTGGATTGACATCATGACTGATGACTCGTGTACTTCACAAACATGAGAGAGCTGCCGAGATCACGGGTTTCAATCAAAAATGACACCAGCAAAGTGCATGGATCAAAAATGTAACCTTTGAAGCGGTTGAATTTGTGCTACTCAAGTGAGACTTTGTCATGGGCCGTGCAAACAATTTTGGCATACACCAATGGTTTCACTGCAAAACAATATCAACTAAGTCAAGCAAGATTACCCAACTGAGCCACGGAAAAAAAACTCTGACTTTCCAGTATGCTGGTTGTTTAATAGGGATCCCTATAATGGTGCATTATAATCCCCACATGACCCCCGAAATCTCCCAAAAATGCCAGCATCTATATGAACTTTTGAGACTAACTTCAAGATCCATTTCACATGATGATTCATGCAAGTACGCCACCATTGCAGCCTGCAACGAACAAATATGTCCCTTTACTGTAGCCCTATTTGAACATACAATAAAACATGAAGTTATTTTGCATGCATCCATCCTTTACATTATACCAATTTATAGCCCCTCCACACCGTGACTCCACACCTCTCCCTTGAAATAAGGTCCTAATAAGTCCTAACTACCAGTTGGTAGTTTAACAATCCCTTACTAAGGCCCGTATTTTCCGAAACCCGTGACATATAGGGGAAGAGAGCATAGGTGAGCCCTTTACTTGGAAAGTGATTAGCAACCCCGATTTTTTTGCCAGATTTTTTTGCCTTTGGAAAGGGTCCCACAACCCGACCCTTAGGGGACTTAGAATCACCATAGTTATGAACCATGTACTAGCCGCTATGATCCTCCAAGTGGGTGGATTGCTGGATGGCAGCAAATTCTGTGAATCAGACAGTGCTTGTTTGTGGGGATAGTTTCAATACTTAGAGAAAATCCATTATTTTGGGTATCCATTCCTTAATTTTTTTGGGGGTAAGTACCCTCCAGGGAACGAGAAAACATATCCCACCGTTCACGGGAGGTAAGGAGCCAAATCATCGACTCCAAAAGGGCCTACCATTGGTAGAGGATATGTGATCGTTCCCAGGAGGGTATCCATTACTAGGTGCCTTTGGACCCCAAAACCATGAAACATGTAGGTTTTAAGCCTCCCAAATATGGGTCACAACCCCTAAAAATAAAGGTTCTGGGTTCCCATGGTGGAAACTCAAAGATTTCCCCCCCCCCGACGTGTCGACATGTTTTTTATACACGCCGAGGTCACATCTTCAGCAACGTCATCGCCTCACCGAAGTTGGAATTCGACCCTGCAGTTGAATCCTGAGCACCTGCGTTTGGGAGACTGTTGAGTTGGACAGATGCTAGTTGGTGGCTGGAAAAACACAAAAAATCTTTGAGTTGCCACCACGTAGTTTTTTTGTTACAGGCATTTTTTGGTGGATCTTTCAAAAAAATAGGGAGGGATCACCCCCCAAAAAAATGAGCCTTTGGAGAGGAAATTGAACAAACATCGTTTGGGGATGTATATGTATATATATAAATAAATATATATATATATGGTTGAATTTAGTAGGGACACTCTACAGAATTTACATAGACTCTATGGTTCGGATTTTCATGGCGTAGTTCCAAACTTCAACAAAACAACAAAAGCTGTCCATCTCGTTGGTGAAAAGAGCCATGCATATTTATTTTGAAATCCAGGAGAGAACAATATCCCCCAACCAAGAGAAACGGGAGTATAACTTCAAGGTATCATGCGTTCCCATTGCCGTGGTTGGAAGGACGTGAGTGGTGGTTACCCGTGACGGTCCCGCATGTCCAAGCTTGTTGCTTAGCAGCTTGGTTTTATTCTCCTCACTTGGCTGAAACACAGTAAGTGCCGGTTTGACATCTGTTCAGTGACCAACGTTGGGTACATCGAATACAACTTGGACGTAACATGCATAAGACTCTTTGGCAAAGAGGCAAAGGGGAGCATGTGTAGAAACTATACATGTCCAAATCCATGTCTTGGTTCCCCCTCTTCCTTCTTCATAGAAACAACCCCATCGAGAAAATAAGCAAACACAAAGAGCATGTATATTTCATATGTAAACTTATCATATATACATATCTGCATGTAACAATATCAAATACAATAATGTATACAGCAAATCTAGATACCGGTACGCATAAAATCGCATAAACATACAATTGTGCAGCATATACTCTGACGCACAGTTTTCTGATAACATCCTTAAATTCTCCGCAGTGTGCCTATTTTCACATCCCAACCCAAAAACATGGCATTCCTCTCGGCAACTTTTTCCTATATATTTCCTACAAAAATACCTGAAATGGTTGGTTTCAACACCATTTTGGTGTTGAGAATCATGTCCTTCCCCCCCTTTACGAAAAAAACTCTTCCCACCAATTTGGAGGGTGAGTTTAACCCTCCACATCCCTCCACCCAACCCAACCAACAACCGGGTGAAGTCCGGTGAGTCGCACCTCCACCCGAAGCAGCTTCAAAGTCCGAGTCGGGTAAGTTCTCGGTTTCTGAGAGTTCCTCTTCCGCCTTTGGAAAAAAGAAGCATTTCCAGTTTTTTTTTGGGGGGTCGTGTTTTTTGTCTATAGGGGGTGATTTTTTGTTAAAAAAAACACATGATGTGTGTTTTTTTAAAGCTTACTGATCTAAATCTAAATCATTTCTTTTAAACATGTATATATATATATACATTTAGAAATTATATAAACATATATACATATATATATATTGTATGTTGTCATAGTTCAAAACATGTGTGTCTTCAGTGGCAGGTTGGTGCTTAAGCTTGGTTTTGAGAACCAAATCCCTATGATGGAAGATGATGATGGAGGTTTGGAAGATCATGTTCCTTTCTAAATGGGTGATTTGTAGGTGAACCATATTCATCTTCCAGGGTTTAAATGAGCTGTGAAAAAAAAACTCATTGCATTCCACTACACTTGGTGGTCAATAAAAAATCCTTACCCCATGCAATGGGGATAGAAAAATACCCAATATAAACCAAACAAGCAGGGCATTGTTCGTTGCTTAATGTAAAACAGTCAAACAACACCCTGGAACTATTCAAAATCAAACACAAGAGTTATCATCCAAATCTTCTGAACATCAAAACAATGCAAAAGGCATGATGCCCAAACAGAAGAACATCAAAAGGTCTAACACAAGATATCCAAAACATCCAAAATATGAGATGAACATCAAACATCCATATCTTCTGAACATCTCATCAAAAAACAAGAATCAAACAAATAAAAACACATATCACTAATACTGTTGCTGGAAAAAAATCTGCACCAGTTGATGGGTAGTTTTAGTCCCACTATTAACAATACTCATATGGGGTCTTGACATCACAGGTGGTTGTTTGGGATTTCTACACCATCAACAGTATGTGTTGAAGGTTAACATTGCACCTCTCATCACCATTGATAGCTTAGATTGGAAACCGGGGGTGTGTGGCTAAGGAAGCATCGAAAGCTTGGTTGAAACCCCAAAGAATGAGGTAACTTAACTAATTAGCACAACCAAATTGGTTAATGTTTGCTTGTTACACGTACGTTTATTTGATCAGGCTTAAAAATTCATGATTTAACCTAACTGGCTACATCATGAAACCACCAATTTATTTAAAAACAGAACAAGCTTAAAATTCAGGCCCCATTGCGTTGAGTAGATTTGGTTTGTCAAGTTGTCAACTACTTTCTCAGCCAGGATTAATTCTACATGTTTCAAATCTCAGCAAAAAAAAAGACTGAATGTTGACATAAGGACTGAAAGATTACCATGTTTTCTATTTCTTCTGCGTTTCACACTTGTAGATGTTGTGTAAAGCCTTCCATCTTCAAACCCTTAATTTCTTTCCACAACAAACAAGACTTTCAAATGACTACCCCCACAGAAATCAAACTGGCTTAACCCCCGGAAACATCCAGACATTCCCATGAAAATTCACAACTCCGCAAGCCCAGTTACAGGCTGGTTTTCGGTTGGCTCGCGTTCAGCAAGCACTTCCTCTTGGGAACAGAAATTATCGGGAAAAAATATGAACGTGTATTGTTGATGATGATTATCTTGATTTATCAAACATCTCTCGGGAATGACTTATGAACTTGTTCAATTTTGAACATGTGATTTTGATTTGTCAAAGGATATTCAATCGCAGCAATATGTGATCTTAATTGATATTGCCCATGACAATTGTTGCACACCTGCTTCCTTCCCAAAATGAACAGCTTATGGCTGAGTTGACGAGGAATCCTTCCAAGTGAGTGGATCTATACACTTTAAGTCTAAACCTAGTTTCGCTCCTTGTGATATCCCAGTGACTAATATCCCCAAGCATCCAAAATACCATATGATCTGAGAAGATGTCTGGGGTATGATGTGGAAACCAAACACCTCCTCGTCCAGGTATTTGGATGTGTGAGTCTAGACCCTCTGGAAAACAATTGCCCCAGTCAGCCTTTCAGTGTTGGCTTTCACTGGAGAATCAACTACCCCAAATTCCTGAATCATGCATTGTTCTTCACTACCTTGATTTTCTAAGCGAAGAACGTGAATGGGGAGGTATCTAGTTGTATCATCCATGATTCAAGTTGAATCTCTGGTGTAAATCCTAAAGGCACCTGAGTTTTCTACTGGAGATTCTCAGGGCCAATTTTGTGCCAGAATAATGTGTTTTTATTTTAAAAGCTGTTCCATTCCACTACTCCAAAGGAATTGTACCTAAAATGGAGTCATCAAAAAACACCTTTCCAATTAAGGCGTGTGAATCCCATTGGTCAAATCATTTGTCAAACAAATCTCAGTGCTGCAAAAATCATGGCGTTTATATCCAGTAAGTACAACCAGCACTCCCCCATCATTAAAAAAAAAACAACGTAACCAACAAACATCAATCAACCAACCAACCAAGATCTTCGGTCCTCCGCTTCCTGGGCTGCCATGCTTCGATCGCTTCTTTGCTTGGCTTTTAGGTGATCGAGCAATCGGTCACGACTTGAGCAAGTTTTCTCCAGCAAATGCTGCGGAAAAAAAGAAGAAGCTGTTTCGGCTTCTTGCCCCGTTCTTGATGTTTTTTTTCCACCCCCGGAAGATTAACATCGAACCTGAAAATGATGGGACTTGGTTCAGATGATTTTCCGGATTCCAAAGGGCCCGGGCCATTCTCAGGTTCCAGCCGTTCATCTTCTGGGGTGTGTATGGTGGGTAGAGGGTCACATCTTCGAAGGGTTCAAGGGGTTTCATACCTTCACGTTAAAAAAACCCTGAGAGGGTTGGCAGGTGAATTTGGAAGTGCATCAAATGTCGAGCATCCAAATTCCAAAGAACATCGCAAGTTGTTTTTTTCCCTTGGAATAGCACTATACCCCTTGTGATTTTTTTTTGCAAAAAAAAAAACGTGTGACTTTGCTTACAATTTCCTTTAAAAATATACATGGCCGCCATGTAAGTTTTCTGGGATTTTCAGTCTCGACTTTAGGGGGTTTTCACAGGGTCAAATGCTACGTGCCTGGCACGTTTTTAGAATCCAATTCTGCCAACACATGGGGTTCAAAGATCCGATGGGTTGCTGGTTTCAAACATCACAGGTGGAAAAAGTACATCCTTCTCATAGAAAAACGTAAGTCTTACTACAATGTCTTTATTCTGTCAAGAAATATTTCATCACGACAGCCAATTTAGTTTTTTTCTTTTTTATGGGAAGATACACGTGTCATGTTAAGGATGGACATTACTTATCGAATCATCCCTACCCTTAAACGGATAAAACAAAACTTTGAAGGTCATGACATCTTAAGAAACTAATCATGACGTCCAGGCACCTTAACTCAATGTGGAAAAGAAAATCATCAACTTATCCAAACTGATTTTTTGGGGCCCATGGGGACATGTCCGTTGGTTGGCCGCTTATATAATATAAGCAGCACCCCGCAGCACCAAAAATCCCCCACAAAAAAAACATGCGACGCACACTGCGACGACTTTTCTTCTCTCGCGTTTTTTTTCAGTGCCAAAGGTGCAGCGTTTCCATCGATGTTCACCTGATGGAAAAGGGAAAATAGGCTGCAGGTTGGACCAATATGACCTTCCTTGCCCATAGAAACAAAAACATTTTTTCCTAGCTAAAGGATGAACTAAAGAAACATACATCAAGAATTGGGTTGAGTCAGGTTACAAGTTGCAATGTCAACAATTTCAGGTGCAGTATATGATATGATATCGCACATCGCGGTTTGGGTAAAGTACAAATATATCTGCAGAAATCATTCTTCTCATGACCGATGACCGCTGGGTCCCAAGAGATACTGAACTGCCACCAAAATGTAGCTTAACTGTCAGCAAAACACCTGGTTGAACGAGTTAGAGGATGCTTTTGCCTGTGAGATTCTAGAAAAAAGTCACAAATTTTAGACTCCTATCGTAGATGCTACGCTTTCTAAAGCCACAACATGCCAGCTGCTATTGAATAAATGTACATATTAAATGATTTGAAACCTCACCTTCAAACCGCTGCAGGCGTGGAAAGGTATGGCAGGTTGAAAACGGACACGATTCTTCGTTATGCGATTTGAAAAACAAGAAAGCGTTGCCAATGATCTTGGATATCATGTCATAAGTCATAAGTCATAGCTCATAAACATCTCTTCATCAGGGCTACGACGCAAACTCACACCCTCTCTAGATTAATAGTTCCCTCGTACCTCAAATTCGAATTACCTCTTCAAATCTTTATATGTTATCATCGAATTGTCAATGTCACCTGACCAAATCAAAATAAACAATAAATTAAAAACATGGGAGTAACAATTGTTGAGCCCTCCAGCGCGCACCCCCCCCCCCCCAAAAAAAAAAAACTCCGTTGCCATGGGTTTTCAGATGCACAAAGGGCCCAGCCCAGTGACAACGATGGCCGCAGCAACGTTCGGTGCCGGCCCATAACTCCACCACTAAGACCTGCAGCCACCACGGCGAGCGCTAACAGCAGTTCTAGCCATGGCTTTGTTCAAAAATAGGCCTCAAAATGATCAATCCTGTTAAATCAATTACAGCCTGTATTGCCTTCTTGAAGGAACACAAAAAAAGACGGTTGAAAAACTGAAATTTGAAGTGTTTCAAAGAGAGATCTTGAAAGTTTGGTGAGGGCACTAAATACACAACTTGGAAGGCAAACAAAAACTTGGAACAGCACATCATTTCACATCCAGCAATAATGCCAAGGAAGTTTAGAGTGGAAATTCATGGCCTTTCAACTCTTTTACAGGGGAGTGAAGGGCTGATGGTTGCTAAAAACACATATCATTTCATCTCATATTTTGAGATTTTCTGGAGAAGGATGCTCAGCACCAAAAAACCACCACAAGTTTCAGTGGTACCTAAAGTGGAGGTATTGTACCTTATCCATACGGCTTAAATATAAGCAAGGATTCCTCCATTTTAGGTACCTGCAAATTTTCCCCTCGGATGCCCCTCACCCTGCGGCGTCCCTTGGTGACAGGGTTCACACCTTGGGTCATTGGAGAATGTGAAGCAAAGACACATATATCATTTATTATATATGGGTGTTTCCTTAAATGGTGGTACCCAAAACAACCATTGGTTTTCCTACTAAAAATGATCATTTTGGGGTGTTCTGGGGGTACCACCATTTAAGGAAACACCCATATATGTAGATTGACCACTATTCATTGTAATCTCATGTAATCTCATATAATCATCTAGTTACATACATGTTAATAAGTATACTATGTGTGTATAGAAGCTATGTGTATAATATGTGATTCCATATTTGCAATCTAGTTTTCTGTATAGGATCATTTCCCGGACAATCCCCCATGGTTAATATTTAATTCATAGACAAATGCCAAAGCTCAAATTGAATCATACCCAAGCAGGTCACCAAAACTTGACCAGTTCGGTATGATTGAGATCAAATTATCTTTCATCAACAAACAATCTCAACAACATGTCACTAGAATCATTGAAGCTACAACATATCAGTAGCACATCCAAAGAAGCCATCTGAAAAAGAAACACATCTTCACTTCACCCCGCTTTTTTTCGTGTGCTTCGTTTCAAGGTGTCATAGGATTTGATTTAATCCAGGCATGCCATTTACCTTTATCGGCAATTGTATCTCTTCATGACCGTTCACCACATCGTACCCCTGACATATCCGACGTGCAGCAGTAATAAATGCCTCAATCAATCTTTATCTAGTTGGTGGTTTCAACCAATTTGAAAAATATTAGTCAACTTGGATCATTTCCCCAGGTAGGGGTGAAAATAAAAAATGTTTGAAACCACCAACCAGTTATAAATAAAGAGTTGTTTTATTCTTATCCATCACCATTTTTCACCTGGCCTTTCTCAGAAACATCATTTCTGCTGGGGTTAAAGAAAGCTTAGCTTGAAGCACCATGATTGTCTGACTTCTTGCTGACAAGATGCAGTGATACCTCAAAAACGCATCAGGGACACGAGAAACCGCAGACATGACGCCACACGTTGAAACATGTTTGATTTTTTTGGTGAGATAAAAACACTTTTGGTACTCACACACAGATTTCCATACCACCATTTCCTCTGCCCATCATATCATGGCCACAACCAAGGTAACTAATCACGGTACAACACCTTGACCATAACATGAAAGAGACTCGGCAGCAAGTCTTGTTGCTTGAATCCTTGTGTCCGTAAACCTGCACCTCCCTACAACTAACATGGCTGGCTGGAAATTCCCCAGGCTCAATGTTTAAAAAATCTTCAAAATGGTGGAGTGTCCGTTGCCATGTTAGTGTTTTTGGGGGACACAGTTTTTTTTTGATGTCCCGTTTCCTGTGGCAACTACCATCAAAAACTACAAAAATAGCATTGCTTTGAAAAGAACATTTGAACCCGCAAGTGATTTGTGAGTGCTTCGTGGGAAGATTAAAATCTAGTTGGTGGTTTCAAACCCATCTGAAATATATTCTATTCAAATTGGATCATTTCCCCAAGTAGAGGTGAATTGAAAACACCACCTAGCTATATAATAATCCCTGCATAATGATGGTTAATAATGGTTCAATTAATCCTCAAGTAGAGGTGAAAATAACCACCTAGAAGTTTCCTTTTTTTCCAAACCCAACACCAATCCTAAACCACCACGACCGAAACGGTTCAAAATTGCTCAAGGTACTTATGGCCCAGAAACACCAAAGCATCACCAGCTTCGAAACGGTGAGTCATAAGACCTGTCAAGACTTGGGATGTCGGATACCTCCCAGCTTGGCATAGCCAAAGAGATCAAGCCAGGGGGTGCATAGTTCTAAATTGATTATTTTCATATGCATCCTACTTGCTGAATTAACGCTAGGTCTAGGTGATGATTTCTCAAACAATTTGAGAAATATAGTTTGTCAAATTGGATCATTTCCAATCTGAAGGAGTATAACTCCAAGGAATACGAGCATAGATCAAATAAACAACATCGAACCTAAAAATCAAATCAGTTGAAAATGAAAATCATCTCAAATCTCAACCAAAACTTCCATTTTTAGATTCCATGTGAAAATCTTGCAGGGTGTACGACTGCTGGTTTTTCCAAATTCCACCACCAAAGGGGAGAGCTCTCGGGATCTGAAATCCTCCAAAGATTGCATTCCCACTATGTCGGTTACACCCCCGAAATTTAACATGGAACCTGAAAATGATGGTTTCCAACAGGAATCTCCTTTTCCAGGGGCTGATTTTCAGGTTCCATGTTAAACTTCGGGGGAGTAAACCGGGTTTTCAATATCACAACCCAACAAAAATATGGTTTGTAACATCAAACCTGTCTTTTTTTCATGGTTTTTCGGCAGCTGATGGCATATACATAAATTCAAAAGAGAGGAGGACGCCCCCAGCGTTGGAAAATACGGTAAAAACAATGCTTTGGAGCAACCCCCACAAGATAGGAAACATATATCATGAAAGACTATAGTCCACTTCCTTTCTCACAGAAAAGCAAGCCTCACTTTTCTAACAAACAATTTTCCGTATTATCCACTTCCTTT
>DF239577.1:217212-256800 GCA_000507305.1 Breviolum minutum Mf 1.05b.01
ACCTTTTGGGGGTTTGGCCATCTACTTTCACTACGGTGTACCAAAAAATGGCTACATTTAAAAGGAGATACATCTTCCAAACTCCATCATTTTGGGGTATCCATGTTAAACTTCAGGGGTGCATATTTTACTATATGTTGCTTACATGAATGGTTGAGTGTTATGGTAGATTAGTAGGGTTTTTCATATACCATTCCCATTGCTCCTATCAAATCCTGTCCATTAGTAGGTATAAGTTAAGAAGGGGTTATATAAGTTATATATCATACGAGTACCATGCATCCCAAGATTTCCACCGATTGGGTGCGATGTTTTCCCCATATCCCAGGAAGACGAAAAAGAGAACAATCTCCAAGTAAAATGAAGAAATGATGGTTTTTGACGCATGCAATGGTGGGGATCGGGGGCTGCACACCCCAAGTTATACTGATCTTGGTAAATCTGTCGAGTCTCAGTTGTTAAAACTCAACCCTAAACGTGAATGTTTAAAAGTATACATTTTTTGATCAAAATCAAGAGGTAGGCGGTGTCAAGGTCCTTTCTTCGGGGATTTGTTCGCTAAGTTTTGGCAACTTTTTTTGCGGAACATAAATGACAATTTGCTAGTTGCTGATCATGAATCTTGGATCTCTCTAACAGGCTCATGAATCTTGTCATGGCAGCACCCTCGCAGTTCTAGCATTACAGACTTTTGTTTGGAACAAGTGCGGCTCTATTTCCTCAGCAAACTGCTGGTTGAGATTCCAGAAAACAAATGATAACAAACTAACCTCTATGGCTAGTGGCAATACCCTCGTCCTCCATGAATAACATGCTTGATTTTTCGTGGACTTCAACATCTCCTTGTTGCGACCACGACAGCCCTTTCCCCTCTTGCAAAAAAAGCGGCTGCCGGAGATCATCTTCCAGCCTGTTGAATGGTTGCGGATGCAAATAATGCCACCAAACGAAACACACCTTGTGAGGCATCTAGACGGAACTAGTGCATTATGCATGTTTGTTGTTATATACAATCAATGAATCATACAAGCAGAATCATACGTTTAGCGTGGCCAAAAAGTTAGCTAGCCTGAGCTGGCACTTTGAAAGCCTCATATGGAAAGACTTTTCACATTTGTGATTGACAAATTTCCTTTGTTAACAAAACATAAGCTCCTGCCCTTTTACGATGCCACGTCCCTGCTAACCTCCTTCCCATCAACGTTTCCAAAATCTGGCAAATCTTTTTTTCCCCAAGTTAAGCGATCTTGTAGCGGCTGCCAATCATTCAAGCTCATTTTTCTTGCCTCAGCACTATGCAGCACATCTGAGTCTGAGCTAGTAACGGATGGGTGTTGGAATCCATTTTGGGGTTGCTTAATTAAAAGGTGGGCCCCTACCAGTTTAGACATGGGGTGAAATCACTCCTATAAGTAGGGTTATAACCCCAGTTACCCATTTATAACGCCATTTTTAGGGATAACTCTATTTACAACTATCTAGTAGGGCCCACCTTGCTTAATGACACCCTCTACCATCCATTTGGCACCTCTTGCAAGGGTATTTGGTATAACCAATCAATATATTCCGGCCTGAATCTGTCTTAAGAGGAATTATCTAAGAACAAGTGCTTGCTTTTTTATATATGATCTTTAGCTTTAAGTTTTAAGTTTTTTTTTTGGGGGGGGTTGGGTGGAGCAAACACATGCGTTGACCGAAACTCTTGTTTTTTTACTGAGATCTGTCATGGAATTCCCCAACAAACATCATGGGCCATGGAAACAGCAAATTTCTTTCAAATATGGCTACTTTTCAAATCCAAATTTGAAATCTGGGGCTTTGATTAGGTCGCGCAAAATAATCACAAAAAATAATCCCTCCCCACTGGCTGACAAGAAATTTAGACCCGCTCACTGCAGATCCCAAGTTGCTGTGATTCCAGCAGCAATGTCAATGTCTCCGTCCACGCCGATCGTTTCTCACATGCACGTATGGAAGAAGCATGGCTGGCGCTGTTAACGTTCATGAGTCATCAGAAAGAACTCAACGTTGACCATGGCAAATGGACAGTCACATGGTGCGCAAGTGAACAAGAGTTGAAAAGACTTGAATGTGTTTTATTGACAATCTGACCACCGCTGAAATTTAGCGAGCGTCAGCTTGTCAATAGTAACACATTCAAGTCTTTTCAACTCTTCTTCACTTGCGCACCATTCACTAAAATTGTATACTCACTTGTCTACTTCAAACGAATACAAACATAACATATCATATCAATAAACTCAGAGAAAAAAACACACACATGAAAATAACATACCTCAAATAACCTGTGAAAAAATCCGAACACCTGGAAACCCAAATGACCCCAACTGAGGAGTTGACCACCAAGCATTTGTATGGGTCAAATCTTCCAAAATTTGGGGTCCCATTTGGGTGTTAGACCTGCATTTTGATTGGACTCAAAATCGCATCGCATTAGTGTCTTTTTGGATTGATTTTTTCAAACACATTTTGACTCCCTGAAACCCACCCTGGAGCCTCGACCTAACAAAAACTCGGTGGTGGCAAAGTAACAGTTGATCCAAGTGAATCCAAGTTGTATCATGTTTTTGCTTGGTAATTTTCATTGAAGGGCCATCACATTGGTAAATCTTCAACGTCTTCTAAGAACTTGCCTTCTGCCGGCGCGAAAAAAATATGACATACAGACATATACAGCCCCTGGAAGATGAGATTCGAATCTTGGAAAACCCTCATTTTCAGGTTACAGCTGTTTCGTTTCCTTGGTCTATCTCACATCCCCACCTCCAACCTTAAACTCCACGGCCGGCCGGCTGTTTTTTTGTTGCAAAACGTTGCTCGCGAGCCGCACCGGAGTCGGTCAACGTCAACACGTGGTAACCCGGGGTGTTTCGCAGCCCATGTTTGTAGTAGAATCTTTTAGCAAACCATATATAATAGAATTATAATAGACCAGTTTCCAGGTGGTAGCCTCTTGGAAGTTATTAACGGCTGGAACCTTCCAACCGGAAGGGGTTCCAAACCTTCATCGGAAGCAGCGTTCCGATGAGTTGGAAGAAGACATCCAGAGCTGCTTTCACCGAGGGGACATCCTTCGCAAAGCACCAAATAAATTAAGATCTCTATGAGCACATCACTATGTACAATGTACACTGTACACTTTCAGGAACAAAAACACACATGAAGAGAATTCCGTTTTTTGATTTGGCTGGTTTAATATTTTAATAGAGGTGAGTGGGGGTAGCGTAAGCATCGCTATTTTGTTGACACTTGAATAGAGCGTCATGATGGCATAGGATCTTGAAGTGAATCCCACCTGTGTTCAAGACTCCCACACGTTTAGAAGTGCAAATGTGATGTGTGAATGACAACTGGTGA
Organism: Breviolum minutum Mf 1.05b.01; assembly: GCA_000507305.1. Classification (NCBI taxonomy): domain Eukaryota; class Dinophyceae; order Suessiales; family Symbiodiniaceae; genus Breviolum; species Breviolum minutum. Next base: position 220,591 of record DF239577.1, read on the forward strand.
ACACATAATTCACAATTCCTGACAGGTGTGCCACATGTATCTCTGCCAAAGGAGGAGATAATCATGCTGGCAAGTGCAGTCCAAATTCGTCCAACTACTTTGAAAACGTCATGTACACTATGACGCACTATTATATATACCTTCCTAAAGAGGCTGGGAGAGTTATTGTATGGTGGAGCTGCATCACACCGCAGGTGGTCGTAGCTTCACTGCATCGCAACATGTTGGTGCTTAATCTGCGAGATCACGTGCTTGTTGCTTGGGAAGAACACCTGCCCTGGAGACGTTTATGGATATCCAAGTCCCACCAAATGTAACCGTACAAGGTGAAGATGATATATAGTTCATAATTCATCTACACCAATACACCCCGAAATGCTTTTTGCCATATCAACCTAATATGTCTGATGCAAACTATAGCAATTCTCCTCAAAAAAGTCACTGGATATGAGACGGCTTCTTATCCATAGCCATAATTTGATGAGAAAAACTACAAGTATCACAAGTCAGCTCATCAAATCATCGCTACATGTAATCTCCTTTCGTTTTGTGGACTTCAAAATGCACGTGTGTTTGATGTACGCTGTGGGACACCCCTTCTTTTGAGACCCCGTCAATTTTTCACCCAGAGAATCGGATAGTTTTGACAAAGAGAGTTTTGGCCAAAACTTTGGTACGAAATATCATCAGCTTCCTTGATCTTGAGAGTTCGATAACAACTTTCCCTAGGGATCCTGGCTCACCGAAACTGAGAATGGTTTCATGGAACCTAAATTCTATGCGTTTCGGAGGTGATTGGACATCCTTTGCTCATCATCTGAGAATATCAATGGGTGCCTAGGCTTGGTGGTAAATATTCCAGTTCCATGGATTTTTTAGGGTTTGCTAAATTTCTGACTAACTCGCCTTTTTAGTTTAAGCACCTGCTATGTACAAATCGGCGATTACATTCGCCTCTTCACATCCCAACGAATCATCTGGGCCTTCTGAACGGTGGAAAGTTCGCCAGAAGATGTGGTGAATTTTGCCCGTAATTGTTCAACACCAATTGTTTCACCCCCAAAAAAATCTCTGCAAACATGGTAATACGGATACCCATCCCAAAAGAACTGAAGTTCATTAAAGTTCAAGAGTTCCAGCAATTGGATCAGGCACACATAGGATGATGTCGGTGTCGGTGCACTATAATATGAACAATTGGTATGATTCATCCATACCTTCAAAAGAATTCTACATGACAAACAGGTAAAGGCACACATTCCGTTTTTGATGTAAATTCTTTACCACGGCTGATCCATGGTGATCCGTACTGTTCGAGGGATTCTTCATAGTGCAAACAACAGGACTGTGATGTTTCTCAGATGTTCCAATCACTTCCATCCCAGCTTGCTTTCATGTCTAGCATCATTTCCCAAACTGAAAAAAACGTTCATATCGCGACCTGCACATATCAAGTCATAAGAAAGTTCACAAAACCTGGACAACAAAACATATGATATACTAGTTGGTGGTTTCAACCCATCTGAAAAAATATTAGTCAAAATGGGAATCTTCCCCAAATAGGGGTGAACATAAAAAATATTTGAAACCACCACCCAGTATATTTCTTTTTAAACACAAAGTCAAATGTGAGTATAAACTTTCGCCATACCAAAAAACCATATCCAAAACCTGGACAATGAAAACCATACACCTACACCCTGGGATAAGAACGTCAACCTTTCCCCCCCCCCCAACCGGTTGTTGGGCAAACTTCTTGCGACATGACTTTCCGGCAAACACTTTCGGTTCCGTTTTGGAAGTCGACGTCTCAAGCTTTGACCCAGTCATCATCTTCATGTTCATCCTTGGTTGCGGGTTGGGTAAACAACGATCTATCTAAGTGGATTTGGGTTGCGGGTTTTTTGTATCAACAAACATGTTCATATATGTATATATACTAGTTGGTGGTTTCAACCCATCTGAAATATATATTAGTCAATTTAGAAACCTTCCCCAAATAGGGGTGAAAATAAAAAATATTTGAAACCACCACCCAGTATAGATAGATGTGATGTGGTGACTTGTGAGTTTCTTTTGTTTTGCTCTTGTAATATTAGGGTGTTTCTCAACCGTATAATTTGAAAATATTGACCAACAGGATTTATAAACCACACCTCAAAATTTCAGGTGTACTGTCCTTCGTGATACTTGGCACAAATACACCAGGCTGCAAGCCGAAGTGAATGGCCAACACTCGGCTTCTGACCGAAACAAGGTGCAGTACTACCTAACAACCCGGTGTCAGGTGTGAGGTGTACGAGTTTTATGATAAAAGGTCTACAGTTGGTACTTTTGAATAATGGTCATCCACATTCATCGACCAACTATAGGCATGTTTTTTAATCTTGAACCCCTGTGCCACCTGCATCCTCAAGACTTGGTTCAAATGACTTTCCTTTTCACCACTGGGTGATTTTTGTAGTTTCCATGCGAATTTTCAAGCATCCTACTCTTTCTTCCATAAGAATGAATCAGTGGAAAATGGCGGGATATTTGAAAGGTATTGAAAGGTAAGGATCCTAGTGGAGATACACCCATTTTTGACTGAACCATGATTATGGGAGGAATTGTATCACCGGTAAAAAATCGAATGATCATTGAAAACCTCTGGCCACCCAAACAGGGGTTCAAGTGATGAAGGGAGTTATCACTTTAAAAAAAAATCATGGAAGTGGTCCACACCCTGGAAGATTAAGGGCTGGTTCACCTACAAATCATCCATTTAGATGTCGGAAATTGATCTGAACCGTTCACCTCCAATTTTTTTTTGTGTTACAGCCATTAATCTTCAGAGGTGGTCACCTCCAAAAAACCACCAACATTATTTGAACAAACCAATCACCCTAAGGCCCCATGGGATGTCATGGGGTGTCAAAACCACCTGTTTTAAGGCCCCAGGGGTGTCATTAGGAGGGTCTGGTGTTTCCATAGGAGGGGTCAGGATTCTCAGGGCATTATGAGCCATTTTCAGCCCATCCATCCCAAACCCCTTTTATTTGAAAAAAACCATCCAACCGGGATGAGTTGTTTCACCCCCCCCCTCAACGTCCGCCCAAGGCGCTTCCATGGCGGTTCCTTGCATGGCGGTTCCAAGCTTCACCCGTTGCGCCGCATCCACACTGCTGGCACCGGGATGCAGCACGGCATCCACGCCAGGCTGCTCGGGGCGACGGATGGTGATGCCTAGGTGCAAAAAACACACACCAGGTACCAAACCGGTGGAGATGGTGAAGAATTGTCGTTTTTTTTGTCCAATTTGTGTTTTTTTGAAAAACAACATCTTAACGTTTTTTTTAAATTGTTAGAACATCACAGAAAAGAAGAGAGAGAGAGAGATTTGTTTGTTGAAAAGAAGGCAGTGATATATATGTTTATTTATCAAGATGTAGAGTTGAAACTGCTGCCATCTATTTGTTGATTAGGAAGACATGATATGTTGGCCCCAAGCCACGACATAATAATGCTGGAACTAATCAACCTACATTCAATCTACAGTACCCTCCAGTAAACTAACATGGCAATGGAAATCCACCTTTTCCAAAAAAAAGATTGCAACAAAGAAAACGTTTACAGTAAAAAAACAACATCTATACACTCACAAAACAGTGTGAGAAAAAATCAAGTCAAGGTTGCTGCTCTTGGTACAAAACCAAGATGCTCTTTCTCTCTGGTGCTTCTCCACGCCATAGCTGGCGTTTCAACGCGTCACGATCTTCATCGCCAACGGTGTAGGCATAGAAGCGGAGTTGAGGAGACATCCAAATGGGTACGTCCTACAGTCAATGTCAATGGTTGTTTGGTGGGGTGATCACACTATAAACCACCAATTTAGGCAGAACTCTCCCCACTTAACAGGAAATTACATCATCTCTGGCTCCATCCACCATCTCTGGTTCGGATTTTTGATCTCTGACTTTTGAAAGGCACTAAAAGGCCCCAGATTCACATCACCATCCAAGACAAATCACAGTGAAAGGATAGAAGTAGCCACAGCAACGATGACTCAGATCCTAAAATCTATTTCGCCATCGTATTTAAGGACAATGCTGCAATCGCGCCAGCAAAGTTCAATACTCTGGTGACATTAGACAACAGTTTGGAAATAAAATTGTAATCCTTAGATAGTGCACCCGTTCTTTCATCCCATAAAACAAGTAACCATTGGGTAAACTGATCAGGAACACTCACTGATGCTTCTTCTTTCAATGATTCTACGGTGGGACATGTTCATCTAGAAAACCAAATCAGTTTCCAAAGAAACAGCACCCAAAAACCATCAAACAACTCCCAACGTGGGTTCAAAATAGAAGTGGCACCCTGGTACCTACAAATGATTTCAGCATTTGGGATGTTTATATAAATTTAAGAAAGTTTTCTGCAATTAAAAAATGACCAAATCTGTTCTCGTCGATGTTATGGCCAATGTTTTGTTTGCTCCGAATGCTTAGACCCCAATAATTGGAATACAAACATGGCATCCATCACCAAAAGTTTCAGGTACCAAAAATGCACGTACTCCTTACATAAGCCTTACATAAAGCTTATATAGGTGAGCACCTCAACATTAGGCACCTGAAATGTATCGAAAAAACATGATCTATAAATAAACTTGCTGTCCCAAGAACCCGTGCTCAGCCTGACTTGAGGTCTCATGTTTGAAGAAACGTCTGTGGTTTCCACTTTGGCTTAAGATGGCCGCCATGTTTGCTGGTCTAAAATTGCCTTCGAATCCAAGTTTCTGTCGGCAAATGAGTTGCCTTAAGACGCAAAGCAGGTGGCACACATTTTTTTTGCAGGGTGAACATTGAGCATTGGGATGCTGAACAGCAATATATTGAGCTCTTTCAAATCTATTGACAGTATATATTCCAAATACAGCAGCCATACAAACATACACATGATTTAGGTTTATAGATGTTTCCAAATTGGGGACTACTATGTGCATATGGCAATTTTAGGTATGCTTCCAACAAATGGGCTGCAATCAACATACGGCGTCAGCAAACAACAAACAAAATAATTAGAGATAAACAAGGTGCCTAAGGCTATTGTGAGGCTAGGGCTATAGGGATTCCCTTTCATGTCCATGGTCTATGAAGGTAAAACCACGGAATTCCACAAGCTTGGTGGACTTGCCGCCTCCCCCGAATGCATCTCTTGAAGATTTTGAAAATATCTGGGGTATCCGATAGGGTGCTAGAGTAAACCTTGAAACCAAAACAACATGAACCGTAGCATGAATTGCTATATTGACCTGGGCATGAATTGTGACCATGGAAGACCATCCCACACAACACTTGTATACCCAGCTGCCGTCTCAGCGAAGGACAGCCATGGTTCACTGCTCTCTTCCTCTCGTGGACTTCTTGGTGAAGGACGACTGCGATCGTTTCCCAAACGGCATTCGCTGAAATGCCTCAGGCTTTGTGCGGAGTATCAGCTTTGCACGTTTTACAGGGTGGTCCATGTGAATGTGATAGAATCAATTGTGGAAGATAATTCATCTTTATGCACACTAACATGGAACCCGGAAGCTGCTTTACTTAAAAATGAAAAACATCTATTACGATTCACCATTTGTTTGGATTCCATTCCATATTGGTTTTCGAATCTGACCATTTGCAAATGTACCCTGTGGATATCAAAGGAACAAAGACACTGCCATACCTCTAACCCTAATCTTACTGAGAGCATTGTCTAGTTGGTGGTTTCAACCCATCTGAAAAATATGAGTCAAAATGGGAATCTTCCCCAAAATGGGTTGAACATAAAAAATCTTTGAAACCATTTGTCCCACCATTTGTATGACAATCCCACGCGTGCGAACGAGCGTGGAATGCTAATATTGGAAACCACCACCCAGAGAATCATAGCCCTTAACCATCCACTGCCTCACATATCTGGACTTTTCCACACCTAAATTTCCCCCGCCTTTCCCCGAAGGACTGGGAGATTCCTTTGGGGCTGCGATTCATTGGGTTTCAAGGCACCGGAGGGGGCGACAAATGCGCACCTCGCGCTGCAAAGTGGCACCCACCAAGGACTCGTCAGCACCTTAAGCGGCTTAAGGCATCAAGATGGCCGGGGGTGGATACAGCCATGACTTGCCACAACAGCCTTTTAACATAAAAAACGGTTTCAGCATATTTAGAGTTTGAATATGAGGGGGCACCAAACCCTGAAAAGTGCTTCTTTTATATTGAAATGTATTTTGGATTTCTTTGTTATTTTTTGGATATATATATTCTTAACAACTTTTTACACCTCACCTGGTTTGTAGCAGTTTCATGTCTACCACCAGGTGGTGCAAGGAACTTGGCAATGTAATATTCAGATCACCCCCCTGGTGGCTCTGCTGGAATCTGCTGGACCTAAAAACCATTTCTGAATATGCTGCACATATGCTTATAAGTGAAAACCAAAATAGGCACATAAAAACACATCTATGGAAATTTACGGGTTGTAGCAGTGGACTCTATATTCATGGCTAGTCAACCTACCCCACCCTAATGTACCCCCCCCCCCAGAAATAAGGTCTTATTAAAGTCTTATTAACCATTGGTTTCCCTTAATAAGGCCTTATTAAACCATTATTTCTGTGGGGGTATCTTAAATACCAAAAAATACCGAGGCAGTTTGGGTCTGATGTCACTGAAAACCCACGGTTTAACCCCCCTGAACATCCAGCATGGGTCCCGACTAAGATATTCAATGTGCTGGAAGCTGTTTCACCTGGGTAAAGGGAAACTCCTCATTACATCTCTTTAAATCAGGGTCATCATGAATCAACCCCCAAAAAAGGCAATTCGTCATCCTTATAACACCCGAAAAAGTAAATGCCATGCAAGTATTTCTTTATTGCAGGGCTCCGATTTAACTCCATTTGGCAACATTTGCGCAATTCACTGCTCACTCTTTCCCAAGATGAACTGGACCCAAATGGGTCGGTGGTGTGATCTTTTACCCGCTCGGTTTGGAAAGAGCATTGACATCTCACAGTCCGTCCTCTTGTTCAAAGCCAACCATGCAGTTTCCATCATTGACTATGCATATTGGTAGTGAAAGTATGTTCATTCTTCAGATTCTATCATTATTGACTTTTTGTATAAGCCTGCAATTATTTATCACCCGGATCTATATAACTACTATCGCTTTGGGAATGCTTTCTCTTACCACCAGTTGGGAAAGAATCATCTGACATTGCCATGTTGTTCTCTAGAACAATTCGTTCCATTTATAGCTCCTCCCGAACGACTTTGAATGCAAAAAACGGTTGATCTGGTTGGTGGTTTCAACGCACTTGAAACGTATGAGTCAAATCGCATCATGTCCTCGGGGTAAACGTTCAAAGAAAACATGTTTGAAACCAACACACCCAGTCCTTCTCATGGCTGGTCAACCTGCCACCCCCTAACGTACCCCCCCAGACAAAAAAGGCTTATTAAGGTCTCATTAAGCGAAACCAATGGTTTAATAAGCCCTGAATAAGGCCTTATTTCTGGGGAAGGGTACGAGGTACGATAGGGGGTCCGGTAGGTTGACCAGCCACAAATTATATCATGTCTGTGGCGCCTGCAGCATCTGGGCGATCCAGCGTACCTCAAGGCCCCGTAAAAATGACTGTTTCTGGTCACATCTATATGGTGGTTTCCTTAAATGGTGGTACCCCCAAAACATCCCAAAATGATCATTTTTAGTAGGAAAACCAATGGTTGTTGGGTACCACTATTTTTGGAAACACCCATATAGCCATGTTTTCTTAGAAAATCTCATTTGCACAATTTGGCTGTATGCCCCCCCCTGGCAAAACACGAACAAAACCATACCCATACCCCATCACCCATCCGATTCCAATACCTCATCACATGTCATTCAAATCAAGGCATGTCAAGCCTCTTGCGGTGAGAGAATACATGGCTAAAGAACCAGCCCTGGTGGCAACATACCTCAGCCAAAACTGTGAACTCTTTTTTCAACAAAAAAACAGAAAACTGCTTGGGAAAACTACCTGGGAACGATCACATTTTTCCCCCTCCGTCTGCCGTTAGGTGAGATATGTGATAGTTCCCTGGAGGATACTGAGTGTGATAGTTAACATTGCCATACCAACAGCAACACATGGGCTCTGCAAGGCTCTACTAAGATAATTTTAATGAACCAGAACAAACGTGGAATGATATTTTTGATTGGCAATCTGAAGCCTCTCAAAAAATTCAATGCTCTCGTGAACCTTGCTTAAAATGACCAAACGGTGATGCCTTTCATCGAATTGCATTTGCTTTCAAAATCCTTGTGTATAGAATAGCCCCTAAAAAAATGGCTGAAAATAAATGGGTCACTGGGGGATTATATATATATATAAATACAATTAAATATATAACCCCACTTGTAGGAGTTGAACCCCTAAACCATCGTACTTTGCCCACCTTAGAAGTTATTTCTTTAATACTGAGCAACTTCTCATTACTGAACAACGTTTCAATTCTCTAAGCATGGCTCCAAAATTGACCACAAAACGTCACCCCTCACGCACGATAGCGCCGGTCTTTTTTTTTTGAGCCTGTGAAGCTGGATCCAAGATGACAAAAACTCAATGCTTCAGAAGTCCGGCGGGATGCACCAGGGATGGTGCAGGTAACCTTGAAAGTCATTGGGATAAGCTACCAACCAGCTGCGGCCAACTGGCCGGGCCTGCTCCCACAGACTAACTCTGAAGTCGCTCACTCTGAAAGGATAGCCTTGCCGGCACCATAGGAGGCCATGGTCATGGTGTTTTTCTTGCGCTTGATTGGCTGCTTCAGAGCTTCGAAGACTGAATCAGATGTGTATTCTGAGTAGAGTTTTTTCACCACATCCTTCTTTCCCTCATCTGCAGCTGTAAGAAGCTCATCGGTCAAGCTGACGTACTTCTCATAGGTGGCAGGGTCACTGCGGCGCCAGTAGCTGTTCAGCAGCTTGAACTTCGGCTCCTTCTTCAGGACAGCATCCATGTCACCCTTGTCCACTGCACCCTTAAGCTGCAAGATCTGGGGTCCATACCTGGTGAGGCATGCGACAGGCTCACCCTGTGCATCAGCCCAGACTGCTTGGCTCCCAAGAGTAGCCGCAGCAAAACCAGCTGCCTGCAAAGCATCTCTCCTGTTGAGGCTAGTCGCCACAAATGCTTGCGTGATTGCCTGAAAGGCCAAGCAAGCGACGGCCAGCAGCACCACAGCTGCCGATAGTCTCGTGGAGTGGCGCGCCATGGTTCGGAGAGGCAGTCAATAGCACAGGCTAAAATGACAAAAAATCCACCTGATCCTTGAGCAGAATTCCACATAAAAATCCAAATTGTGTCACCATGTGAGAAACTATATCTCCAAATGCAATTTACAAGGAAAAATACAAGCTTTGGTTTGGTTCATGCCATCGTTTAGCTTTACAAATTGCACGAGTGTAAGATGTCCCCTCTTCGCGCCTGTCGGGCAAAGAATTGGATTGCTTTCAATGGAGGTTTTGGCGAATGTAACTTGCAAATGCATCCGCACACACACACACACACATGATCTCACAGACAGGCACCGGGTAATGTCGATTTGCAAGCATTGCGTTTCTGCTGTCATTCTTGGATTTCTGAACCATCAGTAGCTTCGTATCTCCAAGTCTCTTGCGGAATTTGGCCGCAATAACGCCCAAGAAAAAAAAACTCCCATCAACCACGTCATCAACATCATCCGGTGGCTATACCAACACCGCACATCCCCCCAGAAACAAAAAACTGCAAGAAGATCATTGACAGCCCAGCAGCATACATGGCATGGAAGTTCCAGTTCCACTTCTATTCCGAGTGGTCGACACGAAGGCACACTGTGGTAAAAGACCTTCCTGGAGAAGGACCTCAAGCAAAAAGGTCCCAAAAAAATAACAGCAAGTTTAGCCCCTCATTTGGCGGCAATGGGAAACGATCCTTTCCTTTTGGGGAGAGAGCTCATTTTCAGGGTGCAAGCTCTTTAGTTTCGGGGCTATTTGTTCATTCGTGTTGGACTTGTGAGTGCCTTTTTTTTGATAAGGTTTGACCTGAAATCCGGGAAATCATTACCAAGAGATGTGACCAAAAACAGAATTTTAGAATCTGAAAAAATGCCAACATCCTTTAGCTCCTACGGTATAAAGGATGTATTACGAAAGGAAGATAAAAATCGGCTAAACCTCAATCCCAAAAATCATCATCGTCCCTTACAATCCGTTGGTTAAGGGAAAACCTTGAACCCCAAATTCCTTTACAATACTGTTGATGGTTCTCAGAAATCCGGCTAAACTCACCAGTTTAGGTTGGTAGTTTATATTGTTATTTACAGGCTTTTAGCCCCATCCCAGGTGGTTGGCCTTGGGATGTCTGAACCATCCACAGTAGCAACATACTCCTTGGACTAAGATGACCATCCCTTCTTTTGCAAGGAAACCGATCCATAAGTGGATGGACCAAAGCTGCTTATGCCACTTCACCAAGGCTGACGAATCTCTGCTCCTTTGAAAAAACCCTTCAGTTCTTTCAATCAAATTCTTGTGCAAAATGTACATGTTCTCAACAATCCGAGGAACACAACTAAAAATAAACAATTCATTGTCATAAACCCAACCACAAGAAGCACCAAGAAACAATCAAACAATCAAACACTTTCTTTTTCGCAAAAACAGAAAATCAACTTTCGAGCACCCTAAGGAATATGTCTCACATGGAAAAAATCGGTGAAAATTCCAGGCCCCCCCCCCTTGTTCCTAGGATTCACAAAAAACGGAAACATCTCCGAGTAACAGAGCCCAACCATACACGCGTACAAACCCGCAGGTCGACCTCACCACAAACACTTCTCCAAATGGTTGTTGAATAGGGACGGTTTAACAGGGAACAGTTCGACCCTGAAAATAGACCCATATAACCGCCCCAAAAAGGAAAGGGGATCGTCTTCCAAATCTTCCAACCGTCATTTTTCAGGGGTCTAGCTGAATCTTCCGGGGTGTAGTAGCAGTTGAAAAGGGGAAGAGAATGATTTTGATAGAAATTGGATGCCTAAATGTTACCTATGCGTATGTACCTTTGTCAAACAAGTAGGTGTTGATTTTTGGACACTGATGGATTTAGATGGCATTTAAACATGAGAAATAAATTTCCATGTATATATATATATATATATATATATGGCCCATATATAAATATATATATATATATATATGAGCCGGAGTCAGGTCAATGCGGTGTCATTTGCAATTATTTGCTGCGGAAACAGGTGCGATTGAGTGAGTGATAGGGAGAGGAAAATAAATGAGATTCAAACAGGGAATCACAGGTTGTGCACACGAGCAGGTGGTGATTTTGAGATCTCACCCACATACCCCTAGAAGATACCCCGGACCCTTCACCGTTTGGGAATTTCTTTGTGGGTTTTGGGGGAAGTCTGGGGTATCTTCCAGACTTAACGTGGGCAAATTCATTGATCACAGTATGTAGTCTCAAACCTCTCCTCCTTTCAATACTCCATCCCCCCACCCTGCCAGAAAAACAACACCCTCATCTTTCAACCAAAAAAACTGGAGATCCCTCACAACCCAAAAACATAGAACTTGGTTCGTCTACCTTGCAACTGGAACCACCACACCATAACCAAAAAACTACCCCCGCGTACACTCTGGTAGACTAACGTAGCAATGGAACATGGACCCGGATTGAAGATGTAGTTCCTATTGAAAATGGTGATTTTCCAGCCAGCTATGATAGTTTACAAAAGGGTACACCAACTTTCAGAGCTGTCAGTTTTTCAGAGGGTAATCCCCCCTAGTTGGTGGTTAGTTGAAAAAATATGCTCGTCAAACTGGATCATCTCTCCCAGTTCAAGGTGTGAAAATAGAAAACCTTTTCAAACCACCTGTCCTGCCCCAAAACCAAAAAACACCCTGAAAATCATATCCCACCTTTGGAAACCAAAGGATTCTCATCCCATGGTTTTTAAATCCCCCTATACAAAAAAAAAAATACAAAAAACCCACGGGAAAAATCAAGCAGGGTTTGCCATAATCACTTGAAACAACCCCAAAAAATAGGAGAAACCCCCTACATCCCCAAGGGACTTACGCTACCTTTCAATCTTTAGGGGCCCGATTTTCCCATGTAACGGTTGGTCCTTATGGTGGACCCCTAACCAAGGACTCCAAGCCACCGGCTTGGCATGTGGATCGCCTTGTACTGGGCCAGGTACATGTTTGGCACCAGGCTCTACGAGCCGTGCAGCACGAACATGAAAGGCTGGCAGGTTAAAAACCTGCCAAAAAAGGCAGGTTTTTTGGTGAATTTTCATAGGGAATTCTAACAAAAATCACCATTTTTCTAAGGGGAATCACGATTCTTTAATAGGGAATCTAAGGGAATCATGTTTTTTTTAATAGGGCAATCTAAGGGAATCACCATTTTCCAAACAGGAATCTAAGGGAAATCTAAGGGGATTGTTTCCCAGTTATATGACATGGTTATCTGGCCAGGAAGAATATTTCACCAACCTAGATTTCCCTGAAATAAGAGGATATCCATTACTAACCCACCATTTGGGGCTATAATTTGACCAGACTTATGGCCATAAATGGAATACAGTATGAATGGCATCTAATTTATGGCATCTAAGGGAATGCTTAAATGGAAGGATGACAATTTTCATGGGAATGAAAGGTATTCCACCCAATGCCACGTACCCCTCAAGAAATAGCCGGCCTTGTTAAGAAACTATTAACCACCATTGTCCTTTAATCAGGCCTTATCAGACCCTTGTTTCTTGGGGACCCATCTGTCAATCTTTTTATCTGCCTTGCCTTGCCTAAGTTTTGCCAGATCTCTTGCTGGAAAAGGGAGGTGAAAGCATCCCAACTTACATTTTAGAACAATGTGCCAGTCTGTTTGTCTGTCAGGCCCTCTAAACACCTAGGCCTTCCGTCTAAGAACTTATCCATCCATGCATTGCCATGCATGTATTCAATTAGGCATGTGTCATCATTTATCCACCTCATTGTTTCGATTTCGTTGCAGATTAGTATCATATTCGTATCATATTAGTAAAATCATTACTATTCATTGCAAACTGTTGATTTCTGGTGACGTTTGGTTGATACATGTCATCAACATCAATACAGCTGTGCTCTCCGCTGATGCTGAGCTGCCCCGACATGAGTCGTACCTTTGGCAGAGGACACGGCCACAAACTGGCTGTCATCCTGAACGGAGTTGTTTGGCAAATCTGTCGGGTGAGGAAGTTTTCAACAAAATTACAACACACCCGGATATCGCACACCCTGTTCGGCAATCCCCCGGCAACGCCAACAATGAAAAAATATTCCCTTCATCAGCCTGTTGGTTAAAGTTTTTTTTTTTTTTCCGGGGTGTATTCCAGTTCGGTGTGTTGTTTCACAACCTTAGAAAATTGCAAGACATCTATGACCAGCTACAAGGTGGGCCTACGGGCTGGGGTGATAGAATTTGCCTTTTTTTTGTAGGGTGAAATAACTCCAGTGAAACTCAGCTTATGTTCGGCCATTTGTAGGGGCCCCATAACTCGATTTATAAAGGGCCCACCTTGTGGGGCAATTCAATGGCGTTTTTTCCGAACATTGAATATAACAAAATAGGTGATAGTTGTATTGAATTCAAGTCGAATGATTGTCGAATGCACGCCTGAAAACTACAGGTGGAACCTGAAAATCCTTTGTTTGTGGGAAAAAACAATCATTTGTCCAAACATGTCCAAATCAGTACTGTAAGGTTTGTCGGTGTTCCGGGAAGTAAAAGAGGTACCGTATAAATAGCAGTATAATATAACAATATAATAATCACAAAGACACATCTGTCTTTGTATTGAAATGCCTCAGTCCGGGTCGTACCAATAGGTTGCATAGCTCTCCAAACAAATGTTCATTTGTCCAAAGTACTGTACCCACATCTGTACAGAACAATATTCCTCATGATTCCTCCACTTCTTTGCTTTATTTCCCACTGATGACCGCAACTGGGTTACTATGATTTCCCCCCTTTTTTTTAATGCCAAAGTCTCTGAAACTGCAATGCCACTGATCACTGCTGGCGTCACGCCACGTGAAAGTGTAAAGACATGTTGAAATCGCAAGCTTCCCAACCTCGGACCAACGGCTGATGAATCCTATCAAACGCCTGAAGTTGGAAGGATACCGGGGTGGTTCAGAAACGGCTCCTTTTCCCCCCCAAAAAAGTGTTGAAACACTTCCCAAAACTAACAGTTAGACAGTTAGACCCCCTAAAATTGATGGTTTCCAATATGAATCTCCTGTTTGAAGGGGGTCTTTTTGTTGAAGGGCTTCGAGGGTAGAGTAGACTTTGTGGTTGGAAGGGTGGCTTCTAGTTGAGTGACATGATTGTCAAACAACAACTCATTCAAATTGTGGTGTTGACGGCGTGGCAATGAAATGATGCAAGAAACTTTTTTTGGGAACTTGAACTTAGGACCCAATTGAGGTTGGTTGTTTTTTGTTTGTTGTCCTGTCGATTTGGACTGCCATCGGCAGCCAGGTTGGTGTTGGTAACTAAACTTGTTTATGGAAGAAATCAAACTACACCCCTGAAAATTGAAATGGAACCGAAAAATCAGCCACCTGCAAAACATAATAAATCCAAACCTCCATGATTGTGTTCCATGGTAATTCCAGGGGCCTATTACAGTTGAGAAGCCCCAAGTAGTTAACCCAACTTCCATCAACAATATACAGCCGATATAGCTGACGTTGACGGTATTAAATCACTAATCACTAGATCCCCCGATGCCGGGAGTTTCAAACAACATGTAGATGTAAAGTATGAATGCCGAACCCCCCCCCAAAAAAAAACGCAGCAGCTTTTCAGACGAAACCAGTCATAGTGAGTTTTAGCAATTGTCCCTGCAAAAGAAAAACTGGACAGCTTGAAAGAGGGGCTTCAACAAATCAAGAAGTGAGATGGCAAGTTTTATGTTGCAACATGGCTACAAAGAAACCAGGATCCACAATTGTCCACCTCTTCTACCGATAGAATTCTTAAGAATCCAATCAGTGGGATTTTCAGGGACCCAATAGTGGACCCCTTTATGGACATACAGGGGACACCTTCATGGTTGTAGAGCATGTAGGGACCAGCGCCAGCCAATGCAACCTTCTGATTCGTTTCCCATACTATTCCCATACCACTCCCATACGAATCGCTAAAGATATGGTAATAGTATGGGAAACTTACCATAAAGGGGTCCCATTATTGGGGGTCCCTGAAAATACCCTTGATCCAAGTCTAGGAGAGAACAATCCTGGAAATTCATGGGACATTGCGTACTTGTTATATAAACGAATATTACCCGAATATAACCTTTACTAATCTAGCTGGTGGTCTCAACCCATCTGAACAATATGCTCGTCAAATTGGATCATCTCCCCAGGTAGAGGTGAACATACAAAACCTTTGAGTTGCCACCACCTAGTTTTGTTGATGGTTCGGAAGTCCAGCTAACCAACTAACAATCTTCAATTTTAGGATCAACCCATGGTGATCAACAAAAAACAATAGATGCGTGGCATATTTACTTATACAGTTGAGGTAATGATGTGGATATCAGTGCAGATACCATCCATGGTTGGTTTTCCCAATGGTGATCAACAAAATCCATCAAAATCCTTGGATATTTCTTCAGGCAAATGTAGGTAAAATATACAGTACCATCCATCGAGCGCGTGGGTTCAAAAAATCCAAGTAGTCAAATTGGATCATCTCCCCAGGGATCGGGGTGAAAATAAAAATCAACTTTGCTTTCATCGTGATCAACCCATGGTGATCAAACAAAAAGTCCAAGTAACTGCAAACAGGTAAATGTAAACAACCAACATTAAACAGGTTTTTTTGGTAACAAAGAAATGTACCTGTAATATATAGTTGTGGTGATCAAACAAAACTCCAAGTAACTGCAAACCATCTTGATCTGCTTCCGGCATCAAGGTATCTCCAGTTCCAAGCCTCGGAATCGGATCCGGATGACAGATGACGTGATTCGAATCTCATTGATGACGGTTTTGCAAGGAAACAACACCTGTTTTTGTTGATGAGAATCATTGAAGCTAAAGGAAAATTTAAGGAATTTTCAGGATAGAAACACTGAAATCACCAGGATTTTTGTAAAACAATTGGATTTGAAGTGATTATTTTTGGAGTGGGGATACGTTTAACCATTACCTATACCATCATTGTGGTCCGGTCGGCTAAGATCTCAACTGGCCAACGAGCCAATAATGGTTAAGCGGGTTTCAAATGGAATGATTCAGGACCTCCACAACGCTTGATTGAAAAAACATGTTACAAACAGGATTCCCAGTTTTCCCGGTCAGTCAGTCAATCTGTGGTTTGTTCTTTTTCAAATTCCCGTGAAACTCACCCAAACTGCAGCTCCCCCCCCCCTCCAAAAAAACACCATTTCAAGCTTCAAACACCTCCTCATCCCTTGTACCCCCTAACCCTTGCACCTACCATCCAAGAACTTTTCTACCAAGAAACATGGCACGATGTACCAAGATTTGATGTCCCAAATTGCCACAGGTCACCAGCTGAAGCCCAGAAGGATCCCACAACATAGCTTCGATTGCCTCGCTATGCTCCTGGATGAAAGTCTCGTCATTTGGGTTTGTCTTAAACTGAAAGAAAGCCCCCAACAAGTCATCCAAGCTTTTCTATCACTGTCAGGTCATTTATATATACAGAGTTTCATTTTTTTGGGGGAGGTCATACTTTATATACTTTTGCCAGATGCTCTTTATGAGGCCTTCATTTGCTAATCTGAAATCTATGAATACATACACTCCTTCAAACCTAACACAAACTACAACGATATCACCGGAAAAAAATGTGCTTGCAAAAAACATTTAAAACATTTAAAAACATACCTTCCTTTTGGGGGGTCGATGGTATTGTTTTGAAGGGCTTTACTCTCTGTTAGGTTTTAGGAAAGACAATCTGGGTGAAGTGCGATGACACTTCAGCCACCACCCCGGTGGGGGTGGCGTCAATGGAACATTAGCCAACATGTTTTTATAAACAATTGCCATTCCCAAAGCTTTCATGTTCGGCATTCTTGTACATGTTAAACTCTCCGAAAAATACCTTAGGCTAAAAATGAATTGCGCAAAAGCAATTGAAAACACAAAAACCCATGGTTTCACACTTGTTTCATTGATACCTACACTCCATGAAACTAGTAGTTCGCCCCCCCTGAAAATTGAAACAGGCCCATGAAATGGAGATGTCCTCCTTCCAACCCTTGATATTGCGGGAAAATGTCCAAAAGCGGTTGGTTTTCAGGGAAACCTAATTGCGTGACTTCAGCGTAAAAAATCGTCCTCGAACTGGGAGATGATGTTCTGCGATGCCACATCTCCTTAGGTGAAAAACTGCGAACAAAAGCTGGTGGGTGTTTTCAACCCATTTGAAAAATATTAGTCAAATTGGAAATCTTCCCCAAATAGGGGTGAAAATAAAAAATGTTTGAAACCACCATCTAGAAAGTCATGATTTTTGGGTCTCAGTGATGTGACGTCACATTTTTTCATTCCCGGATGCTAAAAATCAAAAAAAAATGCATGCCAATCGAATATGATAATCATATCTTTTTTACAATTTGAAATATATGAATAATGAAAGCACATATTATATAATTAAATACTGGGGTGTGGCGCCCCTCCCAGTAATAGTGGAACATGAAGCTTTATAGTTTATAGGAAAATTCCTCCTAAACATGTCATAATCCTGGTGGAATACTATTACTGAGAGGGGCGTCACGGCCAATCCTCAAATTTCAACTCTGAAATTTCGAAGAAAAAATATGGAGCGCGCGTCAATACCATATTAGGGTGAAATACAACGTCATGTTGTTGGAGTTGTTGGACATCTTAACCAAGCACCGGCTTGGTCACGAAAATTTGACATGTTCATATATCACCATCTCCCACCCCTGCCGAAGAAAACAAACAGAAACAAGAAACACAGGATTGACAACAATCGTAATGCATATAACATCTAGACCCTGCAACAAAAGGACACAAAAACACACCCCCAACACTCACTTCAAAGACTTCTTCTTCCAAAGCTTGTGATGTTTCAATATCATAGCCACCAAAAGGGGTCGAAAACAATTTGTTGTCAAAATCGCCTCCCGTTTTTTTCAACGTTCCGTCCGTCCGAAAAGTCTCTCACTGCAATACTGCCACTCCGTAAGCCACTTCCAACGGTCGTGGAAACAGAATTCAAGGACGTAGGACCCGCAGTGTTCGGTGTGACGCTGTCATTAGGCATAAGGACTTGATCTAAAGTTCGTTGACCTGGGGGATGCGTTTGGGGTAAGGCAGGGGGAAGGAGGACCCAAACCAAGAAGGGATCATCTTTAAAAGAAACATGATGGTTCAGAAATCCGGAAAAAAACCAACCGGAACATGTATGAAACCCTGAAAAAATAACGGGATAAACCATCAACCGTATGAACAAAGTGGTTGATGGGTTTGATGGGTGGCGGCATTGGCCAGCAATATGCTATAATATACTGAAACCTTCCTGGACACCAAGGACTTAGAAATATGCACTGCAGAACGCTTCCATGTCTATTTTTACGACAGGCAGGGTGGATTGCCCAAAAAAAGACATTCACATGAAAATCCAATGAAACCATGTGAGATGAGATCTGAACATCAAATCTTCTCCAAAGTTGAATAGATGGTACAAAAATTGTGACCCCTTCAGTGCCTGAGTTATATATGGTTGTGTTATGTTGTGTTATTTGTGTCATTCCAGGTCCTTAATCTTCACCAAAGGAACCAACTTGTCCCAAATATTGCAAGCCATCCTTCACCACGGTGGGCAACTGTCTGCTAAATCCTGGAGTTCCACCTGTTTCAAGGTCTTTGAGAGATTTTGATTTGTGCGGATCCTAATTGCAAACTGTAACTTGAAATATATATATATACATATATTTAAAATTTCACATGGCAAATTGCAGATCCTATACAAGTTAATCTTAAAATAGTTTAGTGCCCTTACTTCAAACAATCCTTCAGATATAATCTCGAAGTTTTCATGATTCGGGCTTATCAATAAAAATGTCCTCATTGCCTCCATGTCCTTTCGAAAACAAGTCTTTCACCTACCAACAACAAGCCAAATTATCCCGCAAAATTGTGAGTGCAAATCTATCCCAGTAAACCTACACCACGAACCTGTAAGACCATTAACCACCATCCACTGAAAACCAATTCCCTCCGCCACAACTAACAAATTGCCATGAAAAATCCACCTCATTTTGATGGTACTTATATAAAATCATGTACGCAGAAAAAAAACAATGAGATTTTCCAGCCAGATATGTTGTAAACCAACCAACCAACCAACCAACCAACCAACCAACCAACCAACCAACCAACCAACCAACCATCCACTTTATGCCCATGTCATCCCCATCCCAACCAAGGTCGACCCCGACCTCGTTGTACATCAGCGTCTCTACTTGGTCCAAAACTATTCACTTCATGTGGTGCCACGTTGTAAGCTAACCAACGTTGACCCAAGGCAAAGGCCGGACCACATGCACCATGATATTGCACACCTCGGGTTTACGGTGTTTCCCCCGTGTGCCGTTGGATGGGACGATTGTTGTTGATTTTTTGAAACGGGATGGCAAGTTATATGACACTCAAAAAAACCTGCGGACAACAGACATGCATGACAAATTCGCCCATGTTTTGATAAACTGGTTACCGTGTTCAGGCCTTATATACAGCCAATAACTAAGGTTTTGGTCATTGCTCAGGTGTGTTTGCCAGGTTGTTTTTTTTTTGGGTGGTGGCGAGTGGTGAGGGGCTGATGACTCATACATCATTTGCATACTGCATAACCGAGAAAAAAACACATGGTGATATTTGTAACTGTAGCAAACCCAAGAAAGACTTGACGGTAAAAATCGGAATCAACACCCCAAGAGGTACATAGTGTTTGTACACCGGACCACTCCACCCTATAAAAATGATATTGGAAAACTCATTTTATAAGGCTACAACATTTAGTCATTGTATATTATGTGAAACAATGGACTATCACCACAGCATTTCCCGAAAAAATCCGATGTCTGTTGATGTCGGACTCGCTACTGAAGAGGACTTGAAAGCGCAAGGCATCGTAGAGTTCCACCTGTTTTGCAAAGCCCACTGCAAAGAAGCGCCGACTGGCCTGGAGTTTGCTTGTGGGATTAAACTCACCTAAGAACACCATATCATAGTATAGACTTAAAGAGGAAACAAATGCAAACCACACCGAGAAGTGTGATTGCAAGTTGTTTTTATCGTATATTGTTTTTACATAATCATTTATCTCCAGAAGACTTAGCAAAACTCTCACCAAACTGAAGTAGAACTCCAAACTTGAAATTGAGGTCATTATATGAAGGATTGAGGATTCCTTGGCGACCATTTCTCAGGGCCATTGGTTCTGGATGCCATCATGTGTCACCAGGCTAAACTTAGTCGATTCTAAAAACCATATCGACCCGAAACCAACGAGCTGCTCCAAGAAGATCAGGGGGTCCCATCATTTCTTCCTTGGTTCATTAGATAGTCAATGATCTTGTTCATTTGAAACATATTAGTCAAAATGGGAATCTTCCCCAGGCAGGGGTGAAAATAAAAAATGTTTGAAACCACCACCTAGTGGTTCTTAATTGTTGCACCAAGTTCATGTTTTTTTCTGGTGACCCATTCCTCAATCCATTGCCATGGTTCCCAAGTACTCGCCAGTTGGTGGTTGATAAGTTCTAGAGGTGGACGGGTCAAATTCCAGGGGCAAACCATGAAAAAACAACGCACCGGTCAAATTGGGTGCAATTCCAGGAATTGCAAACGAAGCAACCATATTAGGTTTATGATATTTTAATATATGTTATATAAAGGTGGCACAAATCTCCAAACAACATGTTTTGGCAAAAAAAAAATCGCAAGTGGGTGACCTGTTCAGAAAGGGGTACAAAATAAAACAAAACTACCCACCAGGTGATTCAAAGTGAGCTTAAATCCCCTATAAACCTAGAGGTCACTTAAACTTTAAAAGAGTCACTTAACCATCAAAAAAAAAAAGATGTCACCAGCAGAATTGCCACGCACTTGTTTACCACCAAGGGATCCGGGATCATCTTACCATTTCGAAATAAACAGTTCACTGGAGAAAATTCCTGGAATCTAACTCCAAACTTGCAATAAAAACAACGAAAATAGAAAGGTTCATCTATTCCGGGAAGTTGAACAACATCCCTTTGGGATGGTCAAGTGACTCTGTTAAAGATTAAGTGACCTCCAACACATCATGAAATTTAAGGTTACTTCAAATCATTAAGTGGTAGAAAAAAACGGTCACTTTTCATGGATCAGTCTCCCAAACACCCAACTGACTCCATCTTTCCCAGCCAACGTTTGGCCTGTAAACTCTTTGCTGGTTCAGTGAGACGAAGCAAATGCACATCATCATGAGATTTCCTGATGGAAAAAGTCGTTGAGGCTCGAACAACTACTGGAAACACAGGTGTTCATCAAATTGTGTATCATCTTTGCTGGACGTAATTAGCTAAATTACAGTGGATATGCGTAAAAAGCATTGAGATACGGGAACTTCCCTTTCTCAGCTACCAGCACCTTTTTTTGGGGTAAGGTTGTGTGACCTTAAAAGCAGCAACACCAACGTGGGGTAAGGACAACGGAAAACTCCGCGACAAATTTGAGAACTTGCGGGTATGTGGTGTGGTCGCCCTCTTCAATTGCCTATGCCGGCTATCTACTCTGTATAGTCATATTGACCCTATGTACGACATACATATATACATCAATTTAAATACATAGGTTTACACTTTCCAAAGTAGAATCTTGAACCGATGAAATTCAACCAATCTCAATACAATCGAATATCTTCAAGAACCACTTCAACATACAATCAATCAGAATCAAAACTTCTTAAAACACCTGAGGACATAAGTTTTTTGATAACCCAACCAACAAAAAAAACACCCCAACCACCACAACCCCAAACCCATGCTGCATCCAGGATACAATGAAAAGAAACGTACCAAGGCATTTGCCCCTTTATGCAAATATGCCATCAACGGTGCACAAGATATTCCCATGACATCCTGGGATGTCAAGTTGGGGGTTTTCCGGTGGTTCCGTGGGTTTACCCACCAGTCCGGGTTGGATGGTTGGATTTGTATCAATTTTTTGATCGTAAGTTGCAGGTTCTCTTGCAGATTGTTTAGTTATCGAAGTGATCGACCTAACCTAAAAGATGCGAAAAAAACAACGCAATCCTAGGTGGTGGCTAGTACTGGGAAGGGGGCAATGCAAGTTGAATCAAGGAACTTTCTTGTGAGTCAGGTGTTTTTTTGTTTCTTTTGTTAGCCTGATCTGCAAAACTATGCGCAAGTCAAGTTGGATGATTTCCCCAAGATGGATGGGGTGAAAAAAATGTAAAGAAGTTAAAACCATCACCTAGTCTTTACATTTTGTGTGTGTGATCATGTTGTGAAAACTTGCACGTGGCAACAAAACAAAAATCCGCATGGGTGCACCCAAATGGGAACTAACATCCCGTCTGCCTCTCCAAACATTTTCCACACAGAACCACTCCATGATGGAAATAATGTCTGATGTGTCTAGCACAGTTCTTTAAGGAAATGATACCCAGAGAACCTTGTTGTTGGCTGTTGGGTGGTTGTTGTTGCTGGGTGGTTGTTGTTGCTGTTGTTGTTTCCCTTCTGGAGGTGTGGACTCTTGTTGTGACAAGCATCGGTGGACACATCCACCGGAAGCAAAGGAAATGGAAGGACACGAGCCTGGACAGGGACACAAACCGAATGGTGGGATCATCCATGTATGTTTGGTATATTAATTCTACCAAATTCATGTACCATCAAAATCCATCCACCAAGTCTAGGTATATAACATGTACATGTCGATACACTTTTACCAATCCGGTGTGCGTTTTTTAAAAAAAATCAAGCATCTTTTCCTACGCAAATAAAATAGTTTCATGAATCCTATGGGCAATTTTCACGATCTCAGCCCCCATGGATTTGGGTTTTGAGTTAGGTTGATGAAGTCATCGAAACCCTGCAACGGCACTCTGATTCCTGCTTGGCTGGAAATTATGCTTCTATCCCTGAAGCTTTCCGGCCTTTAAAGCACAAAATCTTCACTTCTTCATACAATGCTCTACGGACGGAACTTTACACCCCTTCTTGAAGAATGCTTCCATCATTTTTTGTGGCCAGCTGGACTTACTTTTGCTAAACCTTAAAAAATGACCCAACAAAAAAGGGACACATCTTCCATGATTTTCCCTCAGCATTGCATGCCTGTAAAAAACCAAGCTGTTGAAGTTGTGATTTCCAACAAATTCAGGGTGAAGGAAGAATCTCTGACGTTTTTTTTTCGGGGGGAATTCATGCCGTAAAGGGCAAAGGGGGAGCAATGCAACTACTGTAGACAGCTCCACTTCATTCAAAGCTGCGGAGAGTTTCTGATTGTCTTTAAGGGACACTTTGTTGGGAGGTGAAACTAGTGGCAATAGTCACTTAACGTTTCAGATTCTGAAACCTAAACATGAAATACTAAAAAAAAATATAGTTGAGTTCCATTCTTCCAAAACGAAACTTAAACATGCTCCAAGCTTAACATATTTACGATAAACATTGCAGAGAAATTAAAGCATGTCTTGAAATTTCCCCAGCCTGCAGTACTGCCTTGTCTTGCTTGGATACAAGTTCTCGACCAGCAACAGGATCAGTAAAATCCCAAACTTGTACACCATCGGTGTAGCCTCAAGGCTGAGTTTGAAAAAAGCCCAGTGAAGGTTGATCGAAATAGATAACATCAACACAAGTTCTTATACAAAAGCGGCTATCATCCCCAAAGGCATCTGGAATCATAAACTCAATTGCAGAACAAAGCACCAAAATGCCTAGTGTCAATGTAGTGTCATATTATATTGTGCAGAATGCCTACCTGCTGGTCTACAAAAAGGTTTCTTAGGATGCCTCTAGGCAAACAGAATCTTGCAGTTCCAGGATCTTACCATTCCAAAGAAAAAAACATTGGACTGAAACTGCTGCATGCTACCATCCCATGCTATTCGTTGATGAATGGGGATTCAAATAAGGCGAATGCATAATTCCAAAGAAAGGGCGATTGTGTACCAATGGAATTCAACTAAGCATGGTGTTTTTCCCCACTACTTACTCATAATACACACACACATATATATATATATATGTATGTAAATATATATATATATGTATGTATACATAAATGTAAATATATATATATATATATATCTACGTCACTACTCCCTTGAACCGGGGGGGCCTCAAAAGTGCAAATAAATTAAATCTACATTCAAAATTATGTATGTAGACTTGATCAAATTCAAATATATATATATATATATATTTAAATTATATAAACAAATCATTTATATATATATATACGGAACATGAATTTCTACAATGCAATGAAGGTGGCTGAATCCCATTTGTGATCAGTACATGGCATTCCTCACAAGTCGAATCACACAGTCACAGGAAATTGCCAGGTGATAGGTAGGATTTCAAGCCCTCGACAACCCCTACATTCCTCAACCATCTTGTTCCTTGGAAGATAGGTTGGCCGGGCAACCAATCACCACCAGTTGTCGTGGTGCAGCTTCCTGAAATCCCAAAAAAAACGATCTGTGACAACCCCCCAAGTTTACAAACCTTTTCAACCTATCCAAAAAGGAAACTACTTCTTGAACCTAATGAAAATAATTATATAAGTACAGCACTTGAAAACCACAATCGAGTGTTTTTTTCCAACCCTCAATCTTCAGGTACTATATTAATTGCCAGGACATGTTTAAATAGTTTTAAATGGCACTGTGACACACCAAATTCTTGACATCGATGTCAAAATGTTTTGTCTGGAAAAAACATCAGCCCTCATCATGGGCAGTCAACCTACCTCCACCCAAAACCGCCATCCAGAAAGAAGGCCGTACTAGGGGCTGATTAACCATTGGTTTCCCTGATTAAACCCTTCATTCTGCGGGGAAAGGGGGGTACGTTAGGGGGTGGTGACCACAGTCACGACTTCGGTCTCAACTGGCCAAAGGCCTCTGGCCAAAAGATACGATCCAAGGAGATCCAGGTTATGTGACCTGGAACAGTTTGGCGCCAACTAGTGGTAGATTGGTGGTTTGGGATTCTAGGCTGCCCCTAAGCAAAATTAGCTTTCATAAGGGCATCCCAGAAATCCAAACCACCAACCCAAACCACCAGTTTATCAATAGTTGATGGCAAAGGGAAGCCCAAAAAATATGGAGGGCGGTTTGATGGTGATGAATCCCATGGTACAAAAACCAAAAATCACCGGCTAAACAAATTCCAAAGGTCTAGTTGGTTTCAACCTTTGTTCAATATATGCGCCAAATTGGATCATATTCCCCCCAAGGATCAAACTGAAGTTGATATCACAGCAGTGGCATCCCAGGGTTGCCAAGTGGCATCCCAGGGTTGGAAGTGGTATCCCAGGGTCAGCCATGGTGACAATACTTGGAGCATTTCGAGGCAATGAATGAAACTTGCAGACTGAAGGGATGAAATACATGTACAGTATGTATTGATAGTTATTGATGTACGTATTGATAGTTAAAAACAAACAAGTAGTTGAAATCAATGGTAGTTATTGACTACCAACTACTTCCCACTGAACCAATGGACCCCTTAAAGTCTAAAAACTAATGTTTATATTTCTTGTCTTTACCTTCAAAGTTCCCAAATTTTATCTCCCAAAAAAGTGTTGTACCAGAAAATCTTGGCTTATACAGCACTTGACTCCCCACTTATACAGCTCCAACGGGGCAATGGAAAACAAAAACCTTGTGGACTTTCCATGGAATCCGGGTTGGTTCATAGGGATTTTTGTTAATGGTTTATGGTAATCCCTATATAACTGAGTGGTTTTTCATCCCCAACAAATCCCCTAAACAACCATTTGGGCCCTTCTCATTACTCAACTAACAAATAACTTGCCAAAAAATGGACCAAGTGACGTACGGCTTCTGAAATCTGAGGGCTTAAGCCCGCCGCTTCCTTCACTGCAGTAGGGATATAACCCGAGATGGACGAGAACAAACTGCTGGCCACACTCATCAGCTTCTGTTAGCACCCTTCCTGCAAGATGTGACGCTACGAAAAGAAGCCTTTATGCTGGCTGTTTGATAGGGATTCCTATGATGGGATGCAATAAACCCTAGAACAGAAGGTAGTATAACCCCCTGTAGAACCTAAGCAACCAAGGTTTGTTCCAAGGTTTGGTAAGGTGGATGAGTGAATTCACTGAGTTCTCCAATGGGTTGGGACATCGAGGGTCCGGAAGTTTGGAATAATCCAAACAGGAAAATCTTCCATTGTGATCCGCTTAGGGATTTTTTAATGCTTGCAAAGATGGGCTTGAAAGCATATCACCCCTGAACCCAGGTAGATATATGAGATACATAAATATATATATATATATACCTGGTATATTCAGGTGGTGAATACACTCCAACAAATCCGCGTGATTACATCTTACCAAGCCGACCCTGTCACCAGAACCAGAAAGATCCCGTGAGTTTTGCAGGGGTTAATTAATTAAGTTCAAAACATCACCCAAAAACCAACCAACATCGCACCAACAAAAACAGCAACTTGGACTGACTAACCATGTCACTCAAAAAATCACTGGGTGAGAAAATGGTGAAACAATTAAATGGTGTGGAGGAATTGGAACCCTACTTAATCTGATTGGTGGTTTCAACCCAATTGAAAAAATAGTCAAATTAGGAATCTTCCCCAACTAGGGCCCCACCTAGTAATTCTGTGCCACCTTTTCACAGGTTGGAAAGGACATCTCCAGGGACAAAAGGGACAAAAATTCAGGTGACTTTGCGCATCACCCAGATTATGAGAATTTGTCCTGCAATATTTCTCATTTTTGTTTGTCCCCGGTAGAAAGGCGCTTTCTACAAGTTACTCTAGGACCTGTCAATCTTGTCAGGGATTACATAATAAGCATCTGGTGAGGATTCTCCCCAAACCGATTGAACACAACGCCGTGCTGTTAGTTGAGTTTCTGGATGGTAATTGATTATTTCCAAAACAATGCATCTCCTCTTCAATCATCTAAGACACAAAAGAACCAAGTGCTACATACTCGAAGAGGGAACATACCGCAACAATTATGAATTAAAATATAATATATAGGTTGTTGATATGGGCCTGCTACTCACTTCCCTAGCAATGAACTGTTACCCCGCACAACTTTGGTAAACCTGGACATCTCCCAATGGTCGGTTACCCTGTGAACTGATGTCTTTTTGCTTCTTAATAATCTTATCTGGGAAAGGTTGAATTCAAGACTGAATTAAACAATAAACCTCCAATCTCAGCAACCAACATTTTCTATCATGTCATGCTTCATCTGTTTGGAAGACCTTTGAGAGGAGTTTTACCCCAAGCCAACTGAAATGAGGTGCCGGCGCTGTAAATTGATGAGACTGAACATGATGGTTTGCAAAAAATATTAGTTTATTATATCCTATGTCATCCTGCCATATAAAATATTTTTTATTATATCCTGCCATATAAAAAATATATATATATAAATTCCTACAAAATCGATATATAATGGTGAAAATGATATGTGCCAGATTTCAAATCTTATTTATTCAAAACCTCTCCAGGTCGCAATTTATACAAGTCAACTGGCCCCTCTTTAACGGCTAACCCCCCCGGCACAGTGACGATTCCTGCGCATCCCTCAAGCTGAGGACGTTCCACATGACAGCAAATGGAGGTTTTGCAGAACCACAGCTGTCTGAAGAACCACAAGTCTTAATGGATGGGAGATATGAATCCCTACTATTCTACTACCGTATGCAATGGGTGCTTACCCTGTAGTTGGTCATTTGTACGTCAAGAATCTGCTAATGCGTGATGGCTTCTCAAGTTGAAATTACCTCAAATAATGTTGTCCATGATTTTGAGCTCGAAAAATTATCTATCTGAAGTTCACTTATATAGTTATTCCAACATCATGTCGCAACATCTGTCTAGCACCGAAGTTTCCAGTACCCCAGCTAAGACTCCGAGAGAATCAAACATTTGATGGATTGCTCGAGATTGAACAATGGGTGCAACGAACCCAATTATCATATATTATATGTATAGCTTTGAAGCATCTCCCAATATGGGAGTTTCTTTTATGGCTTCTGCCATTGAGATTTCAAAATTAAGTCATCGAATCATCAAAGCCGGTAAGAATTTGTCTTATTTCAACAAGATTCTTAAATTCCTACTGAACATTTCTCAACTCTTCAACTGCCATGAGAGAAAAAAAAACGCGTTGTCAGTTTTGTTTGTTTTGTTTGCCATGTTTTGTTTTCAATCTGTGGTGATATGTCATGGGAGCCTCAGCGACGAGCAAAAGGGAGATTCCTCTCTGTGATGATGAGATGTGCCAGGGTCGATCAACTCCCTATGTTGGGGATGGTCATCCCACCTTTAATAGGGAACCCTTATAATGGGCATATAAACCCTTATCATTGGGTCGATGACCATCCCCTACTATATGGAAATAATGGGAATTTAGACCCTCAAGAATGGAAATAAATCGACGCCAGGGGGGCTTGAGTCCTTCACCAATGACCCCATTTAAGTCCAAGTCCATTAAAAGAATAGTAGTCTGGAATGGTTGATTATAAATCAACAGTTAAAACAATGGTCTTTTCACAAAGATCAATTGCTGTAATTGATTAATGATCTTTGGACTGCCAGGAATACCAGTTACTCAAGTGTAATTTTGCTTAGAATCACGGACGTCTTCCTCCTCAAATGCCACCCACTGAACCCATAAATCATCTGCGTAAGAACAGGGAAACGAAGATGTAAAAAGAGTTTAGTCATAAACTAGTCCCAATGGAAGCAGATTGGTTCCAAAGCAGGCGCATGCATGGTCATGTTTAGCTTGCATATTCAAAAAATTCCATCATGTGCAACATCTAGAGTATCCCCTCTCGCCATGCAGCTGAGAACTTACAAAATCAGAAACCATGCCATCTGAGAACTTACAAAACAAGCCATTTCTGTCTGTAGAACTGATGAAAGCCCCGGGTTCCCATGTAAAGTTTCTGTAACATGCAGCTTGCCACTTTTTCGGGTCCCTGTCAGCTTGTTTCATCCCGATGAAGACGTCTTCCTGCAAACACTTTCACTCCAAAAGGTATTGAATATGGACATGGGTGCATGAAAGGTGGGATTTCTGCTGTGTTTGTCAATATGACAAAATATGAATGTGTAATGTGTATAGATTTAATTAGATTTATATCTATATGTGTGTGTGTATGTTACCACAAGGCGGATGAGGTTGTTCAAAATCATGTTCTTTCTTATTGGGGATCATGTAACCACAACAAATTAGACCAATCCCAAAAACAAAAGCCACTGTATAAAGGCCTTCCTAAACACCTCCCCTCCGGAACATCGAAAAAAGGACACGATCTCGAATTCCAAAAAATGCCCATAAAAGGGGATGGATTTAAGGTGTCTTGGACACAGTTTTGCCCAAACACGTGCTAATCCAAGCACCTACTGACACTCTGTACAAACTCCGCCTCTCTGAGGTTTTGTTTTTTCAACCATTTCAGTGCTTTCTTTGGCAAACATATTTGTTGCATCCATGTTAATGATCTGAAACAATGATTGCATCCCTACTATATGGAAATCTTACATAGCTACCCAAAAAATGGCCATAGGCTGTAGTTTTCAAAGAGTTACCATTTCCAAACCATGCTTTGGGGCCGTCTTGGGTTTCCATTTCTTACATGTCTAGGGCTGTAGACTTTTGTAAAATTCTTCCCCACCTTCCTACCTCATCACTGCATCGCACTGGAGCATGTCGATCGTTCCATCGTGAACCTCTTGTGCTTGATGCCTGCATGATGAGTGAAACAGACATTGATATATATATATATACTTGTTTTGGCGCTCAGACATCTTTTTATCCTGCCGGTTGTAAATATATATATATAAGGAAATTTAACGGAAATGTCACAACAACAAAAAAATAAATGCTACTGAAATGCTTGAGGTTCACATCATTTTGGAGATTTACATAATAACTGGACATATCTTAAGATCTAATCCTGTACTTGGAGTAAAAATGGGGGTATCCTACTAGTGTTGTCAAAACAAACCTCTCCCTAGGGTCCAGCACCAACAATCTAAACAAGGAGTTGAAATCACGGACATCTTAAAAGATTTTGTGTCTGCAATCTGCAACTGGGAATTCAGACTATGACCCTTTGGGAGATGAAAAACTACAGGTCACCCCATTCAAAAATGATGTTGGTGATTTCCAACTATCCTCTCTCCAATCATGATTCAGTGGGCAAATCTTTGTTCGCTTGTAATGGAAGCATGGGAAGCATCCTCCCATTTAGCGGGCCTATTTTTAGCTGAAGTATATGGATCTGCTGGAAAACAAGTGGAAGAACAAAAACGTCAATAAAGATCAATTTAATTGTTAGATACCAAAAATGGCCATATTTAAAAAAGGAACCACCTTTTCCAAACCATCATTTTGGGTATCCTTGTGAGTTTTCAGGGGTGTACCTTTCGTTATATGGCTTTGGCTCAATATGATTTCTATCTTGGGTCCTGCCACCATGAAATCATAGATTTCGGGAAGATTTAGGTTCTGGGACGCTGGAAACCTACACATGAACCAACTATATTATGAAATTAAAACAATTGCATCATGGGACAGGATACACCCAACAACTCCCATAGTTTCTTATTGAATCTGGACACAGTTTTTTGATTGGCAACATTTCCCCTTATACTAAAAGTGGATTCACTATATTGTAAAGAGGGATAGTTGAACTATTAGTGGACCAACTTGCCTCGCTATTGATTTCGCACCCTAACTTAGCCGACTTAGCCTCGCAAAAATGGTCCAATTTGCACATGAAGATGTATATTCCCCATTACAAAAATATACCAAAAATGGTGGTTTTCCAATGTTAATGTTAGTTTTTCAGGGAGGTACCTCCTTTTTTTGGCAGGCATCAACAAAAGGTGTCCCTGGCATCCCCCTAAGGGCCTGGTGACGTCGCGATGCCTGACTCTTAACATGGAAATACCTTGGACCTCAGTAGAAAACAAGAACCTTTTGCTAAGACGTGCTGGGTAACTTGAAGGTAGTTCCTTAGTTCCCTGTCATGATAGGATTTTCAATACAGTACTCCCCAGCTATGCGTTTTTTGAGAGAAAATCATCCAGAAACACAAACTTTTATGTTGTTATTGTGATTCTAACCCTGACTTTTAATTTGTAGCATGCACAAGTGTGTGAAATTGAATCTATTGTTTGCCGGATTGAGTTCAAGCGGTAAAGAGAATTTCAAACATCTCTCGAAACATTTGTTAACCTATCGAACTATGTGCCAGTTACAAGGGACCCTTTTTATCCTTTAGCAGCCCCCTTACGACCCAAACTCGATGAGCAAAACCCCGGTGGTTTCCCCGAAATCCACACATCCCATGGGTTCCAATTTTTGCGTCGGGTTTCCTCCACCCCCAAGGCATTGGATGTCACTAATGTTGGCATACCACATTTCGGGTCCCAAACCCAGTTGGCAATTGAAAGGTTCAACTGTTCAACCATCATTTTCTCGCCCCCGGATCGTTGCAGGGAGGGTACAAATCAAAATAACACATTAGACGATGTTACGCGTAAAGCATTACATCCAATATGCCGCGACATGATTCAAGATACAAATTATGAACATAATCCATAATGATATGTCATTTGACTTATGTATGCATACACAAAAAACAAATATAAACATTAATATGCTTGTTTTTGGTGCCCGATGCTTCTAGAACTCTAGACGTTTGTGCCTCATGTACTACAAGCAGAACCAGGAGGAACACTTGTGTATATCCAAGAGGCTGCCACGAAACCACCATGAACTTCACCAAGAGTTTCTCAAGCACTGTTGTGCCTGGTAAACAGATGTGTCTCAAACATTCTCAAACATGTGAAGAAGCTATAGAGATCTGGATATGTTTGCATTCAAAGATTTTAACAACAATAAATGTACACATCCTAAAATCAAGATAAATGTACATACAAGCACTCACACATATAGTATTTGTACATAAGTACGCGTGGAGGTATAACTTTTGTGTGTGTGTGTTGTGTTGCAGGCAATGTCTGATATAGAATCAAATCTGAGAAGTACCAATCGCAAAATTCATTTCTTGACCTGTACTTCTCTTCTTTAATCAACTTCTGCCAGGGCGGGGTGGAGATATAGTGGCTTTTATGTTTTTGGCGATGGTGCATTTAAGCATCAAGAGGTGAAAACTTGTTCACTTATACAGGGTGAGTTAGTTATACCCTCCAGGGGATTGACATATCCCACCTTGGGAAAAAGAAATTCATCTTCAAAATGTCATTTTGGGGGGATACTTTAGTTCCCTGGAGGGTATTGCTCCTCAAATTCCACAAAAAAATCCATCCTCATCTTGCCAAAAATGACCTTGAAAGTCTCACAAGACTTTGATTGAAGTCGCTTTTTTTGCTATTTTTTATTGGACGGTGAAATTTTTCGACTAATACACCCCCGAAAACTAACATGGTTCACCTGAAAATGAGCCCCTGGAAGAGAAGATTCCTATTACAAACTTTACAAACCATCATTTTCAAGTTCTATGTTAAACTTCAGGGGTGTAATGATAAATTGGTGGTTTTGGGGATTTGGGGTCCTTAGAATCCCAAAAACCACCTGGGACCCAAATCACCAATTTATCATTTAGTTGCAAATTTTGGAGCTCTACACAAAAAGTTCCCAAGAAACAAACCTCCCCACCTGACAGCCAGAGATCATGAGCAAGTTTTCATCACCTGGCTTTCTGAAGCTGCCAAAATGTGGTAGTTCACACATGGCCAGCTGTGTGAAGTATATCCTAAGATTATGTCCTGAACATGTCTGGATGCAAACAATCTGAGACATTGCATATCCTAGTGCTGTAGCATCAAAGGTTATCAATCAAAAAATGCAATTGTCAATACACCGATGCCAGCAAAAACATCTGCAGCAGTACTGACTGATTGATTTCCGGATATATGGCTGTAGCATAGCAGCAAGGGTACAACATAGTTTATGGAAGCGCTGTAATGCGTTGTCATGACATGTCATCTACCCCTTCTGCAGCTATGAAAACATCCCAGGACTCCGAGGAGAGGAGGTGACTCCTAAAAAGCCTAGGGTTTGAAGGGGCCAACCGATCCGGGAACCATAAAGAAAACCACAGGGAAGATTGCAATATCACCCTTTTAAGACTCTGACAATCTACAGCCCTAAAGATTAACGGCTGGAACATGTCCGACCATTCAAAAAATGGGTGATTTGTAGGTGAAGCAGCCCTTAATCTTCCAGGGCGTACGGTTGAAAGCTTTTGACTTCTGGTCCCAGGTGCAGGGCGTTTCAAACTCATGGGAAAAAACCCACCCATGAAAAATCAAGAACAACAAAACCTTCAAAAAACATAAAATCAACAAGGAAAAGTACCCAAGAGCAAAAAACAAAACAAAAGTAACAAGTCTTATTTTCAGCATCAATTTTCAGGTACTTCTAGATAAAACGAATCGTTTCCTTTTGGCTGACATGGGAAAAACAAGCTATTATTTCCGGAGATCACCTTCCAAAATCACCCCCCCAAATCTTCAAAAAAAAACCCTTCGGCCCCCAGTAGGATCGACCTCGTTGATTTCATAGGAATCCAATGGTAGATTGGAAGATGTATTTGGCATGCTCCTTACTTAGAGGATCATCCCAGGACTTGTAGGGTGGTTAGGATGACCCCCAATTTATAAGCCTTCAAAAGATATAAAAAGGCCATCTCCAATGCATGATGGAACTTTTGCACAATCAAACCTCAACCCTTACTTAACCACTGGTTCGGCTTACATAAAGTATAAAAAACAAAAAAATCTGGCCGATTTTTTTAAACAAGCCCTGCAATTGGCAGATCATGTCAGGTCCTTTTGGGGAGGATTTCCTTCCTAAACTACACTCAATGGTCATGTCGTAATTCACCCAAGTAGTATTCACTCACCATGTTTTTGCCTACCCTGAAACTGCTTGGATGCTCCGCCCTGCCAGGATTCTAGTCACCAAACAGATTATCACAGATGACATTGTTACTAAGGGATCCCAACCTTAAACCTTCACTTGCCACTGCAAGTAAGTATCAAGGGACTTATGCGATTTCAGGTGCCCTACCTGAAACTAACAAACATAGCACATAACAAAATCAAAGATCGGAAAAAAACATGTGCTTTTAGGATGGCCTATTTTCACTCATTACGTTAAACTACCAGGAAGTGCCACTCCCAAAAAGCTGGCCATAGGGCCGTGGGTGATTCCAATGCCAACAAAAATAAGAACTCCACTGAGCTTCGACCACCGGTTTCACAACTCCGGGAAGGCCATAACACGGGTAGAAAAACACATGTCATGTGGAGTATACCCTCCAGGAAACTAACATAGCCATGGGAAATCCACCACTTTGATGGTATTTACCTGGAAAGATGGGGATTTTCATGGGCTATGTTAGTTTCAGGGAGGGTAATGCACACCAAACTATACTGTTTGAACCAACCGATTTTGAAAAGTACTCGTCAAATCGGATCATTGCCAGAAGTATGACTAAACAACAAAACAATTTTTGAAACGACCACGCAGTATACAGTATCAACCCATATGAAACTTTGATTAAATATCAACCATCTGCTTAAATTTGGTCGTGCCCATGATTCGCCGAATCAACTATAATTAATCAATCAACCACTCAAATGGACCACCCAAAAATTATATATATAATTAAATAATAATATATACACTTACAATGTAAGGAAAAAAACTTCAAATCTTAGTTTTAGTCGACTGTGACCCTCCAAACATTGTTTTTGGATGCCTTAGTTGGAAGTATGCAGACTTGCCATCGCTTCGACCTCAACCTGAATATCCCTATCATTCATATCATGTTCATGTTCCTTCACCAATCTAGAATGAAGCTATATCATGAATTTTCCCTATACCTACGGATCCGCAAAGTTGAAAACTATGTTTTCACTGCATTTAGTAGTCATGTCAATTGTCTGACCCCCCCCGAAAAAAGGCACGTTTTTTTTTTTTATCTTTCACTTTTTACAACATCTGAATCAGAATCCATCTCAAGCCTCCTTGGAATCTGCTTTTCAATCCCCCCCTTCCCCCTGAAAAAAAACAGGATTCCTTTACCCCAAAAACGGGACCATTTTGGAAAAGGAGGAGCATCATCATCCATAGATCCCCACCCCCTTGTCACACGAAAAGGAAGAAATGGATCTACCAAATCCTTGGGTCTCCTATCCTATCCCCAACCTGTCCTTCACTTCGTGAATCTCGGAGGCTGGAACGCTTCCACTGCCAGTGGTCCTTGCGTTGGACGGGGCTGCCACAAGTCCCTTGATGATTGATTCAATGAACCATGTGAAGGTGACTGATGGGAGAAAAAAACATCTAGGAATGGATTTTCAGGATGCAATCGTAAAGTCCGTGACCTCACCCCAAATCAATGAAGAACAACAGGTCTTCATCATATTGTGTTGGGATGACGCCTTGAGTAGATCGGAAAAAACACCCACAATATGGATCAATATGGCTTGTCTGAGAAGGATTGACCTACGAATCATAGATGGCGCTATCACTCCTTTGTTGGGGATGGGCACGAAGCCTGCAACAGGGGATAAAAATTGACCCTTTTGTGAAGCGGCATTTTTAGAAACGACATAATCGTTGATGTTGGAACATTCATTCACACCCATGTTTGTTACAGGGCAACAACCAACCAACCTGAAAAACTCAATGTTGAACCAAGTGTTGAACTCGCGCACTTGTTTTGCTGTATGTTGGACACAGCTCAAGGCTGACTCAAGGGCCCTGATGTTGAGCCATACGGTTGTT
>DF239578.1:0-16008 GCA_000507305.1 Breviolum minutum Mf 1.05b.01
GAGGATTGCTGTTGTGTCTGTTGTCACTGGACGTCCAACTTCTGTCCACCTAAAATGCCACTCACTGTACACGGGCACAAGGGCAGTTTGCTGAAGCTTGCTTGAGAACCCCAATGATGCTTTCTAGAAACATATATAATTCTCAGCGCAATGAAAGCTTGAGTCACTGACAAAAGAGCCTTGGCCGTATCTGAAACAACTCCCTGATAGGCGAAGCCCATAAAAGGAACGGTCTCCAAATCTCGCTGTCATGGTAGCAACACCACGCTGGGCACAACTATGCAAAATTGTCAACTCTCATGTGCCCCTCCCACTGCCAGATCTCCTCCGAGAGAAAAGACACTGTTGATGTTGATGAGCAATCCTGGACAAATGCGGCCACAATGCGAAGACATGAAGATGATCCATCGACAGCAACCAGTCCACAGAAATCCTCTGGAACAGGATACGATATAAATGTTTCTTTGAACGAGGATGTACATACTAACGGATGGCGGCAGCTTTAAGATCAGTTCCCCTAGTCCGTAGAATTTTCAGGAGAGAATTATGGGGTCCAGAAGGGATGTGGGTCTGAGTCTGTCTGCATCGCTTCACCCGCCTTCTCTGTTCCAAGATCAGGTTCAGAACTATTGATGTGACTTACTGTAATCTCATCCTTTTGCACGTGCCCAAATTCTTTCACCAGATCTGACGATCTCTTTCCCTCTCTAAAGTTAAACTTTAAGAGAGTCATCTGTAAGCTCAAGTGGGCTAGGGATCTAACTACCAAAGTCTTGACAAGTTGANTGAAAGCTTGAGTCACTGACAAAAGAGCCTTGGCAGTATCTGAAACAAGTCCCTGATAAGCGAAGCCCATAAAAGGAACGGTCTCCAAGTCTCGCTGTCATGCTAGCAACACCACGCCGGGCACAACTATGCAAAATTGTCAACTCTCATGTGCCCCTCCCACTGCCATGTCTCCTCTGAGAGAAAAGACACTGTTGATGTTGGTGAGCAATCCTGGACAAATTCGGCCACAATACGAAGACATGAAGATGATCCATCGACAGCAACCAGTCCACATAAATCCTCTGGAACAGGATACGATATAAATGTTTCTTTGAACGAGGATGTACATACTAACGGATGGCGGCAGCTTTAAGATCAGTTCCCCTAGTCCGTAGAATTTTCAGGAGAGAATTATGGGGTCCAGAAGGGGTGTGGGTCTGAGTCTGTCTGCATCGCTTCACCCGCCTTCTCTGTTCCAAGATCAGGTTCAGAACTATTGATGTGACTTACTGTAATCTCATCCCTTTGCACGTGCCCAAATTCTTTCACCAGATCTGACGATCTCTTTCCCTCTCTAAAGTTAAACTTTAAGAGAGTCATCTGTAAGCTCAAGTGGGCTAAAGATCCAACTACCAAATCTTGCCAAGTTTAAAGGCCATTTATGTCATGTGTAAACAGCCAGGCTTTTTTTTCACTGCTCATATGCGTATTGCTGCAAATGTGGCACCTTCTCCGATAGCATCCGTCGTCGCCGTTCACAAAGCACGGACTTTTGCCGAATGAGAGTCTGCAGGTGACAAACAGATCTGAACAAACAAGCTCCAAAGACTGAACGGCAAAAACATGGTAACATGCAAACTAGATGCTAAACACATATCTGATCAACTTGGTGAAATGGCATTCCTTTAGCAAGCCTTGGAAGCCCCAGAAAGAAAGGTCCAGGAATCTATCATAGGATGCATCAGGGTACGCCGAGACAAGCTATTTTCTATCAACTGAATCGACTGTAGCTACACCAGCCTCCGTTTTCTTCTCGAGGCGCAAACACCTCGACTTTTGCAAGTTGGCCACACAAACAGCAAAACAAACATGTCTGAAACATGGTAGAAACAAATCCAAGACCAGAGTATCTCAGATTTCGAGTCAGCTATCAATTTCAAGGACTTGTTTCTGACCGAAAATGGATTCGATGATATTCTATGCAACCTTTTGTATTCCCAAAACATGCACAAAAACGCTTGTCCCTGATAGTCCTCAATGCTTTTTGTTCCGAAAAAATTGTGTGTGATAGGAGTCATGTACACACCTTATAAGCCAAATATTTACCTACAGTCAATGTATGCGGTCATGCCAAGTCTTTGAGTAGCTACCGCCTCTTCCTGTTCGGAAAGATATTCTAAACTTTCCAAACCATTGAAGTCCCTGAGGCACTGCTTCAGCCCAGACTATAACGAACATCCCTGACTTTTGACAAGTGCTTTGGATTCTTGAAAAGTCTTGACATATCCTGGACAAAACACATACAGCCTTCGGTGATTCCAAGTCCGCGGCTCCTC
The DNA here is from genome assembly GCA_000507305.1 of Breviolum minutum Mf 1.05b.01. Classification (NCBI taxonomy): domain Eukaryota; class Dinophyceae; order Suessiales; family Symbiodiniaceae; genus Breviolum; species Breviolum minutum. Next base: position 2,325 of record DF239578.1, read on the forward strand.
TTTGAGCTTCGATTCAGAAGCTTCCAGCGCCTCAACACATCCTGAGTCTTTCAACCAACAAACACTTTTGCATCTAATTATATTGTCAGTGAAAATTCAAGATCAAGAAGCCACAAGGAGAAACACATCATACGATTCATTTGGCTGAAAAATGATTGAAAAAGTCCAATGGAGACGGTACGTGTTTTGCACTTTTCCAGTCCCAAGCCACTCCCAAAAAAACCCGGAAATGAAAATAGATTATGTAGAACAACTCCACCCATGATAAATCCTCGACTTTTTTCGTGAATTTCTGGACCAAAAGGCATCCAAAAGACCCACATTTGAGGAAAAATCCACCGGTCTCAATACTCTGACCCAAATAACATTGCGAGCATCGAGATTGATGAGATATCGCCATCTCCATCTCACTTATCTGCACGGGCAATACAGATACAACAAAAAGTTGAAAGACTTGGTCATGTCTTGGCAACACTTGGGTCCCTTGCTATAGGTAAATGTTAAGAGAGTCATTTGTAAACTCACACTAAACTTAAAGCAGATAAGAGCAAGAATCTAACTATATATAAATTTTGCCAAGTTTTGCCAGTTTAGTAAGCCATTCATGTCATTTGTAATCTAAAACAACGCAAGGGTCTATTCCCAACACTCCCAGCCTTGGCATCAGCGAAAGCTTCTCTTGCCAAAGCCTGACAAAAACGCACCCGAAAATACCTGCGTTTCAACGTTTCCTGCGCTCATGCAACTCTCTAAGTTTGAAACGTGGAAAGCTTTACACGATAATTCCATAATATATTATAATTCCAACAATTTTCAACACGAGAAATTTTATCGAACATAGCTCAAAGCTTCGGGCAGCTTTGGGACCCAACACTAGGGAAAACTTGGGTCCCTGGCACTAAAAAGCTAATAACTTTAAGCCGGTTACATGTAGAATCCAATTAAACTCAAAGGCGCAAAGGGCACAAACGACTACCCAAGGTGTGCCAAGAAAATTGGCGATCTTCAAGTATGGATAAGTACTATTATTGGGGATCCAACCACTTTGAGCTATCGCTCAATCTATCAGGGAACATGTGAACGCTAGGCAACTGCCAAAAACAAGACAGACTTCTGGTTTGCTGCGATGGTCTTTGAAAAAAAATCCTGCCTCGCTCAGCTGTTGCTGAAGGTCCTTTATGATCTCAGCAAATGCCTGAATGCAGCTTAAAGCTACAAGCCAACACCTGTTTCAACATGCTGGAAACTGATGGGAATATGAAGTTTGATGAAGTTTGTTGTTCGCTGTATCTTCGCTGCAGTCCTTCCCAGCTGCAGCGTACAGATCAAAAGCACCATCGCCACCTTCGCACTCGAAGCTGAAATAAGCGAGTGATTTACGGGAGTGGTGGTCTTCCAAACTATTGGAGGTATTATCTTTTATCACGTTACATCATTGCGGAATCAAAAGGTCGTAAAACTTCACTTCTTTTCGACGAAGGGTCCACGAAACGAGGGGTGAACAAAATGGTCAAATTGGTTTAGAATCCTCCGAATTTAGGTGTCCATCGCTCCACTCAGGAAACATGTCATCTGTGAATTCGTTGTTACCTGTTTACAAGTTTATGGTATGCAGCCTGAAATCATCTTCACATGTGTGTTTCTTACAAATACGTCAACAGCAAATAAGAGCCGACGAAACATCTCGTAAAAAATCAAACTATTCCCAACATTTAGCTTGGCCATTGGCCACAAGTGAGCATTCCCAAAAAACATCAAAAAACAATCCAATCATCAAACCACAAGGTGAGCCCGAGAACCCAAAAGACAAACCAGACACACGCAAGCCGATATTTAAAATGCACAAGTTTCATTCACAGACCCTCTTCCTCCCTTGAAGTTCCGGGCAGTGGTTCTGCTGTTTTTGTTTCCCAAGCGGCGAAACATTTGGTACGGAAGCAGCCATCAGCTGGGTTTTTCGCCAAGGGGACACACGTATCAAAAATGAAGTGGTGCAACTGACTGCACCTGTCAAGTTGGGGTGTGGAAATCGCCGTGTTTCGTGTCGCCATTTGTTGTTTGGTCACTTTGTATGACCTCGTGGCAGGGTGAAAACCTCAAAAGTAGAGTCCCTTTTTTTTCCGAAAAATTGGCAACTCTACTTTTCAGTGGTTTACCTCTTCTTGACCCCTCTACAGCAAAACTCCGGCCACTACATCCCATACATAACCTGTTTCTTCCCACAGCCAGAAAAGCCCAAAAGTAGAGTCCCTTTTTTTCCGAAAAATTGGCAAATCTACTTTTCAGTGGTTTACCTCTTCTTGACCCCTCTACAGCAAAACTCCGGCCACTACATCCCATTCCCACAGCCTGAAAACCTCAAAAGTAGAGTCCCTTTTTTTTCCGAAAAATTGGCAACTCTACTTTTCAGTGGTTTACCTCTTCTTGACCCCTCTACAGCAAAACTCCGGCCACTACATCCCATTCCCACAGCCTGAAAACCTCAAAAGTAGAGTCCCTTTTTTTTCCGAAAAATTGGCAACTCTACTTTTCAGTGGTTTACCTCTTCTTGACCCCTCTACAGCAAAACTCCGGCCACTACATCCCATTCCCACAGCCTGAAAACCTCAAAAGTAGAGTCCCTTTTTTTTCCGAAAAATTGGCAACTCTACTTTTCAGTGGTTTACCTCTTCTTGACCCCTCTACAGCAAAACTCCGGCCACTACATCCCATTCCCACAGCCTGAAAACCTCAAAAGTAGAGTCCCTTTTTTTTTCCGAAAAATTAGCAACTCTACTTTTCAGTGGCTTACCTCTTCTGGGCCCCTCCTCCCATGCTATTTCTGCAGCTCCCGCCCGTCCACAGCCCGTCCACCGCCCGTCCACCGGATCCTGACATTCGCTCTCGCTCCTCCATCTCTAGCCTCCTCCCATGCTATTTCTGCAGCTCCCGCCCGTCCATCAGCCCGTCCACAGCCCGTCCACCGCCCGTCCACCGGATCCGGACATTCTCTCTCGCTCCTCCCGTAATCTCCTAAACGAGAACCCAAGCATCGACGATGCTTTTGGGAAAAAAAAACACCTGGCCTGTAACTGACATTGTGCTTGAACTTGACCCACGCGCAAGTGCTACCACCTTTGAGTCTTGAGCCGATTTAGAATCATGATCAGGGTTTTGCATGCCAGGACCACCGCTTATATAGATCAAATCCGAAACTGAAATCATCCACAAAGAAAAAAATCAACAAAAACATGAAAATATGCAAATAGAACTATATGAGATCAGTTTCAGTTTCTTTGGTACATAGTTTTGTCTGACTTCGAATCCTTTCCTCACAAATACACACGTGGGGAAAGGTCATCATGCTATATGAACATATTGGAGTGGACTTATGACGTTTATCACGCCTGCAGAATCCCTAGACCCCAATCTCAAAGGCAGTGATCCACCGCCAAACGTAGTATGTGACTAAAAAAATACAACGCAGAGATGAAACTGTCGTTCTGCATGCTGCATGCGATCCAAGCAGGAAAGCGATGATGCACCACAAGTCTCCGCCATTCCAACTCATGCAAAACAAACCACAACGGCTCCCAAGGTTGGGATGCAACCAATTTCGCCAAAAAATGAACCGTCAAGCCAACCAAGCAAAGTAGCAAATCCCAGCGCAGCATCTAATGGAACCATGACGAAGTAATGCACCACACTCACATCGACTCCCCAAAAAAGGCCAGAAGAACCTCACAACAACTTCTTGCCAGCATCACCTAAAGCCATCGTAACGAAGTGAAGCATCGGTCCTTCCATTGTATATATGTATGTCATATATATATATAATGTATATATATGATGAACCACCAAGGAAACCATATATGCAAGAACAGGCGTTCACCGTGCCATGTCATGAAAAAAGTCCGCCACAAAAATCGTTGCCAAAACATGAAATGTGAAGCTAACCAAGCAAAGTTGCAAATGACACCAGAACATCTAATCTTATGACCAGAAAAACGATTACAACAGCTACCCGCCCAAGCAATTAGTTTTTCAAGTTTACACCTTGCCCCAGGGTAGGATTCAGCTCTCGACCTCCCAAGAACAGAAAAAATTTTCCTGTCTTTTACATGTTTTTTCGACCTGACTTCAGGGAAGATGGCCACACCGAAATCAAAAAAAAAACATGTTGCACGTGTCAGAAAATGTTTTTGTTGAAAAAAATGTAGACTACATGTAAAACAACAAAAACTAAGTGCTTTAAAGTTTTGTTTCCACTTGAGTCAGGGAAGATGCCCACAAGCACCAAAATGTTCAAAAAGATGTTGAACATGTCAAAAAACCACACATGTCTTTGAAAAAAAAACAAGAAAAAATGCGAAAAAATTGTTGAACAGCGTTTTACAGTTTTTCCACTTCATTTCAGAAAATGGTGACAAACACCAAAACATAGGAAAAGATCTGAGTGTGGAAAAAACCTGGGACGTTTTTAAAAATGCAAGAAGAAATGTAAAAAAGAAAACGTAAAGCATTTGTTCAACAAAACACTGTTTTACCCGAAAGGAGAAGAACCTGAAAGCAAAACAGATAATACTTCGTTGTTCACTTGAACACCGTCACTGGACATGTTCACCGCGATAAGCTTTGTCGAATTATCATAGCTGGTAAATCGTCTTACGGTAAATGATGGCGCATCACCCTCCCATCGAATCAACAAAGGCCATTTCTCCCGCAATTCTTATTCAAAGCAAACAAAGTTAAATTCAGCTGTCCGCATATGCAAATACACGAGATATTTATCAAAGGAAGTTTAGCTGAGAAACTTCCGATACACGAACAACAGCTCAGAGTAGACTAGAGTAGTGTAAAGTAGAGTACAGTAAAATAGAATAGAGTAAAATAGAGTAGAGTAAAGTAGAGAAGAGTAGAGTACAGTAAAATAGAGTAGAGTAAAGTAGAGAAGAGTAGAGTACAGTAAAATAGAGTAGAATAAAGTAGAGAAGAGTTGAGTACAGTAAAATAGAGTAGAGTAAAGTAGAGAAGAGAAGAGTAGAGAAAAGTAGAGCAAAGTAAACAAGAGTAACATGTAGAGTAGAATAAACCAAAGAAGAATAGAATAGAGTGCAATAGAGTAGAGTAGAGCAGAGTAAAATAAAGTATCGTACAGTGAACGAGTTTAGAGTAGAGCAGTGTAGAGCACAGCACAGCAGAACAGAGAAGAGTCGAGTCGAGTAGAGCAGAGTCGACAATCAAGTTTCTACAAAACGAGCGAATTGTTCACTCCGACCCACCTCTCACTACACAGGTAAACACGCGCCTGTGACAAATGTTCACAACCCTTTTGCAAATAAAATTTCACTCTCTGCACTGAGCGCATGCTGTGAAAAACAATTTCATTGCATTTCTTTTTGTTGGAGCGAGTGCCGATCTAGCTCGTGTCATGGTCGGTCAATTGTTCTCTAGTTGTGGAGAACAGGTGAAAATGCAAAAGACTGGATGTCCTCTTCCTAAACAAAAAAAAGCAAACACTACCCAAACAAAAACAAAACACGCCACAGAAACAAAGAAGACATCCAGAACTAAGAGAAACCGTGAAGCTGCGCTTTCAGAACTCGAAAGACCCTCGTAGCACTCAGAACAAGTAGATTGGTACCCAAAGTTGCCCATTGCAGTGAGAGATTTGCCTGGTCCCAGCCACGGACATTTTTTTTGAACCATTGCCGCGCATCATGACGGTAGTGGCAGTCGTAGGTCACCAGAAAAGTGGCTATGCCACTCGACAGTCTCCGGACTTGATGAAAAGGAAAGACTACCTGAAGTCACAAACAGGGTTTTCCCCAATTTGCCGCTGTTAATGACAGAAGGAAGTGAATCCTGGGAACAAAGAAAGAAAATTTTACTTCGCAAAAGGATAGTGCCTTCTGGAAAGAAAAAGCTACAAGAGCTGAAGCAGCGCAAAGCACAACTCACAGCTGCCCGCAAAGCAGCCGCTAAGGAGCTATCATGGAAGCTTTCATGCAACTTCTTTAGATCTAGTAATTTTTTTTTCCTGCATTGCCGGGCAAGTGCGAGACATGGTCGGTCAACTACTGGAATTTTGAGTAGGATTGAAATTAAATTTCCCTGGAAGCAAGAAACCAACAAAACACACAAACAAAACACAAGCAGCCAAAACCCACACACAAGCCAAAGCACCAGGCAAAGGAATCCTGCCAGGGAAATTCGCGAAACTAAGTGAGACAAGGTGAAACTAAACGCGCCCCTCTCAGCCCCTCATAAGTTCTCTTCCACCATGTAGTAATCCTCCACGCCGTCCAATGGTTAGATGTCAGCCATATCTACATCTGCACTTAGATCCTCAGGCGAGTCTCTTACGTCTGGCTTCAGACGACGTCGCTTGAGTTGATAAGTGCCCTGTCTAGTCTGCCACCTTTTTGCACAATTCTCCATGAATGCATCCACTTCCGACTGCGCTTCTGCTTCCTTTCCTGATAGCGCCTTCAACAGGTTCTTGAAGTCGAAGACAAACGGCTCACTTTGTTCTTTAAAGTGTGCCATCCACTCTTTGCATTGCTTCCACCATGCTTGGACTTCTTTGATTGCAGCACCACGATAGGATTTTTCTTCATACGGGTCTGTGCGGTTGCGCCTGGCGGCCCTGTCAAAAAGCAGAGCATCGAGTTCTTCTTTGGACTTCCCAGTGCGGGCTTTGGTGTACAGTCGGTCAGCAAGCACCCGCCACCGCAGCTTAGCCTGCGCCGCTCTTTGCTGAAGATCTGTTCTGAGACCTCCTCAGTAAGAGTACCCCGGGTTGTAAAGGTAGGCCATAGGTTCTTTTGCGATAACATGAAATTAAGCCAGTCATCCGCATCTTGACGGCCTGGCAGCATGATAGCAACTGTAAGCCTTTCCCCACGAGCACCCTGCCACGCAGCAGAACACTTCTGCGAAAACACATCACAGAGGATGCCCTCCTGTAACACAGTATAGCTGTCCAAGAGAGCTTTATCATCCAGTTCAAGCCAGAAGACTCTACGCTAACGTTGAGCACGATGCGCTCCGGAGTGCGTCCGGGGAGGCCCTGAGGCAGGCTGACCACGCTGTGGATAGGATGACCCCCTTGGAGGGGACGACCAGCTAAATAGCCTCTCAGCCACCATCGGCGCCCAGCCAGCTGGAAACCACACATAGAGCGTACTCATTAAGCTGCACGACCCAAACCATTGGGTAAATCCCCCTCGATCATTCGGGTGAGGCGTCCCCGCATGGTACTTCCTCTTTCCTTTCTGCTCTTTGTTTTCCTTACATATGACCTTGACCAACCCTGTGCAACCACGAGCCCTTTCTGAAGAAGCGCTCGGTCGGATGCGACGTGCACTGTTCAGCAGTTCCCGATAAAGCGGCAGGATCCAAAACTTCGGTGTCAAGAGTGGTTGAGTGTCATTGTCAAATAAGATCTTGGAGGCATGGTCCAGAATACTTCGCATGAGCCACGCAATAATATCTGCCAGGTACTCAGCCAAGATCCAAGTAAGATGCGTGGCTGTCTGGATGACTCTCCCATTGTGTGCCTCTGGATCCCGATTAGTAGCCAAAATTTGAAAGCAATATCCCTCTAAGAGCCGATCAATTTGCTTGCTAAGGCCTGCCAGTGGGATAGTCAGTCGCGCTAATGGCCAAGTTCGAGGCAAATGCACCAACTCTTGCAGCTTCTCTTGTCCATCCAGTAGCCGCATCCTCGCTGGTGACACCCCTGGAGTACCGCGTGAGGTCAATGTTGTACAGTCCATTTGGCAGGTCACGAAAAGCTTCATAGGCTGTGTCAAATCTGTCCTGGTCAGAGGCCACTGACGGGGCCTCCAAAATGGTACATTCGGAGTCCGTAGAAAAATTGTCAGACACCCCTGACCAACCACTCCCAAGCATCAGATCCACTCTCCTCTCTAGCAACCATGTCCTGATCGACTCCACGCTTGTCAGCAGATGTCTTCCTTTCAACTGGTATGCGCCTTGGAGTAAGCGAAAACTTATTCTCATGCACCTGTTCAAGATGGGTATCTTCTGAAACATGGCAGGAGGGAATGCCCAAAGCTTGGCATGCGGCTGCTCGCCAGGGCCTTTGTGGGTCAAAGCAGAAGGCATCAAAGAAGTGTTCAACTCCCACCGGAGCCATGAAAGAACATTTGTCCAGCCGAACCCAATCGCCTTTCCAGGCATCAATGCACCACAAGGATTGTTCTGCAGTCCGTGTGGGCCAAAGAATGTAGCACGGAAGGTCACTGCCATCCATTGCGTATCCAAAGACATATCGGAGCTGGTAAGCCTCTTGATTTCGCTTCCACGGGATGGGGAGAGTATTCCAACACTCGTCAGCACACCTATCTTCTTGAATGTCCGAGAGTAAGAACTCTGTCAGCCATCCGCCGGCGTCTGTGCAAGTCCACAACCATGAGGTGTAGCCTTCGCACCCTTGGGGCACTGTCCTCCTCAGTAATGAAGGCCTCAGCCAGGGCCAGTGGCGGATAGACTCCGTTTACTCTCGCACAGGAGAACCGAAGACTTTGCAAAAAGGCAGAATCATCGGGTGCCTCCAGCAGATCCTCATCCTTTAGTCGGATAAGTAAAACTGGATCGTCCTGATCATCAAGCCCACTGAAGCAGGCACCATATTTCAAGCAGCCCATGATAGTCGCTGCCCCTACCAAGCCACGCATGTCCAGTGGGCCCATAATGAAGCATATCTGCTGTGCACGAGTGAGGGCCACTGTCGCCCTTGCAAAGGCCTCTTCTTTTTGGGCAGCCTGTTCTTGTGGTGTAAGTTGATGGAAACTTTTCCCTCGTCCCCCACTAAGGAACCCCACTCTGGTTTGAGCAAGCAGTACGAGATAGGCCGTCATACCAGCACAAGACGTGACACTTCGTGAGATGATTGCTCCACCTGAGCCTGCAACCCATTCCGTGGTGGCAAAGGCATTCACCATCTTGTTGCGGTTGGTGGAGGACTGCAAGATCACCTTCTTTGGCCACCAAAAACTTGCTCTTGATCCAGTCCACTACTTCCCCAATGTCTGTGCTGGCATTGATGTAGCTGTATGGAGCATCCCAGAAAATTGGCAAAAAGCCACCTCTGGTGCATTGCTCCGCTTGGAGATAGTTGCCAAACTGAATGACATCATTCTGGAGATTATCCAGCTCCGGATATCTTGTTCCAATTATTGTGACATAGGTGAGCTCAGATACCCTTGCACTGCTTGGTAAAATCAGGGACCACTTCTGTTTTCCCGCTGTGCCTGCAGCGCAGCTGAAGGTGTCAGCTTGTAGAGGAAACCTTTCAGGGGCAAGCGCTAGCCACAAAACTGCAATCGCTGCACAGCAGCACGGAGTAATGCCAGCATCCCAGCTCCTGCCAATGGTTTCTTGACACAGCTCTTGGAAGACAGCAACACTCCCAGTGGATAACCCCAGTGGTTGCCTAGTGCTTTCGTGAAGGAGCTGACGCAATCCTGCCACCTGGAGTCCAGGCACCTCTTGCACATACGGATGGACTATGGCGCCCAGCATATGTGGTGGTATGAACTTTGCGTCGCCCCTCAAGGCAATGGGCCTTCGCATCAGCTTGCGTCGGAAAGCTCTCGCTTCATAGCTCTTGCGCAGTCCCCCTGGCGTTTGTTTGTGATCCCCACACCAAACAACAAGGCCTTTGCGGGGAACCCTTGCAATGGCAGAGGCTTCGTCCAAGTTTCCATACTGTTGACCCTCATCATTGAGGGCAACATCGACCTCTGACATCCGCCCAGCGGATGGACTGTATGGCTGCGTGCATTCCTGGTGGAAGCCACCACCGCAACCAATGATCACTTGCTTTGTGCGTAAGACAGTGTTGCGGAATCCTGGTAGGACATCTAGTTTCGTTTTGCTGGCAGGGCCTTTTTCCAGCTCAGTGACACCCACCAGTCTGCCAAATTTTTCTTCCAGCGAGGGTGGGAGCTGGAGAGATTCAATATGCTGGGCGAAGGCATGCGCCGCTGCGTTCTCCTTGGTTACCACCATGACCTTCAGTGTTGGATCCATCACCAATAAGCCAGCAATCATGGCAGCAGCCGCACGGGTTTTCCCGGCCCCAAAGACTCCACTGATGGGACAGGCCGTTCGTCCTTCTAAGACGGACTGGACCAATACTGTAAGCACCGCCAAAAAGTGACAGTCACTAACGGTCGAATGGCCTGAAGTAGGGCTCCTTCTTCCTCAGTCAGCCCTTTTGCAGAAGCCGATGCGCTGGAAGCACGCAGGGCAAATTGAAGGAACTTCACAGAAGCAGCAAACAATGGTCTCCGCTCACCTGGAAAGATGGGTGTGAACTTCTCTTCCGCTCGGAGCCCACACCCCAGACACAGCCTTTCAGGGGCCTTATTTCCCTTCAACAACCAGCCCAATGGCAAACCTGTATGTTGGTTCGCACTTTGGATATACGAACGGATCTTTAGAATCTACAAAAGGTAGAAACATGCTTTAAGATAAAGACTGTATAACGCGGACCTTATCGCACATATACAAAATTTATTAATTAAAATTGTATATATGATTTATATTATTTATATTAGCGGTCTTCTTTTTCTTCCTTCTTAATTGCACCGTCCAAGTGGGGAGGTTTCACAAACGGGTTTGTGACCCGTAGAGGAACAAGTGTTTAGTTCCAGTTGTTTGGTTTCTTCTCCACATGATTGGAAAAATTGTCCGGAGAAGTTCTTACGAAGTGCAACTGTGGTCTGTGCTTCCACTGCACCCGTGAATACCCCACTCTTCAAAGTGCCGAGGAAGATCGACCCTTAACCTTTGTGCTTTTACGAACAAGTCACCTGTGAATTCTAATCGTGACACTTCATCAGCAGGATTGCTGATGCTCGGGACTCGAGCAAACCAAGGGACCAACTTATTTTCAATTTCGAATTGCACTGTCAAATCTATCAACCATGCTCCTAGGTCCGTGGCACCTGAGGCACGAATCAATGAACTTCTTGCTGCATCATTGTCAAGATAGCACACCGCATGCGAAGACTTCATCATGGGTCCCCACAAAACCAGACTGATCAAAACAGGTAGGAGTTCAAGTTCGTAAATTGGGTGCTTAGATTTTTCAACGAAGTGTTTAGTGAGCTCTGTCAAGGCTTCTCCAAAGTATGAAACAATACTACCATGTGGGCTTACCAAAACTCCTCCTATGGTAGCTGGATTGGATGATGATGGTTCAAATGCTCCGTCGGTGAAAACAATCCAAGTGTTAGACAAACATCTTTCAATGCGAAGGGGTTCAACGGACTCCACTTCCTCACGGAGAAAAATCAGAGCCTCTCGCAACTGACCTTCGACTTTGATTGATGAGTTATGTGATCTTGACAAACTAGACAACGTTCTAACAGCACGATTAATCTTTCTACCAAAGATGTATGCGTTAAACCACACAAGCCTGCCATGGAGTCTTTCAATATCCTTTGGGGATGTCACGCCTTTGGCTAGCAACGTTTGCATAGTTTCGGACAGTTCTGCTTTTCGAGCTGAAGTGTGCTGCAAGGAAAAAGATCCTTCAGCCCAACCTTGGAGGTCAACTTGAAGTCCTAAGGTTTTGAACGACACATCAAAGGGCGGAGCCTTTGGCCCCTCTTCGGCAAACACCATATTGCACTTCCACCCCATGTGTTGCTCCTCCTGGTCTTGTGATGAAGAACGCGGGCTTCCAAGTAGTATGGGGAACCATCTACCTCGTCAACAAAGACCTCTTCAGCATGTTGCAAATCGGTCCACCGAGCTCTGCTGTAAACAGCAAACAAGATCGCCCCTGCTGCCACTTTGTCCCACAACTCACCGTCTACCAGTTCCAGTTCCGCGTGCAAACATCTGAGTTCTCGAACAGTGAGGGGAGAAGCTTGGGACTTGGGTCCAATGTCCAATTTGGCAGCAGCACCTACAACCCTTCTGGATAGAAGATCATCTGAAAGCCCATCGAAGCCCACAACATATTGACAGAATCGTATCGACTCGATCAAAGATTGCAACCGGCTCCTTGGAGCATTCTGATCCCTCTGCACACAAGCAAAGGTGTATAGCTCCACCTCTGATCCAGGAAACTTGGACCCTTGATTCTCAAGGAAAGTGCAGTATCGAAGGAGCGAGTTAACCCTCTTCAGCAATGTCAATGGAGCACGAGTTGAAAATATGTCGCCTAGCATCCTCAATTTGCTGGCCGTGTCTTTCAACCCCTGAAATTGAACAATGACTGGATATCCTCGTTGCACACCATCAAGGACATCAAACCAACGTTTCAATGCAGTTTCCTTTCTAGCTTCATGTTGTTCCTGCCATGTCTGAACATCTGTATTTGAGATTGCAAAAGTCCAATGATCACCAACGTTGTTCCGACCAGCTGCACCTGAACCCATGGAACTGGCTGATGGTGGTGCAGCTTCTTGCTGAACATGCTCCGCGTCAGGTCTTTCGAAAATTGGCTGCAAACTCAAAGAAGGTTTGTCTGAAAAAATTGTCTTCCAAACACCGTCTTCCCAAGGCAGGCTGATTTGTTTCCCATCCAAAAAATCCCATGACTTTTCCAAAGCCAGTGTAACAGGAATACTGTCTTTAGGCATTGCATCGTCTGAATTTCCAAAATCATTGCTCAAAACAGGATCTTCAGATGGTTGTTGCGAAGCCAAGTCAAAATCATCAGCCAACATTCCAAATCTTTCGTCATCCCCTTCCACCCCGAAGCTCCCCAATGACCCGACTGGTGACGGGGGTGCTGGACGTTTCATTGGTTCAATTCCAAGGATCGTCACTTGAAGCTTCACTTTCCGACCAATCTTGTACACTAGGCGTTTGAACTACCATAAATCTGTCACAAACAAGAAGTAGGTGTAGTCTGAACTAAATGCCCAATGTCAGGATTGCCGTCGTGGAAAGGGAAGGAATTGTACAGAAACCTGAAAAGCAAAATGCGAAGGTCACTGCAAAATCTGCTAAGGAAAATTTCAGCCAGTGATTGGTTTTGAATCCGAAGTTGCAATGTTCCCCAGCGATGGTTTTGAAGCATCAACAGCAGAAAATCAGGTGATAACTGCAAAAGATCCAGTTGCAAAACCAACTGTAAAAGCCAAGAAAACCACTGTGCAAGATGACTGGTGTTGAACAGTTGCTGGAGGATACGAAGCTACCGGCCCAAAAGTTTCTGCACGGAATGAACGTGCTCGCATCCAGTATTTTCACCAGATGAAATCCTCAAAAAATTGAGGTCCCACCTTACCCTCCCTTTTGAGATGTAAAAATCGAACGGAATAAATAATTCAGTTTGAGAGTGCAAGAATCCACAACTGAAAAATCACAAATCCATGATTGCACAAATCTTCAAATCAATCCAAACAAGTGATTTAGTTTTTTTTTTTTGTGGTCGCTTGTTTGCGTGCGCACGCTACTTAAGCTGCTGGGGCTTATTTTGAAAAAGGGGTCTTTCAAACTTTGTTTGTTTGGAAATACGGTTGCAAACCTCCATTCAGTCTAAAGTGATTGGAATCCTTTGGAAGGTAGGGGGCAAATCCTTTGGAAGGTAGGGGGCAACCGTCGTCGCCGTGGCAATGGCTCCTGCTGCCCTGCAGCTTCAGGCACATCTGGTTGGCTTCTTTTTGAGCTCGAACTTTTGGATTGCCACAACACATATGAATTGACATTA
>DF239578.1:16331-41331 GCA_000507305.1 Breviolum minutum Mf 1.05b.01
GCCTTGACGTCTTCTGGCGTGAGAGTAGGGATGTTTGCAAGAGCCTGCTCAACGAGCTGTGATCGAGACGGAGCCAAACCTTGCTCTACATTCTGCCTTTGCAGCCAAGCAAACAACATGTGCTCAACAATGAACCGTGTTCCAGCAACGAGATCTTGCCAGCTGCACAGCTCTTGCGGTTTTGTTTCCAACATGACAATGTCCTCCAAGGGCGCCCGAATATAGGCCCATTCAATTTCAGCAGCGAGTTCCTGGCGTTCCTGCTCATCCAAAAGTTGGCCTGACGTATTCCAACCACGGCCGGAAACAAAATCCACAGCGACCTCAGTCGCACGACCACTCTGCACAAATACAAAGAGACAGGCACGACTAGTAGGGGCACAGCGTCTAGCCTTTTCGGTGCGCTCCTGCATCAGCCGACGCTTTGAACAGTTTTTCTGTAAGGCTCGCAGCCTCCGCTGCACATCTGCAAGCTCTGCTTGCACGTTCATGGCGGTGAGACTGGTGTGTTGCAACCTTCTGACTGCAAGGGCTGCAAAACAGAAACCATGCGAATCTGAAGGTCTGATGCAAGTAAGAAAATCTTCTGCTCAAGAGCTATCCCAGTGATGACTGGCAAGATGGCATCTGAAAATGGCCACAGACCAAGAACCTTCCCAACCATGACTGCCAAGATAGTTGATGTCGCCATTGTTGTGACTTTACCAAAGCTTCACCCTACACACTCTGGGGTATTCAGACCGCTATCTTCAATGACTTGCATGACAGAACTTGTGAAAGGTATGGTATCAGCAGTCCGTCCTTTCTAAGTGAAGTCATTCACTACCCTCACAATGCTGTACCTAGGAGGACCGAGCCCTGGGGACCGTTTTCAATACACTTTACGGCTCTGAAAATGAACCCTTTTAAAAGGACCACAAGCTTTGCCCCCGCTCATGCGCCTGCTGCGCCTGGGCCCGCTTAGGTGCCATGTTTCAAGCACAGGAAATGGGATTGGCCGCGCAGAAACAAAAATCTGAGATCAGCTACGGTCAAGGAAGCAAACCTCACTAACAATCTCGGAGCACAACTTGTCAGAGCAAGAAGTTTACTGTGAAAAGTCTGAAGGATCAATGAAACTTTGAAAGCTTTGCGACTCTTTTATTTGTCTAGCTCAACATGCAACCTGTTCAACTCCTGCATTGAAAAATGCAACATTTTTCACTGAAGCGGCCAATGCATGCGCAAGTTCCCCCCGCGGGCACCCAGCAGGTCAGTCGTTCACAAAGCACCTGCCAGGTCGAGAAAAAATGAATTCAGGACAGAAAACTCAACCCTTGGAGGGGAGACAGAAACCCCTGTAATACGTCAGGGTTGCCCAAACCNTCTACTCCGCTCCAATCCCATTCTAATTTCCTTCATTGAACTCCTCCGCTTACTCCGCGGAGGTGCCATGCCTGTAGATTTTCAGTCAAGTCTTGCATCAGTCCTCCGCAGCTCTTTAATTTTTATGTGTAGGAGTGTAGGAGATGTATCACGCACCCTTTTGCGGAAGTCTTCTAATTGCAGTAACGACTCCATGAAACCAAATCAAACATGTCCAACCTGTCTGGCTGAAGTATATGGCCGCCGTGCAGAATCTACTACTAAACGTGCCTCAAATCCAGGGAAGGCTTCGGATTTCACGTCATGTGCAAATAGAACATGTCCGATCTGGCTTTCTACGCGCCTGGGCTGCTATGCAAGAGGCACTGCGTCGGAGCTGTGTTGTCAAACTCCAACTTATGATGCTATTTAGACACTGGATGCTTGAACACCGTCAACCCCGGCCCTGTCTACCTGCAAGTTTTGAAAACATGTCAAAATGTGGGCAAAGTTTGCAGGCCAAAATGATGGGAGGCCACAACCCTAAACCCTAAACTATGCGCCGAGTTCTGCTTCTAGCGGCATGAAAGTGACATGATCTTGTTCCGGCGCAACTATGAGCACGCCTTGGCTTTAGCCACAGCTGTACTGCAAGACCTGCAGCCCTGACCAAGGTGTGTGTATGTGTCTGTGTGTGTGTGTTTGCGTCTATGTGTATTTATGCATGTGTCTGTGTGTGTGTGCGTGTGTCTGCTCTGTTACACATGCGCTTTGACGCGGTAGGAGAATCTAAACAGAGCCAGCCGTCTGACATCTCATCGTGATCTCATCCAGATGCACCACTTCCAGTCAAGTGGAACTGGGAACCAAATGCGCACACACGAAATCATGAGAAGCAAGACAAGAAACCCTACTTGTGATCCAAACATGGAAACAAGCTCAGGTCAGTGACTACCACCAGTGCCTGAACTTTTCTTGTCTGGTATACCATCCCGTCATAAAGTGCCGCGCCTGCTCCTGCGTCACGGCCAGCTCCTCTATAGCAGCATGACAAGTTTACACTTGCACTTGCCCCTGAAGCGTCTGCTCCTGCAGCACGGCTATCACCTTGTGGTAAAACAAACAAGGTTGAGGAAGAGCATGCGCGGTGTCTAGAAAATCAGCTCTCCAACCAAAAACTCAAACCCACCACATGCTGGCCCCGAAAAAAGAAAACAAAACCACGAAAAGGCATGCAGTGTCTAGAAAATCAGCTCATGCGCGGTGTCTAGAAAATCAGCTCTCCAACCAAAAACGTATTATGCTTTGAAACTTTAATCAACAGGTGTGGAGCGAGTTTCCATCTCAAGTTGATATGCCAAAACTTCTAGCTTCTCCTTGCAAAATTCGAAAGGCGGGAGTATATATGACACGAAGTCTTGCATGTACGCACCTCCGCCACCTCCACCAGCAGCTCCGCCTCCGGCAAAATTCGAAAGCTGCTGGAGGAAAAATGGCACGAAGTCTTGCATGCACCTCCGCCACCTCCACCAGCACCTTCACTAGCACTACTGCTTCCTGCAAAGACTGTGACTCACTTCAAGCACCAAATGGTTTCTAAAGCACCTATTCAACATTTCTAGCAGTCTTATCCTTTCAATGCCTGATTGACTCTTTACAACATAAGGTTTGCAGGAACCAGAAACCCACTCTTTGTCTGCATTAGCACCAGTTCTTTAGCCTAGACCAGCAAAGTTTCTTGGTAAAAAAACGTATCAGTGTCATTCAAAGCTTGGAAGACTTCCAGACGTAAGCAAACTCATGCACAATTTTTTCAAAGTCCATAATTCTTAGCACATCTGAACATAGATCGACCATCAAAGTCTGCTGGTTGGCACGCTGCAACAAGAGCTGCAGGTCACCAGCCGACAAATTCTTCGCGGTCTGCCACAGTCATTAGCAACGCTGAGACTCAATTTGCTCTTTGTACCAGATTCGCCCGCCTGCATCAAACGTTGACGCTTCTTAGCTGATTTCTTCTTCCTTTGCAGCATTCCACACTTGCCGCTTCAAGTCTGAGCGACGTTGGCGGAGATCTGCCATCTCTTGGTGTAGTAAGGTCTAGCCGGCTTATGAGTCATGCACGATGTCAAAAATACTGATATTATGTGCAAGTCCACATCAAAACAACATCTGCAGATCAGAGCTGACACATTCTGTGACTTTATCTCGAACAGTTTTGAGCCGAGGCAAAGGTATGCTAGTGTCATAAACTTCTTCCAACTTGTTGTGCGCGGCGGCCCCGCTTTTCAGCCCGGGAAACACAATTAAAACCGTCCAGATTGATCCGATCCTCTCAGATAAGGAGATCTTTGTATCGAAGAGGCCCTGCATGATGGTGAAAACAGCAATTTTTTTAATGTGGATGCTGCATGGCTCAACGAAGGTCGTTGTCCGGGCGGTTGCTCTTCTGTCAACAAACACAAAGGATAAAGTTGCAATGTCACTTTTCAAATTATTATATTTTCGTGAAAGCAACGACAAACAAAAAACGAATTAGAAAAATCACCGACCTCAATGCAGTCTCCCAGAGAGTGCAGAGGGGTAGTAATGTAGCCTGTTCCTCGGATAGTTAGATCAAGGTCTCATTGGCAACGCCGAGAGCACGCATGTCAACCGTCCGAGAGGGAAGGTACTCTGTTCCAAGGTGTGAAGATACTGCAAAATCATACTTGACGTGAAAGATTGACATGAGTTTGCGACAAGAATGCTCAGCAATGTGAGTGAAAACAGCAAGCTCTTCAGCACTTCTTGCGTTATCAAAGAACATCATATCCACAATGAAGATGTTCGCCCGGAAGCACGTCCCTGCAGCCCCATGTGCGCTTCATGAAAGGCCAGATATTGACAGTTCCCTCGCCTACGTAGAGCATCACTGCAAAAGACCTCTGCAACGTCGGAGTGGCCATGCAAACTCTGTCTCTGACGGGACAACCCGTTTCCAAAGCTTGTTGTCGGTTTTCTTTCCTCGATTCGCAACAGACTCGTGTGCAATGAGAACAGCCTGAAAAGCTTCGTTTACATGGGGTCCACTCTGGAGTCGGTAATACAAAAGCACCGCCATGCCTATTCTCCAGCCTAATTGGATGTGCTGTTGATGTAATCGATGTACAGCTTGGCCTTGAAACCGATTAACGTCCACCGGATGCACCATTCGTGGATCTGAAAACAAGAGAAGCGGTAAGATGCCCCAAAAACCGCACGTGGTGGATGTGGTCATGCGACGTAATATGCAATTGTAACTCTTGGTTAAAACGGATGTCCATTGTGATGTGAGGTGGCACGAATGTGGTGGCAGATCCATAAAGTCCGAGTAGCATCAACTTCTTGAGGCACGGACTGGAGTGAGTTGCGGCAGCACAAGATCCAAGAAGTGACATAATCTAGACAAAGTGAGCCTCTGCAAGAATTGGCAGAAGTGCAAACAAAGCCTTAGGACGATGTCTCAGGTTGCACGCTAATCAGCTCTATGAGGTGATTCCGCAATGTCACTCCGACTCAAAGGAGTTTCCATTTCCAGATGCGTAGTTCCCAATGCAAGGAGATCACTGTCTTTCCTGTGCAAAGATGGAGCATAGTGGCTTCAATAAGCTCATCCACCGCAAGTTGAAAGCTCAGCGAAAGCAGACGCAAGAAGTGGCGTCTCTTAGCAGAGCACGCCGCGTCCGGGTGCACGAAGAGGAACCTGGCAAGATCCCACCACCCTGCCGCATGATTGAGCCTGAGCCAATGAGCTCTTTTCAGCTGGACCCTCAGTGGAAACCTGTCTATACCGGATCTGGAGCTGATCTAGTTGGTGTTGACCAGGCTTCCACACACATTGATCTGCAGTGCAACAGATGAAGGGTATGAGCTGACGGTGGAGTGACTATCAGTTGCAGCGGAAATCTCAACCCATTTCTATGTTTTACCTTCCTCCATCTCCCTATTGGTGTATGTTGCTGCTTGTACAGCTGGACTTTCTTTCTTTTCTTGTCCGTGTCTTTGTATGCCTATTTAATTTTGTGTCTCTGTTCCTGTATCACTCTATTTCCAAATTGTTTTATTTCTGTATCTCTCTATCTTTTTATCCTTGTCTATTTCTGTGCTTCTTTCTTTCCCTATCTTTCTATCTCTCCATTTCTGTATCTCTGTAAATCTTCTATTCTCTCTATCTCTCTATCTGTCCATCTCTCTATGTCTCTATCTCTCTCTCTCTCTCTTCTATTCTGTAGCTCCGTACCCCTACTCTTTATCTCTTGTCTATTCTCTATCATTCTCTATTCTTTATCTTTCNTTTCAATGTCTCTATCATTCTATTCCTGTATCTCTTGATCTCTCTATCTTTCTATTTTTTTTCTGTATCTGTATCTCTTTACCTCCGTATCTCTCTATTTCTGTTTCTCTTTACCTCTCTATTTCTCTATCTTTCTATCTCTCTCTATTTCTGTATCTCTTTATGTTTCTATCTCTCTATCTGTCTTTATTTCTGTATCGCTGTCTGTCTTTCAATCTCTCTATCTATTTCCTCTATCTCTGTATCTCTGTCTGTCTCTCTATCTCTCTATCTGTGTATTTTTTAATCTCTCTATCTCTTTATCTTTCTATCTGACTCTATTTCTGTATCTCTTTATCTCGCTATCTCTCTATCACTCTATCTGTGAATATCCCTTTATTTTTTTTTCTATCTGTCTCTATTTGTGTATCTTTTATCGCATCTATCGGCGCATTGGGTATATCTGTCCCTCCAAGGTGGTCCCAAGTTTTTATGTCTTTGACACTTATGGACTTGGAGACGTGGTTCGCGACGCAATAGCGCGGAATTTCGACGTCCGAACTTCCAAAAGTGGTTCGAACCCCATTTTTTTGTACCGTGTCGACTTCAAAATGTGCTTCGCGCCACAACGGCGTGCAATTTCGAATTCTTAACTTCCAAAAGTGTTGCTTTGTATATTTTGACTTGGACATGTGCGAAGCTTGAAAATGTGATTCGCGTCACAACTGTGTGCAGTTGTTCCGGCTTGCATGTGATTTTCAAAAAGTGGCCCGAGACACTCCTGTTTTGAGCATTTTAATTTGTTGATGTGCTTTGATTCGCGAAAAAACGTGTGCAATTCTTCATTTTTTATATGGCCGCATCCGCTGCTCCAGCAAACCTACTTTTGGACCTCCAGACCCACAAAAACATTGGAAAAAACATGGTGTTCTGCAACTTTTTTTCTCATTTCGCACACATGTATGTTCTTTCTTGTGACTCTTTGCCTTTATTGTCTACTTTTCCGTCTTCTATTTTTCTTTTTTCTCTGGCTCTTCCCATCTCCTTTTTTCGTCTCTCCATATTTTCGGAAGTTTGACTACTAAACTTCTTTTGATGATGCCGCGTTGATTTTTCGGAATTCCAAAAGAAAATTTCGGGAATTTTATGGACCGTTTGGGCTTGAACCACCAACGGCCGGAGGAAGGGAAAATTGAAAATTTTACCTTCTCCGCTCCAGCTACAATTTTGTCGCTGTTTTTGTGGGTGTTTTTCGCTGTCATTTTTGGGTTTTTCTTGTTTGTTTGGCTGTTGTGTTTTCTTGACTTTTAGCTAAACATTCCAGATGGCAGCAGTTAATAAAATTTTGACGGATTGAATCTATCCAATTTATGGCGGTCATTTTGGCTTGTTTCAAATTTTCAAAGCCAATTCTGCAAGTGTCACAACCTGAAATGGATTGGAGTCGGTGCTTCGCCAGTCAGTTGATTCATTCAGCATCCAACAAGTGCGAATTGATACCAACGAGCGTACCGATGAAATGTCATTTGCTAAGATTGGTTTGTTTCCAATCTTTAAGGGTTTAAAACAATCAGGAAAAAAACAATGATGATTTTTTTGTTCGATGAAAATTTGCACTCCTTGTATATAAATATTTAACAAGGCTGCAAGGCATGATGTAGCACGGTCAATCTGTGGCGTTGAAGTTGGTCTCGCCCAAATCATGGCAGAATGCCAGGGGGTATTTTTTGTGGGATTGTCGTCAAAAGACTGGATCCGTAGCGCCAATCGATCGCAAAGGCACGGGTTGTCACGAAAACACAACAATCAAGAGCGCAGGAGGTTAAGCATGCGGATAGATAGAGGTGGGTTTCGGGTTCCACAGACTGAAAAACTTTGTGCCAAGCAAGGTCACAAAGGCAGCATGTTTCGCAATGACACAACCCCTTGCATGCTGCTAGCACAGCTACATCAACTTCCAAACAGAAGAGTACTAGAGGACCAGACTAGCTGTTGGAATATTCGGCAGGAGAATTTTACACACGAAAATATTGCTGGTATTTCCGCCTGTGTAGCAGCTAGCATATTCAGTGAGCAGAATGCTTCCGACATATGTCGTTATGCTGGATCGTGGATGACAAGCAGGCGGAATTACATCTAATGCATAGTATCGACACATGGCTGCTTAGATGTTGTTTGGCTTTAACATTCATATGTAAAGAAGATTCTTACTGGTAATATTTCGAAAAGATTGCCCTGGGGTCTGTAACCTGCGCCAAATGGATGGGGTGGCATGTTTGTTGCAGTCTTTGCAACGTTCTCATTGATCCAACGATGCTTTCCCCCAAAGCGAAGTGTCCGGGGCACTCCTGAGGCTCCTGAGTGTCCCTTAGCTTTTCCGCGATGTCGATTACAACCAGAGAGCGGTTTACTTTATCATGCACCCATGGCCAAGAATTCCCATATTATTACTGCGACCGAAATCAAACTTCCCGGATGCGAGTGACCGGTGGGAGCCCCAAGCCAAGAGATCCGCGGTAGCATAGTGTGACAGGTTGCCAGGAAAAATTCATCTGCAGCTGGGGACCCGCGAGAGTCCTTCAAGAAGTGTTGTGGTGTTAGCGTAAAGTAGGCCCAGGAGCGGAGGCTGACAATTTTTTAGCACAATCAAATGGCGAGATATGCCGCCGCTTGAGATGGCGTGTGGTAGCACGTGGGGTATTCTAGATTAGATAGGTATTACTTACTACGGTCGATATATTACAGAAGTCTTTTGATGTTGCCTTTTTATACATGCGAGTCGGGGTGAAGCGATGCTTTATGCAATGGCAATGCTTTCCACAATGCGTTCCAACAGGTGCCAATGCTTTAGGTACCTTTGAACTCACAACGCAGAGGGGTTCTGTAGAGCGAACGGCGTTGATGATTTGATGGTAGCCAAACGTACGCCCACCTGACTTTGACAGCTTTTTGGCAAGAACATACATCGGAAATGCTGGCACCTGTCCGGACCTGAAGCAGAAGTGTTTGCCCGAACTGATTGTAAAATGTTGGGCTAATCAATTTCCTCGAATGTCCTGTGTAAAGTCTTGATGAGCTGCTTTGGCGAGTGAAAGTCGGTACCTCCAACCGTGACGAGCTCAGGCCACGCTTTGTCTTTGAAGAAGCACCGCCTAAAGATTTGTCGCATAAAGCAGGTCAAACTTGCACAGGCTGCACTCTCATCACCATAGTTGTTGTCGGAATCCTATCGAGCCTCATTAAACTGAGGCGGTAGGCTTACATGATGTGAAATTATATCAATGTTGGAGCGTCCGAGACTGCAAAATTCGCGCAATGATTCCCATCGAGTTGACAACTTCCGGTCGCTCGTTGCGCTTTGCAGGAGAGGCTTCAACATGCAACCCTTCATCTACATAGAAAGAGTTACATAATCGTGCGCCTGTGTTTATTTTTGATGGGAGAAATTGACTACGTGTAGAACACGCGCAGCGGAAGGTGTGCAGACAATGACATGGGATCACAGCTGAAATGTTCCGATTCGCAAACGTGGAAGCAAAGAGGTCTCCTTTGGGTTTGTTTAATGATGTTATCAATACAGGTTGTTTGGAATCATCGTGGCGTCACGCTATGTTTGTGATGTGGCCAAAATCCGGGGACTGACCGGACGTCAACACTTGGCGGCCCATTGCTAGATTGAAGATCAAGGACGAAATTTTCGTCAATGTTGCACCTGCGGCTCACTGTCTACACAGGCAACAATCTATAACAGAGGTTGACAGCTTTCGCTGTCGCTGGGCTTGTCTTCCAGGTTGTCTCCGGCGTTGTGTCCCAGCTCTGGTCTTGTCGCTGTGTCCGCCTCCTTGGGCTTGTCTCCCACCTCGTCTCCAATCTTGTCCCCAAGCTGGTCTAGGATGCTGTGTCAATTGTTCCGGTTTTTTCCCAACTTGTCTCCTATCTTGAATTTTTTTTCACACGGTCTGGGATGTTGCGTTCGCTTTCTTAGGCTTCCCTCCCAGCTTCTCTTCGGTCTTGTCTCCCATCTTGTCTGGGATGCCGTGTCCGCCCTGTTGTTCTTCAGCTTGTCTCCGGCACTTGTCTCTCAGCTTGTCTCCGGTCTTGTGTCCCAGCTCCGGTCTTGTCTTCCATTTTGTCTTCCACTTGAGATGCTCTGTTCCCGGCTTGTTTCCGTGTCGGTCTGGGATGCTGTGTCGGCCTCTTGTCTCAGGTCTTGTTTCGCATCTTTGCTCTCAGCTGGTCTAGGAAGTGATTCTATGTGACAAGACTGTGTCTGATTAGCGTACTTTGATGCTATTGTCACACCGGCTGCATGTTTTGCAGGTGGCCACTGCAAACCCTGCAAACAGGATCTTCGCAAATTGGACATCAAACTCCATGCCTTTGGCGGCTTGAGTTGGTGTGCCCCATGGCACCACATCGTTCACGACATCGTTCACGTGGGCATGCACGCGTGTTGGACTGAAATTGCGGTCACGAAGGTGCCTGGAACAACATTCGCAATTAGCAAATTAGACTGCCAACCTTCCAAACGACCGTTGGACAAGAATTGGAAGACCAACCAACAAACACATGGGATTGGCAAAAAGACATGTACTGCCGATGGAAATGCTTGGGATAATAGAGAAGGGCTGAACAGCAATGTTAACACATCTTTGGGGGACACATATGGACTCTTTTGTTGATTTTTCCGCGCGAATTAGGAACAATTGAGTTGAATTCAATTAGCTGTTGTTGTTTCCCTGCGCCCTGAAGGGTTTCTTTGACCCAGGCTAGTTCGACCCGACTCGACCCGATTCAACTTTTGCCGGAAGCCTTTCCTAGGGCCAACGAAGGGAGATGAAAAAAGGTGGTGTCGCTTCCGTCGTTAACAGCACGTTCCTTCAATTTAGAACAAAACCCGCCGTTGCCAAACGCCGCATATTCGTTGGCCTTCCTTGTCGGATATTCGCGAAGATAAGGATGTCACTTGCAAAAGTAAACCAAAAAAACATATCAACATCATTTTGACGATTGAAGCCTGGACACCATACAACTGGGGACCCCACACAACCACCAGGCAGGCGCAAGTCAGGGCGTGGGGACGCATTTCGAAGAAAAAACGTGAATTAAATCAGATGCCAATGGGGCATTAACACCGCAGCACAGGCAACAACATTTGCATTTTAGTTACGGCAACACATTCGTGTCTGTTGTTTCGCCGAGTGTCAACATGCTGAGTTACCATTGTTTATATCATACCCATTTTACCGTCGGCAGGGCATGTCTACACACTACAGATGTGAAGGCAGCCGTTTCACAGGATCAATGCAAAAAGGAGAATTGCTGAAATTGGTGGGGGGGAGGATGCGATGGAGGAGAAGATAGTCAAGTCAAGTCAAGTCAAATCAAAGTGTGCTGGCCCGAAAGCAGCCCCTTTAGGGCGCGAGCAAACAAAATGCAGGATTGTACCCGATAATCTATTGTACAGCGTGATTTTTTTAAATTCCGACTTCATCCAAGGAACATTCGCAGCAGCCTCCATAATCCAATTGTCAAAGCCTTTCCAGACGCAATATTTTCCCAGCCCTGTTTCCCAAGTGTAAGCAGGTCGTCCGCGTTTCCGTAGCTCCCCTGCTGTTCCTTTCCAGAATCCTGCGGTTCCAACGTTCCGTCGGCACGGTTGCAACATAAGAGGCAAATTTCTTTACTGCTTTGATGCATGTGGCAGACCAAGGTTTCACCCCAGCGTGGTCCGACAGCACCCGTATTTTGCTGTTCCACCCATGTAGAATATCGTGCCAGGGTGATGCCCAATTAGTGCCTGCAGGCGGCCCACAACCATGCGCATCAGTCGACAATATTCCACGTCCAATTTGGTAAGGTCATCTTGGGAATGGCACGGCGTGATGCACCAAAGCAAGGAATTGGGGAGAACTTCGAAATAGCGGAGTCCACGAAAAACGGACACGCCTTTGTCACACAATATCCATTTGTTAGCGTGGAAAGTTTTCGCTGCAGCCTGGAGATGATGCCAGAGATCCATATGCGTTTTCCTTGATCCTGCAGCGTTGATTATGCAGAACTCGTAATTTACCGCCGGGGAAATTACCTCATACCCTGGCCTAAATGGTTGCAGTGCTGGGGAAATTTTGTCCCATCCGCTTGTGACAGCGTGAATCACCCGTGCTTGGAATTTCTGCCGGTCAGATGGGGTATTGGCATGGTTTGTCAGGCCAAATATTAAATGCGAGAGTCAGTGACCGAATGAAACTTGTATGCCCGAAGGCGGCCCATGAAAAGCACAGGAAAAGAAGTATGTGCCTTTCAAATGCGAGACGGGCGACGGTGAACGGTCGACCCTGTATGCCCTATTGGGCAGCCTGTCTCAGGCACAGGGGGAAAATTGTGAAACCATTTCCTATATACATCAGCGCTTGCAGAACTCCAACAATTCAGGGCAGCTTGAGCACTTTGACTTAACATCAATTGGGGTGATCCCCTCTGGAGGTAAATTCTTCAAGCGGCAAAATGTGCAATCATACTATCGCAGCTATATTTTGGGCGGCCAATGCGTTTGTGCCCCTATGGTTGCCAAGCCAACACGGTCTTGATCCAGCGATGCCCAACTAGTGTTGCGAAATACTGTGCCAAATTCCACTGGTATCGGAGGCTAATTTCCGACCATGATTTGGATCCAATCCGTGAGGTGAAGGCCCGAACACGCTGATTCCAGATGTGGAGGATGTTCTTTTTCATTCATTCGCTCCGTGTACGGTGACACATGGGCAGGGAAAGCCAATGGCGTTATTAACCTGGCGGAAAACAAAAAGAGGGAACCGTCGAGCGCCACTTGGCGGCGTCACGGAGTAGCTCACCTAAGATGTCCGAACCTTCAGCAATTTCCACTGCCATTGTGTACACTTCGGAAACCCAGATTTGATTGGGGTGACCCCGGCGACGTGGGGCTGGCGGACCTTGCTGAAGAAAACAACTAGGTTGGTCGTCGGCGAACATCTTCATCAGGCAACATAGCGATGGATTCAAATAAAAATAGCTGTCTAAAGATCAAGATGGTGGACAATTGTTTGCAGCGGCTTCTCTGCAACACTGTTGCGTTTAAAATGCGACCGATGTACGGAAGTGGGATACGAAGGATGGAGTGAAGGCACTTTGCTTGAAACCCATCAATTTTCCGCAGTTCCGCCTTATTCAGCCACATCGTGTGCAGGCAATACAGCAACTTAGACACGACACAAGCTTGGAAATGCGGATCCTTTGTTGGGTGTACAAGGTGGAATGCCACCAGGCTCTCGCCAGTTTGTCGAATTGATTTTTGGCTTCCCCCAATCGTCTGCAAATTTTGGGCCCACCAGCGCCAGATACATCCAGATAACTTCGTAGATATGAGATGGATGCCTTCCATGCACAACACATGTGACAGACCAAGGTTTCAATCCAGCGTGGTCCGACAGCACCTGTACTTTGTTGTTCCACCCATTTATAATCTCATGCCAGGGTGATGCCCAATTAGTGCCTGCAGGGGGGCCCACAACCATGCGCAGCAATCGACGATATCAATTGGAACGGACCATGGCATGGCATTCTGCATGAGTGGCACGTCCGCATAGAGCAACAGTTGGAATGCAATGGCTTCAAAATATGGTCGCACAGATATTTGACGGAATACTGGAAATTTGCAAATTATGTCGCTTTGTTACCTGAAGACAGGTGGGTCAGACGTGTGTTGGCTTGGCACCCACAACAAAGGAGAATTGGACGAACATTCATGAACTGGGACTCGCCATTACAACATTTTGGTCGATGGCAGCATCTTGAGGATTGGTTAGTCACAGCGCAGGCCACCGACTTATGGCAACATTACCTGAATGATTTCTGTACGTTTATTCTGAGATGATTGTACAGTAGTGTTGGTTTCACATCCTGCGCCCTAAATGGGCTGCCGACAGGCATGCAGGCGCAAAAAAAAAGTCGACGATATTCCACGTCCAATTTGGCAAGACCATCTTTGTGAATGGCACGGTGTGATGCACCAAAGCAAGCAACTGGGGAGATAACCGTTTCGAAGTAGCGGAGTCTATGTAAAACGGACACGCCTTTGTCACACAATATCCATTTGTTAGCGTGGAAAGCCCTTGATGCAGCCTGAAGATGATGTTGAAGATCCAACTGCGTGTTCCTTGATCCCGCAGCACTGATCATGCAACGAAGCCATTTGTGTGCCTCCTGTTGCTGCAGAACTCGTAATTTACTTCCATTGTCCCTATGCAAGAAGGATGGCGGTTGAACTTCCGAAGTTAAAACAACTGTTTTTCCTGTGTTCAATTGCAACCCGATGTTCTGCAATTTGTGTACCAGATCGTCCAATAAAGCCATTGCTTCTGCAGCTGTTCGTGCAAAGAGAAGAATATCATCAGCGAAGCGTGGGTCCAGTAAAGATGCCATGTTATCGCCAAGGTCAAAACCACATTTCCGTGTTTCCGCATTTTGTCTCCAAGCTGACATTCCCCACTGCAATACACTGCAAAACAAACGCGGGCTCAACACACATCCTTGTCGCACTCCGGCGTGGATGGGAAAACGATTGCTGTTGCTATGTTCACCTTGCACTTCTCCCAACTGGTTGGAGTAAATCAACTGCAAAATCCATATCAAATGGTCAGAAACGCATGATCACGTAACGCAAGCCACAATGCATTCCAATTCACCTTGTCAAAAGCCTTTGACAAATCTAGACTTACAATCCATACCAGCCCCTGACGGAAACCTCCTTCCAGTATGGAAGTTCGCTTCTTATGTTGCAACTTTGCCCGCGGAACGTTGGACTCGCAGGATTCTTGAATGGAACATCAGAGGACCACGGGAACGAGGAAGACCTGCTTACACTTGGGAGACATCGCTGCAAAGATATTTCATCTGGAAAGGCGGTGGCAATTGGATTGTCGAGGCTGCTGCGTATGATCATTGGATGCCGTCGGTACAGGATTTTATGTTTTTCACGTTGTACACTAGGTGACCGGGTAAAATCCTGCATTTCATTTGCTTGCGCCCTAAAGGGGCTGGCTTCGGGCCGGCAAGCTTTGACTTTGACTTTGACTTTGACTTTGACTTTGACTTTAACTTTCCAACTGAGACGAAGACCATAATTCACTCCCATAGCGAGCCCCCACCCCCTAGTGACCTCCTCGCACAGCTCCCGCCAGACCCCGCAGACCCCAGCCGCCTCCCCCCACATCCTCCTTGATTCGTTAGTGGACTTTGCTTTGGGGCTTTGCCTTTGGCATTTGGACAATAAAAGGGTTCCCTGAGACCCCTAAAAAAATCGCATCGCAGCAAAACGGCGTGAGGGAAAAAAAAAATTGGTTCTGAAATGGGACAAATTTTGGATAAATTCGTGAAGGTGGTGGGTAAGGTCGGTTTGCGCCTGAATGCCGGCAAGGCGGTCATCTGACAAACGAGGCGCAGCCACCAAACACGCTTCTGACAAAGGATGGTCGGATCTTGAAGGTTTTGGAGCGGAATCAAAGGCAAAAATGGCTAGGATGCATTTTGACGGCTTGTGGAGGTATGATGCCGCACATGGATATCGTTTACCACATGGAGTTTGATATTGCAGGACGAAGCAAAATCAGTATATGCGAGGCTGAAATATTTCAATGTTTGCGTGTCAGCAGTGGTCTGTTTTGGAGGTGGTCACAAAACAAAATGGTGGTCAGCGTACCCTGTACAAGACACAACTTTATGCATTTGACGTCCTTTCTCGGAAACTTTGTCGGTCAGTTATCACACCTTCATCAAACACCGACGGGTCCCTCGAATGGCATGAACTTCTCCATCATTGGAACGATCGGGCATTGCATAAATTTACTTCGCTGGGTGCAAAGACTTCGTGCTTGGAATCCATCTGTCCCGTACCGATCCTTGGGAACGAGGCCACACACCTCGGATCCAAGCTTTTTGTCGATACAAAGATTTGGGGCTATGGCTGGAGGAAGCGAAATGCCACCATCACTGGAATGCACGTTTTGAAGGTCCATACACCTTCTGCCCCCATTTCCCAACGCAACCGCTCCGGATTCGAGGGAGATGATCGTGCAGAAAACCTTAGAAAGAAGTCAGGGACAACTTTTTGTGCAGAATGGGGCAACGCAGACGTTGCCAAAGCCACTGTGAGTCCAAAGGCGGCGTGCTTAAACAACAAGGGAAATGGGCATCACCTTGGTGTTGTGTGTTGGTGTTGTTAATGTGGTCGTGTCGTACAATTACGTCCATCACCAAACAAGGCGAAGAATGTGCCTCAAATCATTGATGTTGAAACATAAGTGGACGACATCTATTGCCTCCTCCCGCCAGAACGGGTCAGGCCCGTGTATGACCTCTTAGCACACCACTTGCATGCACAAACCCACATCCGGCTCAACAGCGGGAAAACACGGATATGGAACGCCAGCGGCCAACAGCCCCCCAATATCGAGACCCTTGGGCCCGAAGTATGGGTTGGCAGCACGAGCCAGCCAAGACACGAACAAGGACTCACCGTTCTGGGAGCCCCCGTGGGAACTACGGAGTACAAACAACACCACTTGCAACACTTACGCACCGAACACGACAAACTTTTACAACAACTTCCACACCTCCAAGACCTGCAGGCGTCTTGGCTACTCCTCCTCTACTGCGCAAGCCCCCGTTGCATATACCAACTCCGGATGCTGCCTCCCAACATCACAGCCCCCAAGACCACGACGCCGCCGTTGCCGCGTGCCTTTCCGAGCTTCTTGACGCCGGCGCCATCCCGCAAGTTGTCATGCCCTCATGATAACGCTTTATCTTTCGTACTCAAAAGAAATCAAGGATTTCTGACTGCAGTTGTGATTTGTGAATGTTCTCGCAAGCTTAGTGGTTCAGGGTGGGAGGTGGGTCTTGCCTTTCATTTGAAGGGCTGCTCAGCTTCGGGGCGTCATGGTGCAATGATAGGAAAGTGGGGGGTTTTGTGAATCCCTTTGATGCCTTGGAGAGAGCAAGTTGGTACAACATTCAGACTTAGCAACAGAGAGACTGATGCTAGTAAGCTCTGTGAAACTGCTGAACCATTTGAAGAGACTCCTGTTAGTGTCGGTGTTGTATCCTCTGCTGAAGCCGATGAACATGTCTCGCCAGGGGTGAACGAAGATGTCAGTCGGTTGGTCAACGTTGGCGATTCTTTTTCACTTGTTTCGGGTGAGCATGGTGACATTGAAAACAACATCTTTCCCAAACCGTCAGATGAAGAGGTCGATGAATTTTTGAGGAGTCAACATGAAATTGCATCCAGAAGCTCTCCCGACTTTGAGTTGATTCCGGACAATGGAGTGTTGCCTGCATGTGGCACGGACGATGACCACACGGTTTCCAACAGACAGTTCAACAGTTTGGTTGCTCACAGTTTCCTGTCAAATGTCAAACCTGCTGATTTTCAAATGCCGTGGGAACGTTGGAGTTTTCAAAGAAATCTTTGAGAAGTCGAGTTCGTCGTCGGTCTTGCCTGCACCTAATTTGTCAGTTCCTTCGCAGAATGTATCGATGTGGAATTTCAAACCTGTTTTTGAAGCCGCCATGGAAGAGATCTCACACACTGCTGCAGGTATGCCTTTGTGTGACTCATTGTATAACCTTTCCATGATGAATGTTTCCGATGTGAACCACGAGAACAAGTTGAAGCTGGCAAAGGAAGTCGCGGTGTGTAAATGGCTCACCGTCATCAAGCTGCACCCTAATGCTTCCGAGATTGGAAGACAAATAACTGCGGAGGCGGTGGGTGAACAAGCTGGTTCAATTGAATTTGAGATAGTTGAAGCTGTGCTTGGTGTTCGTTCCCCAAACACTGCCATTGCACGTGCAAATCCTATACTCCGCATGTTGCGTTGGCTATCCTGCAATGAAGTTAGTGGCGAAGTCTTTCTCTCTGAACAACAAGTATGGCGATACTTGAAATTCTTAAAGGATACCGAAGCAAGCCCCACAGCAGCTTCATCATTGGTCTCTGCATTAAGGTATGCTAAGTATATCCTGGGCTTTGAGATGCTGGACAGGGCGGTGCTCAGCAGGCGCATTGTTGGTCTTAGTGAGTTGTTGCTGGCAGCCAAACAGTTCCTGAAACAAACAAAAGCTTTGACAGTACTTCAAGTGCGTGGTCTCCATACATTGCTTGAGAACAATCATGAGGACATTTGGGACAGGGCTTTGGCAGGATATGCTTTAGTTGCCCTGTATGCCAGGGCCCGTCATAGTGATTTGTCGCACATACATCAATGCATCTGCGATTTCGATCAAAATGGAGGATTTCTGGAATTGAATACGGTTGTCCACAAAAATTCGAGATCAGCACGGAAAAAGGCAATGCTACTTCCTATCCTTATCCCATGTCGCGGAGTCACAGGAACATGCTGGCCGCTTGTGGTGCAAGCAGTTTTTCGGGAAGTTGGCCTGACGTTAGAAGGGGTAATCAACGGTCCCGTTCTTCGTCCTGTGTCGAAGCAGGGTGGCTTGTGTTCGAGAGGCATCACATCTTTGGAAGTCTCTCGGTTCCTGAACTTGGCATTGCATGGAACTGTGGAGCCGGCTGATGAACTGCGTGTCACGTCGCATTCACTCAAGGCGACATGCATATCATGGTGCTCAAAGTTCGGGCTACCCCCGAGTGACAAAGCTATCCTGGGCAAACATAGTTCATCTGTAAATGAGTCCACAGCAGTCTATGAACGGGACATGTCAGTGCATGCTGTGTCGTTGTTGCAAAACGTCATTGACAACATTTGCGAGAACAAGTTCTGTCCAGATGCACCCCGGAGTGAGTATTTCCCCAAAACGGTTGAGTCGCGAGCTACTGGTGTCGGCCCTTCTTCTTTGGTTGAGGACTGGGATGGTTACACGGATCGCTTGGAGGGAGAAGACGTCAAACAGGAAAACCATTCTTTTGCTGGCATTGTTGAAGTTCCAGATGAGAGCTCTGAAGATGATCTATCAGCATCAAGTGACAGTGCTTTGAGCTCTGCTTCAGATGGTAATGGTGAAGAGGAACTCGATCCAGGCCCTCTTCGGAAGCTTGCAAGGTTTGGCAGTGTGCAATCAAATGATGGCATATATTGGATGCACAAAACGTCGAAGATGGTGCATCTCAAGGGACCTCGATCGACCGATGCTGCAGTCACGTTTGCGTGTGGCAGAAGATGCAGCCATACATACACCGGTGTAAGGGTGTTTCAAGCATCCAGCATGTGCAGGCTTTGTAAAAAGCATGAAGAAGAGTTGCAAGTCCTTGGGTCTGACTAAAAGACTTCCACAACCAAAGGGTTGTTCGTCGATGGCTCAAAAGTAAGTGCGCTTCCAGTCTTTTTGAAAGATTTCAGAAACAGGGCTCCGATTTGGGAACGGTAGCCTCTCCAAATTTACCTCCAACATGAGTTGATTTGGTGTTTCCGTATCTTGAAGAGATTTTTCACCGATGGTCAGAAACCTCCCTTCTGATTGACTGATGTTGGGAAGTCCAACTGATTCATGTTTCTTGCATGATGGTGATGTTTTTCAAAAGTCTGTGAGCCTAGCTCTGAAGATCACATGTTGTTCCAAGTCCTTTTTGGATTTCTTTGGAACCGAAGTTTGAGTCTTGATGTTCTCAAAGTTTTGATGCTTAGAGTGTACATGGTACACTGGGACAAGAAGACTAAAGAGTCGTCCCGTAGGTTCGTTTGTGCGAACTCACAAGGTGGTTGTGAGATGACTTTTTGTTATCTGCAACATGGCTCAAAAGAGAAGGTGTGCAGGTAAATCCTGCTTGAGCTGTTCATCAAGTGCAACAAGGAATTCTGTTCATTGAGGTTGAACTTTGTTAAAGACTTTGGATTCGCAATTCCGCTTTCCTGCTGTTAGGGTTTTCACATCCTTTCTCTTTTACTTGTTGCAAGGAACTGGTTGGTGTGTTGAAATCATCACGTGAAATTTTTTCTTTAAGATCGTAGCTCTCCTATCGCCATGGCTTCACTGATTGACTCTGAAGCACAGTTCAAGGAAAGGGTCAAGCATTTTCGTTTGTCTGACCCTGTCATTCGAGGCCTTGGTGCATTGAGCTTTAAACACAATTGGAGTGTTTGCATATTGTCACGGCCAGCCTGGTCAACCTATCAATGACGAAGAGTTTCAGAAATGGATCGAAGCAAACGTAGTTGCGTCAGTGAGTGTTTCCGATCTTGCCGGTCTAAAAAGGCTCCTTTTTGAGTCGCAAACCCTTGTGTTGGCTGCCCTTAAAGAGCAAGTGACAGCACCCGAGTCTGCATCATCCAGGCCAGTTCCGAGTGCCGAACGTGAGTCGCGTTTAGAAGCCATTCGTACAATGTTGCCTGGCATCCTCATTGAAGGTCCGTTAGAGCCATCCCATACGTTGTTGAATGCATGTGCGGCAATGCAGCAAGCAAATGAAGTTAGGTACATTGCACCGGAAAAATGTGTTTCAAGAACCCATGAGGTGATCCACCAGAAGAATCCGTCCAAACAGCTAGAGATTTCCTCTGACGTGCTTGCTGTTCGTGAACATCGTGAGGTGCCCGATGCCGTCACAACCTCTGCATTACAAGTGCAGGAGGCATTAGTTCGTCGGGGGATTGGTCTTGTTTTTGCGGACCTGGTTGATCATGCATCATACTCCAAGTATATCTCTACTCTTTTCAGCCATCTTCATAGAGAACCCCCGGCTGGATCATCGCGTTGTTCAGTGTCCCAAATTGTCAATGCCGACAAACTGGTATGGCAGAAGTTGCTTGAATTAGGAACCAAGCCGAGGCGAGGAGCAGATGGAACCCTTGCATTAAACAAGGGCCTATTGGAAGCACTGGTGAGCTATGAGGTGCCTTTTACTTTGTTGCCCCTGCCATCCAAAAAGGAACCAAAGGTGAATTTGAAGAAGAATCCAAAGAACGAAGTTCTCAAGGACAAAATTGAAAAGAAAGGCAAGGGTAAGGGTAAGGGCAAAATCCCAGATGCAATTCGTAAACTGGGTGGTGTTGCACGTGATCCTGATGGGAACAACATTTGTTTTGCATTCAACATTTCATCGTGCAGCGAAGCAGCAATCGGAGCAAAGTGCAGACGTGGTGCACACATTTGCGCAAAGTGTTTTGGCCTACATTCCGTGCAAGACCATGATAAGGAGTGACTAGGCAGCCGGAATCCAGTAAGCATGTTGCAAGTGAATTCCAATTCTCATAAACGAGTTAGCGTTGATCCTTGCAATCAATCCCGAAAGAAAATTAAACATATGCAAAAGGAGATTGCACAGGAAGCTGCCAGTCAAAACATCACAGAAGGTTTGCAAGCTGATGAGCTTGTGCCTCCCTCTGAGAAAGTCTCTGATGGCACTTTGCCAGAAAGTGAGACAGCAGCAGCACCCTGCGTTGAATCCAAGTCTGATGAGCGAATTGAGTGTCCAGTAATTATCGAAATTTTTTGTGGAAGTGCAAGAGTCACAGCTTCTTTGATTTCGCTAGGTCTTGATTCGTCATTCGGTGTTGACCATCAGCGTAAGAGCACAGGTGTGCCCATCAGATGTTGTGACCTTACAACCACCAAGGGGCAAAAGCTCCTGTTCACATGGCTGGCATCACCCTTAGTAAAAGGCGTGTTCTTAGCACCACCGTGCGGCACGTGTAGTGTTGCACGATCCATTCAGTTAAGGGATCAGCTTGGTCGACCAATACCCGGTCCAGTCCCTCTGAGGTCTTCAGCGTTTCCAGAAGGGTTGACAAATCTATCTCGTCGAAACCAGGCCAGAGTATCCTCAGCAAATCGACTGTATGAGCTTGTGGGGCGTGTCATTCGATTTGCATTTGCTAGCAACTTAATCATTGTTGTGGAAAATCCTAGGTCATCCTTGTTCTGGCTCACCAGGTGGTGGAGGCTCAAAGGTGTTGACATGATGTATACTGCACATCAAGCGTGTGCCTATGGGTCGGACAGACCCAAATGGACTGTGTTAGCGCACAATCGTCCACATTTCAGGGTCCTTTGCAAAACATGTCCAGGCGAGTCAGTCTCGCATAAGCATAAACCTTGGGGATTGCTTGATAATGGTGACTTTGCAACGAGCGCTGAAACTGCATACCCGTTGGGTTTGGCCAGAGCCATTGCTACCTGCTTTGCACTTGCTTTAAAAGATGAGGGTTGGATTCCACCTGCATTGTCAATGGCTGCTGATTGGGTTGAACCTTCTTTGAACAAAGCTCGTGCAGTTGCGGGGTCGCAACCAAAAGCGTCAAAACTACCGCCAGTGGTTGCAGAACATAAAGTTGTTCTTGTTATAAGGGGTCCCCCAGAGTTCTTCCGAGCCATCCAACCCATGAGCCGTTTGAAACAGAGTTGGGACCTTCCTGATCAGATTAAATCCGAGTGTAGAGTTATTCCTGCTGAATCGCAACTACTTAGATCCACTCCACTTCAGGTAATGGGGGGTTCTGAAACTAGTGGTAGAAATTTTCCTTCGAGCGAAATTGAGCAGGCCTGGGGTGTCCCCTTTTCACCAAGTGAGTTTGTTGATGAGGCCATCAAAAATGGACATCCAAAAAGTTTCCGTGTCTTGCTTCCCAAGCCTCTTGTGAAGGCCTTGCACTTGAACACTGGAAGCAATTTGCATGAGTTGGTCGACATGAGAGCCAGGTGGTTTCGAAAATGGTTGACCAGATCGAAAGAGGTTGCAGCAGAAGAGAAAGTGCTCAAGTCGAACATGCCCAAGCACTTGTCAAAAATACTTGCTCAGAAAAACCTGATACTTTGGAAAGAAATGTTGATCGACTCTGGGTATCCAGACGTGGACATTTTTAGTGAGGTGTCCGAAGAACTGAACTNTGTTCTCGCAATCTTAGTGGTTCAGGGTGGGAGGTGGGTCTTGCCTTTCATTTGAAGGGCTGCTCAGCTCCCGCCCGCCACACCCCGCTGAGCCGAAGGGGGTAAGAAATCAGTTCTTTGCTTTGGTGGAACACAGACACAACTTGTTCCTAAGATATCCATCGCAACCTCGAGCATTCGTCGTGCAGATCAGAAGTTGTACAGAAGAATTTATTCAAGAAGAAGTTCCAGACAGCCCATCGTCACCTTTGGAAAAAAGAGTGCGTGCGGAGCTATGATGTTGAATTCATGAAACAACTGCAGTTGAGGGAGATTAGATAAGCAAGTTGTCATGCCCTCATGACAACGCTTTATCTTTCGTACTCAAAAGAAAACAAGGATTTCTGACTGCAGTTGTGATTTGTGAATGTTCTCGCAATCTTAGTGGTTCAGGGTGGGAGGTGGGTCTTGCCTTTCATTTGAAGGGCTGCTCAGCTCCCGCCCGCCACACCCCGCTGAGCCGAAGGGGGTAAGAAATCAGTTCTTTGCTTTGGTGGAACACAGACACAACTTGTTCCTAAGATATCCATCGCAACCTCGAGCATTCGTCGTGCAGATCAGAAGTTGTACAGAAGAATTTATTCAAGAAGAAGTTCCAGACAGCCCATCGTCACCTTTGGAAAAAAGAGTGCGTGCGGAGCTATGATGTTGAATTCATGAAACAACTGCAGTTGAGGGAGATTAGATAAGCAAGTTGTCATGCCCTCATGACAACGCTTTATCTTTCGTACTCAAAAGAAAACAAGGATTTCTGACTGCAGTTGTGATTTGTGAATGTTCTCGCAATCTTAGTGGTTCAGGGTGGGAGGTGGGTCTTGCCTTTCATTTGAAGGGCTGCTCAGCTCCCGCCCGCCACACCCCGCTGAGCCGAAGGGGGTAAGAAATCAGTTCTTTGCTTTGGTGGAACACAGACACAACTTGTTCCTAAGATATCCATCGCAACCTCGAGCATTCGTCGTGCAGATCAGAAGTTGTACAGAAGAATTTATTCAAGAAGAAGTTCCAGACAGCCCATCGTCACCTTTGGAAAAAAGAGTGCGTGCGGAGCTATGATGTTGAATTCATGAAACAACTGCAGTTGAGGGAGATTAGATAAGCAAGTTGTCATGCCCTCATGACAACGCTTTATCTTTCGTACTCAAAAGAAAACAAGGATTTCTGACTGCAGTTGTGATTTGTGAATGTTCTCGCAATCTTAGTGGTTCAGGGTGGGAGGTGGGTCTTGCCTTTCATTTGAAGGGCTGCTCAGCTCCCGCCCGCCACACCCCGCTGAGCCGAAGGGGGTAAGAAATCAGTTCTTTGCTTTGGTGGAACACAGACACAACTTGTTCCTAAGATATCCATCGCAACCTCGAGCATTCGTCGTGCAGATCAGAAGTTGTACAGAAGAATTTATTCAAGAAGAAGTTCCAGACAGCCCATCGTCACCTTTGGAAAAAAGAGTGCGTGCGGAGCTATGATGTTGAATTCATGAAACAACTGCAGTTGAGGGAGATTAGATAAGCAAGTTGTCATGCCCTCATGACAACGCTTTATCTTTCGTACTCAAAAGAAAACAAGGATTTCTGACTGCAGTTGTGATTTGTGAATGTTCTCGCAATCTTAGTGGTTCAGGGTGGGAGGTGGGTCTTGCCTTTCATTTGAAGGGCTGCTCAGCTCCCGCCCGCCACACCCCGCTGAGCCGAAGGGGGTAAGAAATCAGTTCTTTGCTTTGGTGGAACACAGACACAACTTGTTCCTAAGATATCCATCGCAACCTCGAGCATTCGTCGTGCAGATCAGAAGTTGTACAGAAGAATTTATTCAAGAAGAAGTTCCAGACAGCCCATCGTCACCTTTGGAAAAAAGAGTGCGTGCGGAGCTATGATGTTGAATTCATGAAACAACTGCAGTTGAGGGAGATTAGACAAAGCCACCTCGCTGGCCATAGCACACTTGCCGTTGAACCAAGGGGGGTTAGGACTCACCTCAGCCAATGTCACAGCCACTCCAGTGCATTGGGCTTCGTGGGCAGATATTCTCCCAGTCCTCTACAACCAGATGCCGCAACATGCCGAGACCCTTTTGCACCAGTTGCAACACCCCACTGAGGCACCCCCAGCCGTCCAAGCAGCATTAACAGCAGCCAACGACTTGCAAGAACACGGATTTGCCGTGCCTGAATAGGAGGCTTTAGCAACAGGCAGCTTTGAAGCA
Source organism: Breviolum minutum Mf 1.05b.01 (assembly GCA_000507305.1). Lineage (NCBI taxonomy): Eukaryota > Dinophyceae > Suessiales > Symbiodiniaceae > Breviolum > Breviolum minutum. The sequence goes on from DF239578.1 coordinate 41,071, forward strand.
AGCCTCCAACCCCGCCTCGACCCAGCGAGCCAAGCCATGCTTGCCTCTCAACAGGGGCCCCACGCCAGCAGAAGTTTCACCACAATCCCATATAACATTGACGCCCAATATCCCACACATTTGTTCCGAATCCTCATCCTCCGACGCTTGCGACTCCCCATCCCCCTCACAGCTCGTCACTGCCGGTGCCGTCGCACTCTTGACACCTATGGCGACCACCGCGCAGCCTGCGCGCAATCAGGGATTCTCCGAAACCGCAGT
>DF239578.1:43831-68517 GCA_000507305.1 Breviolum minutum Mf 1.05b.01
ATAAACTGTTTGAATGTACACTGGGCGTTATAACATGACAGTCCCGCAATGTGTGAAAAACTAAAAAGTGTTGTAGAACGACAGTTTTCCAAACAGCATCCATTGCAACAAGGTGGGCCCCCGATTTATTTCACGAAGTCCAACTTCCTTCATTTCTTGAAGACAAAATGGGATTTCTAAGGCACATTTGATGCAGGTGTTACATTTTCATCTGGTGCTGCAGGAGGGGTGCACTGGGATTAATTTGCACGAAACCCTTCTGGCACCTTGACCAGACTGACCAGTAAAACAGTCCTGGCGAGCCAAGACCACGGCGGGAAAAAGGAGCGGAAAAAAAAAAACATAGTGTGGTGTTCAAAAATCAATCATCATTCTTTTTAGTAAGACATCTTCGTGGAATCCCATCAACATCCAAGACTTCAAGACTTTAGCATTCATTTTTTCCCAAATGTTTCTGGGAAGGATCCCCACATATCCCCGCATATGGATAGCCATTATACATGCAGGTAAACTTCGTGTTTTTGCATTCTGCCCATGTACATGATTGGCTACGCTGATCCATCCAAACTTCAATGAAATGAGGCGTTTTTATTCTAACATCTACTTTTCCTCATGGTACAGGACATTCTTGAAGGCACGTTTCAAGGTTATGATGGGACTTTTGTGGGGTCAGCTGGCATTCTTTAGTTGATTTTTGCGCGTTCTAATGGTCATTCCGTACTCATGAGAGTCGGGATACTACAAAATGGCCAGGGATGTTAATGCACAACTACACTTTGTGAATTCACAAGGGGTTATTTTTCCCTTCTAAAAGATGAGGGAATTGTAAGGGAATAGCATAAAGTTAATTAGATCAACATGAATAAAAAACATCATCAACCAATTTCCAACCAAATGTTAGTCCCGCGATTCTTTTCCTTACGCCGCAAGGAAACAAAAAAAAGGTAAGAAGGAAACAAAAAAGGAGGGAGACAAGGACAGATGGAACGAACAAAGGAACCATAAAAAGGCACAAATCTTTGAACAACTGTTGGCAGCCTGGTAGCAGGCTTGCGGAGACGTGTTGGCAAGAAAAAACTTGACAACCATGCCAATGTTCATTTGAGGAAAGCTTTGCCGTCCACCTGGCTCGTCTCCAGTTTTTTCTGGCACTGGCCCCCTTGATTGATCACCTAACAAGAACAGAAACGGCACGTTTGGAAAGCGTGGGAAAGAAGAAATACCTTTCCAGCTTTTTCATTTTCTTTGAGCCCCGCAGTTCCGCCTCCCAATCGGCCATTCATGCGGCTCGCTTTGAATGTAAATTGCGGCGAAGTAAGTGGTTTCACAACTCCCGTCCCCTAGGGTCAGGTCACAGCAAAATTGCGGTGCCGTAGGAGGTGCTCCACATTCGGCATGCGCTCATCTTGGTCCCAGATGTAATCGGAGGTTCGCGTCCATGCTTCAAACGAGTGATGTGGCAGAAGGGAGTAGAAAATGTGATCATGTCTCAAACATATGTGGGACAATGTTTGTACAGGTTGATACAAGTTCAAGGGGTCACTTCCTTGGGAACGTGCCGCATTGCGTGCACATCATTCGTTGTCCATTTTGCCGGGCTTCGTGCTTTTCAAATGTTCTGGAGGCGGTCTTGCTTTGGTTAGGAACTTCCAAATCATGTAAAACACGTTCGCATCATAATCAAACGTGCTTGAAAGAGGCTGCCCTGACCATTGGCCGTTGAAATGCAGTAGTGACTTCACTGAACTTATTGCAAACAAAGCGCTGGGATTCAATCATGCAACAACAAGCAAGTTTTTGAGCATAGAGAGTAGCAGGCCGAATGGAAGGAATACATGAAAGTTCGGAAATGAATAAAATCAAATGATGCAGGGCATTGCAGGCGGAAACAATGTGACCTGGGCACACCTGCGCAATTTCACAACTGCCATGTTTTGTTAAACTTTGCCCAAACATTTAGGAGCTTTCCCGGAATCATCTGCACTGGCACTGAAAGTTGGCCGAATCTTTGCAGCCATTCTCAAGAGGTTCATGTTGTGGAGAGTGGCGCAGTTGTGTTGTATCCCAATATGATCAGGAAGTCCATACCAGAAGGTGCTTGAATCTTTCTTCAAGATTTGAGGTGAGTTCTTATGATTGCGAATCCGTTACGAACCTGTTAGCATATGAATATTGGCTATTGGTTCAATGCCTTACGATGGCAACAAGTCTTAACAACCGTTGACATTAATTTCTCCCAGTTTGGACCGGGACATATGGAGCTTGATCGCCGTGGGCAAACATGCAGCTTTCCAAGAACACAGGCAGGGTGGCAGGGACGTGTTCCCAATTCCTGGCGGTGAAGTGTTTTGAACAGATTCTGATACTGCCCTTTTCGAAGAGCAATTTTTTGAGAACAATCAAAGTGGACCCTTGGTCATCGTGCGTTGCGAGGTACCCTTCTTCTCTTCCTGGACTCCTGGGAGCTTCATCTTTCCACTGGGAGCCGCAGCTTTCAGAGCCTGTGGCCTGCAGATCAAAAGATGCCTGAAAGCCAGCTCTCCCTTTTGTACCTCGGCACAAGGAGTGTGTGGGGATGAAGATCCTTGAGGGTATACGGTCGATGATGCAGAAAGGTTTTTTTCCTTTACTTCTTTGCTGCTGAAAGTTGTGGGGTGGTTGGTTTTGGATCCATACGGGTGAACCAAATCTCTCCTACCAATTGGGTTGTTTGCAAAAAACTTCGGATTCGTGTATGGATATCGTGTCAGCTGGTTCACTGGATTGTTGCCCATCAGTATCGAAGTGAGTTGATCACTATCCATGTCCCCTCGACAGGTGCTGGGAGTTGAGGGATCTGCAGGGCTCATTGGCATCTTTTCGCGCAGGCGGAAGCTGAGCAGAGGTACAGCAGAAATCATATCCACCCTCAAAGAGTGGGAGTCGTTTGTAAGTTTGAGAAAATAAGCAACTTTATGATAGCTTTGATATCTTATTCACAGTTCATGATATGTCACGATAGACTTTGTAATGTTTTGTGACATTTCATGAAATTTCATGATGTTCGCAATGTTTCGGCATGATGTTTCCTGATATTTTATGATATTCGTTATTTTATGTTTCATGATGTTCCTTATGTTTCATGACATTCCGTGATATTTCATGATACTTAATCAAGATTCCGGATGTTTCAACATTATTTCATCAAATTAGATTACATGATGCTTACCGTATTTCTGTTGAGTTTGGTTTGCTTCTTGTTTTTTCTTGGTTTCTTATAATCTCTTAACAAAAGCTCCAAGAATGGCACATTGAAAGGCGCTTCTCCGATCAAGTCCCAGAGCAAGCCTGGGAGCCCCAGATGATCAAAAGGTGAGTGAGTGAAGATGAAGTGATGTACAACTAATGAATTTTTCTTAAAAAAAAGAGAGTTTTCTTTTTTTTTGGCATTACATAGGTCAAAACCGGAATGTTTTTTGTTTAAATTCCGCTTTGGGAATAGATTGAGAAGCTGAGAAGTTAGAATGTCTCAGAGACATCTTATAGACTCTGCGAAGCATTGTGTTCGTTTCGCGCGGCGTTTTCTGGGCTTCAGACGCGGCTGGAGACGCTGGAGACGACGGCAGGAAACAATTTGCAAGCAGGAAAGACAGAGGACAGACCAAGCTAAGAGGCCACGACTAGCAGAAGAAAAACTTCGAAGTTTTCTATCGCCAGCCTTTCTTCAGCCGGACTAGCGCCATCGCGATGGCGCGGAAGAGTTTGATTTCTGCTTGGAATCCCTCCAGTGGGAGGAGCAAAGAGATCCGAACGGAGCCGGAGATGCTTGGCTTAGCAACACATGTGCAGATATCACAGAGATAACTAACATATACAAATACACATGTGCAAACTGAAAACCTACATTTTTCCATATTTTTCCTTCACATGGAGCATAGAGAGTGCTTTTCAGTAGTTTTGGCCTCAAGCCACTCTTCTGTGATGGTAGATGGCAAGGATCGAAGAAATCATTTCCTCTTTTTTGAAGCCCTGGTGTCGGCAGATGAAGGAGATTTTGATTAGACATCATGAGGACATCCTTGGGTGAAACTTCATGAAACCAGAGACCTCAATGTTTAAGCAAAACCACACCATCCGGGGAGACCTTAGTAGAACCTCCCCCCCCAAAGAAGCCACAGCAACTTCGAAACATGAGAAAACACCAAGCCGTCTTCACCAGGACCTCCTCACCCGTCTGCAGCCTCCCGTCTTCGACTTCGACGCTCTCCCCGCTTCGGCCTCGCACATGGCCGCCGCTCCGGTGGCGGGAGCCGCCGTGGAGCACCTGGCCTCGGAGATGGAACATCTACCCTTTGATGGGAGGAGGGGCTTGGAGCAAAAATAGGCAAACATGGCTGCTTCACCATGTTAAGCTATTATGTTATTTTTTTTTTTGGGGGGGGGTGGTGGTTCACCTGATTGTGGTGGTGAAGGTTTTTTGGTTTTTGGAAAGAAGCCCTGGAGGATGACGCAGCGGGTGGGCAGTAAGATGTCGAAGCGGAAGAGCTCAGAAACAGACGATTGTGCGGAAGAAGAGGATGACCGACCGCAAATGAGTTGCTGGGTTTCCAAAGTTCCACCATTTTTTGGTTTTCTAAGTCGTTCAAAGTTCAAATGTCTGTGGATTTTGATGATTTTGGGGATGATTTTCTATGTGATTTCAGTTGAGTGGTTTTTGGAAAGAGTTGATTCCAGGTTGGAAGAAGCTGGTGATTGATGATGTTCAACATGAACAGAGGGCCATCGCCATGTTTGAGCAACGCAAGGAGTTGGCCCAAAAGAAGCCGGAAGCCGAGAAAGAAGATGCAGAAGAAGCCACGAATCGTTTTTCAGCTAGACTGCAACGTTTCGTGGAATCTTCACACTTCGAAGGGGTTGTAGCCTTGGTGTTGATCTCCAATTCCATTTTCATGGGGGTCCAGTTACAACTGGCGGCTGATAGTTATGGATTGGCCAGCCAAGCGGATATTGAAGGCAACACCATTTTCATCACCATCAACACGATCTATGCGTTGCTCTTCACTGTTGAGTTGATGTTCCGGGTTTCTGCTCACCGCTTGAGCTTCTTCTGCACGACGGATCGTGCCTCGCTCTTTTGGAATTACATGGACATCACTTTGGTCTTGACATCGCTACTGGAGGTCATCCTGGTGATTGCCATCTCCATGGAGGGCCTGGACTTGGGCATGTCCAACCGACTGCGCGCCTTGCGCATCGTGCGCCTGGCGCGCTTAATCCGAATGATGAGGGCAATGCGCTTCTTCCGGGGATTGAGGACAGGGGTTTTGTTTTGGAAGGGTTTTGCATGGTTTTGCATGGTTTTGCTTGTTTGGGCATGTGCTGTTTTGGATGGTCTTGGCATTTTTTTGCTTTTTGGGAGTTCGTGAAACGAATGTCTGAGGTTGCAAAACGCCTTCTTGAGGGTCGTTTCGTCTCGACTTTTGTTAGCTTCTGATCAAGCAGAGGACATTGGTCTATTCCATCTTCTACACGTTGAAAGCATTGATTTGGTCATTGATCCTACTCCTGATGATGATGTATTTGGTGGGCATTTTATTGACCGATGCCGTCTTGGACTTTGTGTCACGTTTCAATACACCAGAGGACAGGACATTCAATTGAATGTCTTCCCAGTCGAAAAGTAGTGACATGTTTGCCATTCCGGCTCATGCTATACATTTTCACGTCGACCTTAGCAACTAAACTTCGTCTATCTGCTAATGTGGGTGAACAGAGATTTGCAAGCAAAGCTAGCCCCCTGCCATCCAGAAAAAGTGCAACTGCATTTCATCAAAGGCTTTTCTCTACAGTGAACTCTTGCACTGCTCCCTCCCTTTCATCCCCTCCAGCTGTGTTCGTGAAAAATCTGCCATCCGCAGCATTGATGTTGCACATTCTTCCTCGACAAACCAGACTTCAGCAGACTTCCCTTTCATTTTATTGTCGCTAACACTTTTGTTTGTTCGTTTTTTTTTTGGTCTCATGTCATGTGCCAGTGTGATTGTTCTGTTGTCATTTTAGGCTCATGTTTTGCCTTGTGCCATGCCACATCAGATATTCTGGTTTGAGAAGGAAGCCGAAATCGTGACGGGAGACAAGCTTGGAAGACAAGGCTGCAGCCAAGAGCAGCTTAGAAGACCCCCTCTAGCTTTGGCAAACTGGGCGAAAAACACTTCCTAGCGCCTCACATCAGAAGTTCACTTGCTTCAAGTGATCTATTCGCTCCGACGGGTAATCCTTTTCCTTCCTGTCTGCGCGAACAACAGCACACGCAAGTAAACGCATTTCATTGGGCCTGGCAGACGTGCGTCCATCTTTGCTTCATTTTGCTCCTCCATGTGAGGACAACCTTTTTAACCCAAAGCGCCGGACCCGGACACTACTTCACTTTGAATGCTTTTCACCCAACGCCACATTGTCGCTTCCGATTCTGGAGCTTGTAGACAGATAACATGGTTCAAGGCTCTCCATCAGAGACGTAATTCCCAACCGCACTTGAAGGAAAATAGAGCGACACCCTGGTCACGAACCTTCGTGATGCAACATGCATAACATGCATAACATACGCAGCCCTACTCTTGTCGGATGTTTTACATGTTGACTGATGAGGCAATTTTCCCCTCCTGACTTTCTCTTTTCATTTTTCTCTTATATATCATTTTTCTTCGTTTTCCGCAGGCAAGTTTTTTTTTGGTGTGAGCACCTCGAGGAGCGCCACGCTCTCGTATTTTTTCTGAGTACACATGGCATAGGGTGGGGTGGGGCTGTGTTCACGTTCCTTCAACTTGCACACACTGGTGATGCACACGCCATGAATGCTACGGTGGGGTGGGGCTGTGTTCACGTTCCTTCAACTTGCACACGCTGGTGATGCACACGCCATGAATGCTACGGTACTCATGGGGTCGGGTGGGGTGGGGGCTGTGTTCATGTTCCTTCAACTTGCACACGCGTCGCCTCACTGAGGCCATGTCTTCGCCAGCCTCGGCAAGTTGTGCAAACAGAACCGACCAGAAAGGTAGAAAAAAAGGAAAAAAAGGCGCTTGTGGACCACAGATGCAAATAGAGTGCGAATAACAGTGAATTTGAAGAAAATGCGCCATTTGAGGCGCGCATTTCAGCGTTTTTGCGCAAGTTCACATGCAAGTTACAAGTGCTATATGCTCGAAAACCTTGCGTTTTTCCACAATTCGTCCAAAACTCCTGATGATGCTGATATTGCAAATCGCAAGCATTACAGCGCTCCTGCGGGCGCTCTGACCAAGTTTTTGGCGGGTTGTGCCCCACCTTTTTTCACGCTTTGTGCAAAATGACGCCTCGGAAAAAACTTTTTTGTTTTAGGTATCGTGGCTACTCATAGAGCGAACTGAGAATGCTTAGCAAACCTTGTTTAAGCTGCAGGAGATCCCGCTAGAGAGCGACGAGGCGCTCTTATACGAAAGTTTTGGCTCCTTGCACCTGGCTATGCACACATTGTTCAGGAGCATCACAGGTGGCGTGGATTGGGCGGTCTATGCGAAGGCCCTGGCAGAGGTGAATTGGTTGTGGACATATCTCTTCACCGCCTTCATTGCCTTCAGCGTTTTTGCCGTATTAAATGTTATGACAGGCCATCACAATGGGGGCTGGAAGGGTTTGTGGGTGCCTGGAGCAAGTTACTTTTCACAGGACCACTGATACAAAACCTCTTCTATATCTACTATTTTTTAGAAATGGTCGTAGAACACACTGTGCTGGGGACTGTTTCAAAATCGAATCAAACGATCTTGTATTGCTTTCCATATTTCTAAGATTTTTCTTTCAATATATTTCCAACTCTCGGAAAATGAAAAAAATTGCAAGCATTTTTGCCACAAGTTTGAAAACAAGCATTTGTTCAGCAAAAATTGTTTGAGCATGGTCGCTCTGTGGCAGTAAGCAAACCTGTCCTTTTTGTTTTTGCAGCGCTATTGGCGCTTTGGTGTTCTGCTGGTCTTTCCTGATGGGTTGGTAATACCGTTGGTAATACCGTATCTCTCGCAAGAGCGGGGGGGGAGATTCGGATTCGGCGTGAGTTTCTGACTCAGATCTTTTTCACTTGACGTGATATTTGAAGAAACATGTAACTAAAAATGAAAAATCGCCTAGATTCAAGGCGTTTTCTGTCAGCGGGCCACAGAGCTGGCGGAACGAGATAAGGAAGCTCAACTCATGGCCATGCAGATCCTCAGTTTGGCTTAAAACATGTTTCTCCATTTTTTGTTGGGTTGGTTCGTGGTTTTATTTTCAAGAATTCTTCAAAGGCCAGTTTTTTTCCCAACAAAAAATTGTTTCATTATGTCTCATTACTTTTCTTTTTCAATCTTTTGTTTGAGGGCCACAGTGGTGATACCCACCACCAAACCCCGAGGATCGAGACGGAACACATCTGCGAGGAGGCTCGGCGGCTCTTCCTCCGTTTCGACGTGGTGAGGCAAGGCTCCTTGACCTTGATGGAGGCGAATGGGTCGGGTCGTTTGGAGGTTTTCTTTTGTTTGGGTTTCTGTTCCATGTTTCAAAACATGTTTTTTTTTTCGGTGAGGCGTATGAAACGGAAGTCTTGAGGGATCAAAGAAACATCCAGTCCAGTTCCATCAATTCTTGGTATTCAAATCGGTCTCTTGAAAGGTCGAACTGATGATGCAAGACGAAGATGTGAAAGCTGCTTTAGCAGCTTTGGATTTGGCTGTGCACGACGCTTGGCGCTTCTTCCGCTTGCTGGATGCCAACGGCAGCGGTGCGGTGACGGAAGACGAGTTTGTGCAGGGATGCCTTCGCCTGCGGGGGCCGGCGAGGACCTTTGATGTAGCCAGTTTGTCCGAAGAGAACCTTCGGATGAAGACCAAACTCACCAATTTGGAAGAACAGGAAATGTTCATCCAACAGCTTTTGAACCATTTGCGGATTGAGGTGATGCAAGTAGGCAAAGTGGCAGCACAGGCCAAACAAGCTGTCGAAGAAGCAACTTTTGCAAGAGCAGAAGAATCCAAGAAACCCCAGCTGCAAAGTGAAGATGACATGGAAGGCGATGGTCAGTCAAAAGCCAAGGATAAGTCAAGTCAGGAAGTCAAAGAACCCCAGCAAGTCCAGCAAGGTCAAACTTCGACTCAGACAAACAATGCTGATTGGACGGCACTCCAAGAAGCCAGCAGCAAGATGGCCTTGGCCACAGCCGATTTCGCTGCATTGATCCAACAGTGCGGACAGGTCCAGGGTTTCCAGCCAGTCCAACTTGAGGTCTCCAACGATGTTGGGAAGGAAACTTCGCAACCGTCGTCCCCGGTGAATCCAGTCGCTCCTCGTTCTCCGCTTCCAATAGCTCCAGCCCCGCCGATGTCCCAGCCCGTTGCCGTCTTCTGGATGGAACCAAATGTCCCTGAGGGACTACCTCGACCGAACCGAGATCAAGCAGATCTCCCTTATTTCTGTGAGCGATGAGCTCCTCATGGACTCTGCTATACAGAAGGCTCATTGTGAGATCCATCCACAAGTCGCAGAGAAGAGTGTTTCACCCATTCCTTGCACCCAAACGGTTGTGCTTGTACCATTCAACTTTTTTCCGCTAGCGAGAAACGGCCTAGCAAAAAAAACAGTGCGTCGAAGACCCGAAGATCAGACTTCTCCAATCCAACTGCTTTGACGATGTATTTTGTGCGGCTCCTTGGGATGACAGCCCCCCTTGTTAGTTTGCAACCCCTGCTGTTTGATAAGCGAATTGAACAGCCAAGGTCCAGAGGAGGAAAAGTTCGGCAAGTATTCAGCTATGCAAATTAAGAAGGCACGGGGTGTAGATGGCATTTGTTTAAAAGATTGATGGAGATGATGCTCAGAACATCTCAGAACAAATGTTTGAACATCGTTTTACCATTTCTTAGCTTCTAGACTTCATTTTCAAAAAACGATCTCTGTTGCTTCGCCAGGTAGATCCACAAGCAGGCAGCGCAGAGCTTGCGATCATTGCACCCTCTTCCGAGGCAAGATGATTGGGCGGTGGATTTTGTTGAACAAAGCCTAGACGTGTTTGGCTTTGTTTGGTTTCTTGCTAGGTGATTTTGAAAGCTTTCCATAAATCTCATAAGTCTGAAGTACTTGCTTTTCTTCGGGGTAGTAACCTAGTAGATTCTACCAGTCGAATCGGTGGGATTTCTTCGTTGGTGTCCCGCCTCGGTGGTGGCAGGAGACCAAAGGGCCTCCGGGGCCCCTTGCCGACAATCTTGGCGATCTCCCGAGGTGAGCAACGTGGAGACCTGAGGAGCAAAACGGGTTGACCGGCATCAGCCGGCCATTATTGGGGGAAAACACCAGGGAACACCCGGAAAAGCATTTTTGTTTGGAGATGCTTTCAGCAAAGAGTTCTTGATACACAGTTAAACATCGGCAATATTTGGAGCAAACAGCTGAACGATAGATGTGTTTTCAACATATCCAGATCTTCGCCCACCTCCAACGGCCTCTTTTCCTCGGCCTTTCTGCGTCGCTGCTGGCGACGCCTGGCGCCACTGGCGCCCCCGAGGTCATGTTGCGAAGCTCTTTCGAGCTCTACGTGCGGAGGAGCGCAAATGGCGGATGTAGGGAGCTCGGCTGAAGCAGAAGCTGTGCCCAGTAGTTTTTGATCTTTCTCAAGGGATCTCAAGGGAAAAAAACCATGAGAAAACCTTGTAATCCCGAAACATGATCCTCAAAAGTAGAAAAAGGATTGGGAATAAGCGTGTAATTAACTTATATACCTCTGCGTGTGCTTTTGGGAGAGTGCAGTCTAGTTTTTTCTGGCACTGGCCCCCTTGATCGATCACCTAACAAGAACAGAAACGGCGCGTTTGGAAAGCGTGGGAAAGAAGAAATACCTTTCCAGCTTTTTCATTTTCTTTGAGCCCCGCAGTTTCGCCTCCCAATCGGCCATTCATGCGGCTCGCTTTGAATGTAAATTGCGGCGAAGTAAGTGGTTTCACAGCTCCCTTCCCCTAGGGTCAGGTCACAGCAAAATTGCGGGAGATTGTGTTTGTGGATCAAAACACCACACCCTTCGCAAAATGTGCAAAATGAAATGGAGATGTTTCACAAAGAACCGGCAAAACTTAAACGTATCTACCTACGTGATTCAGGTGTTTTTTGTGGTCGTTGGCTTGCGCTTTGGATTGCACACTGCCGTAGGATGAGGTGCTCCACATTCGGCATGCGCTCATCTTGGTCCAAGATGTAATCGGAGGTTCGCGTCCATGCTTCAAACGAGTGATGTGGCAGAAGGGAGTAGAAAATGTGATCATGTCTCAAACATATGTGGGACAATGTTGTACAGGTTGATACAAGTTCAAGGGGTCACTTCCTTGGGAACGTGCCACATTGCGTGCACATCATTCGTTGTCCATTTTGCCGGGCTTTGTGCTTTTCAAATGTTCTGGAGGCGGTCTTGCTTTGGTTAGGAACTTCCAAATCATGTAAAACACGTTCGCATCATAATCAAACGTGCTTGAAAGAGGCTGCCCTGACCATTGGCCGTTGAAATGCAGTAGTTACTACACTGAACTTATTGCAAACAAAGGGATTCAATCATGCAACAACAAGCAAGTTTTTGAGCATAGAGAGTAGCAGGCCGAATGGAAGGAATACATGAAAGTTCGGAAATGAATAAAATCAAATGATGCAGGGCATTGCAGGCGGAAACAATGTGACCTGGACACACCTGCGCAATTTCACAACTGTCATGTTTTGTTAAACTTTGACCAAACATTTAGGAGCTTTCCCTCTTGATTTTTCAAAAATTTTCATGGTTTCTTCTGGTGGGATCCTGGAATGTCAATACATCCTTGTAGACAATGTAGCTTCGCTGGTCAAAAGTATTCAAACAACATGCAGGTGCCAGGCTTCAGACATTCAACGCTCAGACCCTTGACAAAATGCAAACTTGGAAAATCGATGACTCTCAAGACTGGAAAAAGGCGTCCAAAAGTTTATATTCACCATTTCTGATGAAAATCAAAGGTCGTAGTTGCATAGCATGGAACGCTTCACACAATGGCGTTGGAATCATCTGCACTGACACTGAAAGTTGGCCGAATCTTTGCAGCCATTCTCAAGAGGTTCATGTTGTGGAGAGTGGCGCAGTTGTGTTGTATCCCAATATGATCCAATATGTAGGGTTTGGTATGGTTGTGTTTACATTCTTGATGATCAGGAAGTCCATACCAGAAGGTGCTTGAATCTTTCTTCAAGATTTGAGGTGAGTTCTTATGATTGCGAATCCCTTACGAACCTGTTAGCATATGAATATTGGCTATTGGTTCTCTTCAATGCCTTACGATGGCAACAAGTCTTAACAACCGTTGACATTAATTTCTCCCAGTTTGGACCGGGACATATGGAGCTTGATCGCCATGGACAAACATGCAGCTTTCCAAGAACACAGGCAGGGTGGCAGGGACGTGTTCCCAGTTCCTGGTGGTGAAGTATTTTGAACAGATTCTGATTCTGCCCTTTTCGAAGAGCAATTTTTTTGAGAACAATCAAAGTGAAACACGAGTCGTGGAGTCATTTTGGACATTTCGTTTAGAACTTTTGAGTTTGGCCAGTTCACACCCTGGCCAGGTATGCGAAGGCTATTGTAGGACGCTTGTTACATCCTGTGGCCAGTGCTGCCGCAGTTAGTCGTGGCAGAAAGGAGGATCAGTTTCGAGATACCTTCCATGAGGCCCTTGGGTGAGCTTTCGTTTCTGAATAGAAAGGGGCAGAACATGGACACCATTGGATGGTTATTCCATGAATCGTGTTTCACTTCAATTCACTTGTTCCCAGAGGTTTCAATCAGGCATGAACAGAGGACTGTCCACGTTTTTGATTTCTATTTCTTTTTAGCGGATGATTGTTCCTGGTGCGTGCAGGCATGTGCATCAGAGGAAACTTATCCGCATTCAAGTTCCCCTGTCAGAATGGGTTCCCAACAAAACTTTGGTTCAAAGTCCAGCAAAAGTTGATGACTTCACAATGCAATGTGAGTGAGAGGGGGAACATGCATGAAGGCATTACTATGGTATTCAAGGCTGCATTTCTTTGAGCTTTTCAGGGTGCTCATGGCACTTCTTTCTAGACATAGCATCTCGCTTGGGACCCAAGGAACTCTTGAGCCTCTTCGGTGCCCAATTGGGCGACTGGCTCTTGCTGCAACAACCTGGAGCTTGGGAGTCACCCTGCTGGGTGCGCCTGGTGGATCAGAAGGAGGTAGTAGCTCTCAGCCCTCCGGCATGGCAGAGAAAGGTGCGCAGGGAGCTGGGTCTTGGGAGCGGCGACTTAGTGATTTCTTCAGAAGAAGCCCTTGCAAACTGAATGTCCTTTCACATGCGCTTTTGCTATCAGCCTCGAATTGAGGACTCACAGATCTTTTTTCACTTTAATGAAATTTCACCTCCACAAGCGTTTCCGCTATTTGGCCATAATATGACAGGAGCTGCCACTGATTCATCTCCCGGCGGCCTTGTTGGAGTTGCTCGGTGCCACGGTTGGTCGTACTGAGATCTCTGTCGCTTGGCAAGAGGGCCTACAGCCACCACCAGGGCGTCGCTTGGTGCTGTCCTGCGTGCAAAACTCCCTAGCTTCTTCCACTGTCCATCAGGCAGGGGCAGGTCAAAATCATACAAGACTACTTGGAAGCAACATGAAATTGATTTCAAAGTCAGGGGTGACATCAATGTCCATAGTCTGATTCATGATTTCCAGTGAATCATATATATATATATATATATATATATGTATACATATTAGATAGCTCCATGGATAGGCGAACCCTGCCAGGAAGCAGCTTTGAAGAGTTTCTTCCATGTTCCTCGAGTCCTTCGACATGGTGAGCTCATCTCAGTGCCTCAGCATGGCCTTTCCGCTGAGCTGCGAGCAGTAGAAATTCCACAGAGTCCAGAGAACCGGTTGGTGCCAGACTTCGATGGCGAGGCGGAGGTTTATCAGGTTGCTCCTCACTTGGGCTTCCAAGAAAGCTCTGGCATGGACCCCTTGCATGGCTTTGCCTTCTGTCAATTTTTCAGCTTTAGGGTGGAATCGATTGAGGGCAACTCCAACTCAGACAGTCAGAGTTTCCAGATCAGTCAGGAGGCCGAAATCCTCTTGAAAGGTACTAGCCAAGCACGCAGCGTTCCATATGTCAGCAGTCACCTTTTTTGTGAAGCTCCACCACCTATTTTGCCCTCTCTTCGACCGACCATGGAACGTCTCTTAGGGATGCTGGCTCCAGCGGTTCGTGCTTGGGAACTGAGATCGGTGCCTGAATTTCCATCGATCTTGACCATTGGCCCGAGGGGATGTGGCAAACGGATTTTGTGGCGCAGCGTTTGCGAACGCCTGGGTTTGCATCTACTTGAGGTAAATTGCAGTCAGCTAGCTGATGGTGGTACAGAGGCAGCGGATGCTCATGGTAATTCAAATAGATAGATTCACATTCAAAAGCATGTACGCTATATGAGCTCGTTTCAATTGCTAGTGCCTCCTTTTACTCTTCTTGACCCATTTTAGGAAAGGTATGGGTATGGGACAGGTAACTGTAGAAGACCTTGGTTCAAAGTCCATGTCTTGCCATTTCTTTCCAGGCACGTGTGCAAGAGCTTTGCCATGAAGCTGTGAAGATCTCACCCTGTGTTTTGTGTTTTCGTCGCCTTCATGCCTTGGCCAAAGCTGGGCCTTCCACCTCCCCTGCTGCTACATTGCTGCAGCAGCGTCGGGTAGTGGAAGCCTTAACAAGTGCCTTACAAAAAGTGAGGTCTGCTCGTGTGCTGATTCTGGTGGCCGGATCCTGTGAGGATTTGGAAGATCTTGGTGGCCCTCTGCGACAAGCCTTTCGCCTAGAAATGGAGGTACCCCGCCCCACAGAGGCACAACGCCACTTTGCTATTGCGAGGTTGATGGGCACCACCCTCAAGGCTCCGGCTGTGCCTAATGGCCATGGTTCAACAGAGGAGCCATCATTGGGAATGGTGATGGCCAAGCTGACGGCTGGATTATCATATACCGACCTGCGTTCTGTTTGCACGGAAGTTCTCATGTCACATCCATCTGCGTCCTTGGAGTTACCTGCTTCTTCTGATGTATCACAAGTCATTGAGCAGGCAGTGAAGCGTTTACAAGGTGGGTCCAAGGTAGCAGTGACATTGGCCTCAAAGGTGCAATGGGCAGATGTGGGTGGGCTTCAGGATGCAAAGGATGAGATCATCAATTGCATCACTTTGCCTTTGTCCCAAGGCGACCTCTTCAGTGGCCAGAAGGTGCGAAGCGGTGTCCTCTTGTTTGGGCCACCTGGCACTGGGAAGACTCTGCTGGCCAAGGCAGTTGCTACAGAGTGCAAGGTCCATTTCCTGAGTGTGAAGGGGCCAGAACTACTGTCTATGTACATCGGAGAAAGTGAGAAGAACGTGAGGTCACCAGACTTGAATGAGCTGGGATGAAGCGGTTGAAGGGATGCATCATATCATGCTCCAAGATATTTTCTAGATTCTATATGTCAGGGAATTGTACAGATAGTGGCATCTCTCTTCTGGCTAACGAACCCGCTTGATGACAGCGGACGAAGATAGCATTCCAGAGTATTCTCTCCTTCAACCCCAAGGAGAAGGAAGATTGAGGCATCATCCTTTCACACGCTTTTCATGGGTCCCTCATATCACCTCCAAGGCAGTTAAAACTCAACAAAGTTGGATGATTTGCATGATTACAATGGCAGGTGATCGGCTATCTCAGTTATCTCCTTTCATTTTGCATCAAGAAAGATCTTCGCAGCACCTGATGACTATTCTTTCCCATTTTTCCCGCCCAAACCAAAACGTCAAGTTTTTGTTGAGGTCTCTCTTTCAGAATGCCCGAGATTTGGCGCCCTGCGTGTTATTCTTCGATGAGCTGGATTCATTGGCCCCTGCCCGTGGCCGTGGCTCTGATTCCGGTGGCGTCATGGATCGGGTGGTGTCGCAGCTGGTCACAGTGGCTTTGAGCGGAAAGGTTAGTCGAGGAGGTTTGTGAAGATATTTTTGCACGCACGTGTGATATATATATATATATATACATATATATATATATGTAAAACACACCCCATGTGGTGCAGTTGTACAGACTAGGCTGACTCGGCATGACCAATCGGGGAGCCGTGGAAGTGTTTTAGATTCCCAAGGAGCTGGATACCATGCCTGCCACTGTCTTCATGGTGGGTGCCACCAACCGCCCTGACTTGTTGGATCGGTCGCTGTTGAGACCTGGTCGTCTAGATCGGATGGTCTACTTAGGCAGGAAATGGGAAGACGAAGAGGAAGATGGAGAAAGACTTGATGTACAGAAATAACGGTATATATATATATATATGTATCATTTTTGAATACACATACAATATGCAGATAAACATTTGGATAAAAAGGTGGAAAAATGAAATCTTGACTGACTGCTGATTCTTTCGTGACCATTCTTGGTGATGTCAAAGATTCGGATGGCTCCAGATGTTTCACGATTGATCACATTGATCGTTTCGAATGAATTGGGGATCCTCTGATCGAAGGCCGAACAAGTCATGACCATGTCCCAGCACATCGTTGACCTCGGCCTTTGAGGTGTTGCCTCTGACAAGCTGCCGCTTCTGTCTGCCATTTCGCGAAAATTTGTGCTGGACACCAGCTCTGTTTCGAACGGAGGTGGGTAGAGATGAGGAATCTGGTGCACCACAAACAGTGAATTGTTGTTTTGGAATTCATGTGGAGCATTCAGAGCTTTAAAAATGTTGCAGGGGTTTAAGTTTAGTGCTTCTTTTCTGTGTGGCGATGTTGCCTTACTTTAGTTCTTCCATAGGATCCTGGACAGGTGGGCTGTTGGAGCAAGTGGCCAAGTCCTGTCCATCCAATCTCACGGGTGCCGACGTTTCGGTGCTGTGCGCTGATGCCTATTCTATTGCACAGAGAGAGCACATTGCTAAATTGCATGAACTGGCAGAAGGTCTTCGGGTACGAATCAGTGCCATGACTTGCAATTTTGATCTCACAACTGTCTAGTATTTCACCAGATATAGGCAGTAGATGTGGGGATGTGTTGTTTTTTGATATATTGACCAGACCACATGAAACCACAGATGCGGTAAAAGGACGCCACGTGCACAGTACCCAGAAATCTCCATTAGCAAAGACAAGAGGTGCATATGAATCATGTGAGATATAAATGAACGCAAGTCATAGCAGTGATTTTGCTGCCCTTTTTGTCCTTTTTACAGCCCTTTTAACCCCTTGGTCACCGTGCGTTGCAAGGTACCCTTCTTCTCTTCCTGGACTCCTGGGAGCTTCATCTTTCCACTGGGAGCCGCAGCTTTCAGAGCCTGTGGCCTGCAGATCAAAAGATGCCTGAAAGCCAGCTCTCCCTTTTGTACCTCGGCACAAGGAGTGCGTGTGGGAATGCACAGGGATGAAGATCCTTGAGGGTATACGGTAGATGATGCAGATCATGGTTCAGCGGGTAAGAGTTGAGAGATGTTTGAGGAGCTACGTTTGGTTGTTCTCAGTGTCCCACTCCTCTAGGTTCCCCTCACGTGATGAAGCGAGCGTCGGATTCTCAGCACGGGTACCAGGACTGCCTACCTCTTGCGTGAGATGGGCGCGCACAACCATTTGGTTCTGAAGCCAACATGGATGGAGACTGACCCCTGCATGAAGGATACTGTAAGTAGTTTGATTGATTAAAGTCTTTGTGTACATGCTCTTGGATGTTGCCCAAGGGGAAAGCCTCGAAGACGGCTGCTGCTTTGATGCTATATGGCAGCCCTCAGTGTGAGGTGAGCTTGGTATTGAGAGTATTGACTTATAGGAATATTAAAGTCCCTGAAATTTGAGCAATAGGCAGTGTCTCGTTCAGAGTGAAGGTTTCATGATGTATGAGCCTGCCAGTCTGCAAGCAACGTCTCTTTAGCTACGAAGATAAGTGAGTCAACTCCACAAGCCAACGGTGGAAACTAGCTGCGTGCTGTATATTTCGGAGGTTTGTGAAAGTGACAGCGTGAACATGAGAGGAATATCGAGAGAGTGTCGCATTGGTGCAGGCCTTGGTGCTTGCTCATCACAGTGGTTCTTCTGTGGATCGCAGTTTCATGTCTGCAGGCAGTTGGACACAGACATCTAGTTCCAGAGAACCAACCTGGAACCTGAAATTGGACTCCAAATTTCAGGTGTTAAACTTTTGCAGGGGGAAGACCTAGTTATTCAAAACAGGTTCAATGCTTGTATGTGGCCCAATTCCTGCTAGATGAGGCTTTCGCGATGTTCACGGTGCGGTTGCGCTAGTGTCCGGTCAGAGTGCTGCGGCGGACGTAGTGCAGAGCCACTTGGATTGGAGACCTTGTGCTTTGCTGATGGCATGTGGAGCCAGGAAGAATAGCAAGTAGATAGAAAGTGGAAACTATCTCCTGCCTAGAACCTCCAAGTTTCCATCAGGATGTACTTGAACTGAAGATCCCAACATTCTTGAGTATACGAAGCAGCCAGATCTAAGTAGAAAGTGACTTCTCTTTGATGTTTGTTTCATTTGTTTAATTGTGTTTGCTGGGCTGTCCCAGGATGGATGGCCACATGTGGAGAGACCAATGGGGGAGCGATGCTGAAGATGTTGCACCTTGACTTGCACAACACTTGTCTGCTCACTATACTCCACTGTTTGGCGCTCAGATGTTTGTCCCATCATTGAAGTCTCTAAGGCATGGCTTTAGCATGCTGCAAGCTTTGCAAGTTCGAGTGAGCCAGAGGCACTTTTCTTGTGTCACATGGTGCTGGGGGCAACTGCATCCAATGAAGATTCAGCTGATTGGATACGGGGTGACATGGCAGGCATTTTGAAGAGGCTCTATCCAACTTACAGCCCTCCGTGCCGATGGAGGTGTCTTGATTGAGCTCAGAAGAAGGGAAGGGCACTGGCTTGCCGACAGACACATGCAAAACGGATTTGGATGCTTCCATTTCTCCTTTTTTTCCTCCTCTTTAAGGCAATTCAAGACTTGGACTGCAAAATTGCCCCTGCTACAAGCAAACACAAACACCCCAGATGGTATGTAGTCAGCCGTGTCAATATTTTGATTCTGATGGCCTTCTTGCTTTCCATCTTAAAATGCTCGGAATCGAAACAACTGCAAGACAAATCTCTGGCACCGCTCTTGGAGGATTTGCAGCGCTATGAGAAGCTGCGGGAAGAATACCAAAACACAAAGGGCTGAGAAAATGTGGGAGCTAGCGGTGAGTGTCCAGAGGGTGGTGATGAAATCAGCCTGTCCAATGATCTTCAGTCTTTGGTTTCGAGTGCTTCGAACAATCAATTCCTTGACCCGTATGCGACCCTTTGGCTCTCCAGTAGTTGTTAGAGTGTAGGCATTGGCTATGCGTGTGTAGGGGCCGTTGGGGGGGCGGCCACGGGCACGCCCGTCCGACCCGTAGAGGGAAGAGGGTTTGTGAACATGAGCAAGCGCTGGCCCCAGACCTTCCCGCAATTGTGTGTTAAACGTTGGCTGATATATATAATATATACTGGTGTATATATATATATAAAATATATACACATGTATTGCGCATCATTAGTGATTCATGCGTCACCATCTTCGTTTCAACGCCCCTTCGTGTAGAGCACAGCTGTAAGGACAACTGCGCCCAAGCCCATTGCCCCAGCAGGGGGTCCGCTAGCTCAGAGACGTTTTTTTCGATAGCCCCCAGTTCGAACCGTTCGTATCGAATCTGCGAGGCTCCGCTTGGCGCCACTACCAATCCAAGGAGGTTCCGCTTGGCTCCGCTTATGCGGCAGGATGTGGGAGAGATTTGTTCACAATTTCGAAGTAAAAGGCATCTTCCCTTTACTTCTTCGCTGCTGAAAGCTGTGGGGTGGTTGGTTTTGGATCCATACGGGCGAACCAAACCTCTCCTACCAATTGGATTGTTTGCAAAAAAACTTGCGATTCATGTATGGATATCGTGTCAGCTGGTTCACTGGATTGTTGCCCATCAGTATCGAAGTGAGTTGATCACTATCCGTGTCCGATCACTATCCGTGTCCCCTTGACAGGTGCTGGGAGTTGAGGGATCTGCAGGGCTCATTGGCATCTTTTCGCGCAGGCGGAAGCTGAGCAGAGGTACAGCAGAAATCATTTCCACCCCCAAAAAGAGGGAGTTGTTTGTAAGTTTGAGAAGATAAGCAAGCTTTATAATAGTTTTGATATCTTGCTGCATTCACAATTCATGATATGTCACGATAGACTTTGTAATGTTTTGTGACATTTCAGGATATTTCATGATATTCGCAATGCTTCGACATGATGTTTCCCGATATTTTATGATATTCGTTATTTTATGTTTCATGATGTTTCCTTATGTTTCATGACATTCCGTGATATTTCATGATACTAATCAAGATTCCTGATGTTTCAACATTATTTCATCAAATTAGATTAGATGATGCTTACCGTATTTCTGTTGAGTTTGGTGATTCATGTGGGTAGGGGTGGCTCAAAAGCAACGCTTGGATCAACCGAGGAAGAGTTCCCAGGGGGGAGAAATCATCGACCCGGAGCTGCTAGACGTTTGACCCCCTGTGACAAGCGATGAAGACCTGAAAGTTGATTTCAAATTACAAACTTTGAGTGGTTCATTTTTTTACCGAAGATATTTTTTTGGGGATAGGAATTTCAGGAATGAAGAGTATGGCAGTCACTAGTGCCTGGAAACATTCAGAAGGTTTTGCACAAGTACAAAAACACCTTCAGGCTCATGAAAGAAGGATGACTGATAGGTATCTTCAGTAAAACCGAAAACTGCAACCCGCTCTGAGCCATGTTTTTTTCGAGGCCGAAGCAAAGGAAGCCAAAGCCCGGAAATATGCAGGTCCGGCTTCAGTCTCACAAACGGCCGAATGGTGGGGGGCCATGCCTCCAAGTTGATGCCAGGGCTCTCCTGGGATATTCCTGGAGTTCCTCCTCCAGACTTTTCCGTTGAATCAGATGAGTTGGGATCCTCGAAATGGTGTGGCAAAGATGGATGACCCAGAGATATTTGGGGGGGGGTTCGAGGACTCCCTTTAACATTCATGTTTTTTCCAACTTTTCACTATGTGAAGGTTATTTCACTATACTTTCCCAAACTTGTGGATGCTGAGAGTTGATGGTGATGGCTTCCTTTATCTCTCAAGAGGTCAACCATGTATCTAAGGTCAAATGCGCTTTGTCGCGCTCAGCTGTCCGTGTTCAGCAAGGGCATCAAGGACATCGCGACTCGAGATCCTGGGTGGAGAGTTTTCTTGGTCCCCAAAAATGGGCTTTCCCAGTGACATTTGACATCCTTTGACCTTCTTCTACGTAACGAGTGCCAAATCCACAAATCCAAGTGACTCTGTCATGTATTTGTGGGTGCTGGTTTCCTTGCAGCCGTTTCCATTTAAAAAAAAAAGTGTCGTCGTCATCATGGAAATGTTCCAGGCCTGGGGGGACAGGTGGACGACCAGCAAAGGAGTGATCGGTAACTCACTGCTGACCAAGGCCGTCATGGGCGGCGACTCTGACGACAGAAATTCTCAGTCCAGAGGCAGAGAGTGAAAACCAGCATGGTTGAGCCTTCTCAGAGAAATTTGTGCAATGAACACTTAGCAACCTTTTTATTTTGTTTGGGCATGTCACCGGACCCGATGTGTATTTCCAAACGCATGCATGCATCCAGCCATGTTGTTCCAACCTCATTTTGTGAGGCCCTTGCTGCAGCATTTGTTGTGGTTTGATTCTGCTCATGATCGCTCCCTATGTTTCCTGGCGTGAAGTGATGCATGGGTACGGCTGTTCGTGGTCTACGTTGGCGCTAAGGTGATTTGGCACAATGAAGGTGACTACGTGAAGATTCAGCAGGTGGAGCGATTGAGAGCTCTAGATCCGAATCTATAGGTGCATACAACAATACAGATCTTCTAATAGCATGACATGTCATCTATGTGTCCTTTGTACTAGTACATGTACACATAGAACATAATGATACATACATGTATACACTAAAAAATATATCAATGCTGTATTGTATACTTTTTGTACCGTATTTCCGTATGTACTTGTATCATCAAGGCATTTTAAGAATCTCATTGAAACGAAACTGGCGTTGAGTCAGAGGCCTTGGATTCAGCTGGAAGAGTTGCCAAGCAGCCCTGCACATTTGATTCGTCGGGAAGGCCGACCCAAACCGTTCCCAACCCACACTCAACGACCCCAACCCAAGTGGCTTGCAGCACTGCATGGTGATTCGTGGTTCCAGACCAAATGAGGAATGAGTGGCAAGAAGATATAAAGGAAATGTGTGCAAGCAAACGCAGTACTGGCAGATAGGCCTTAAACATCAAACTGGGTTCAACATTCTTCATGTCAGTGATATGAATATCCCATGCCAGGTTCGACAACACTTGGAGTGCTAGATACAATTGCAGGAGAGATTGCTACATTTGTACATGTCGAGCCACTAGCCCCCTTCACTCAGCACGAGTTGCAGGTGCAGTGACAATTGCAAATTGGATGGTCTGAAAGATGGAGATTTGGTAGCTTGGTGATCACAGGATAGGGATCAAAGCCTGCGTGCAGAACTGGGGGAGATGTATTTTTGGGGCCGATACTCTTCCACAGCTTCATGCGTAGTGCATTAGGGCTAGTGACAGTGACCTGGTGATTGGCCTCTTCATGCTCATTAGAATACTTGAATGAAGATGCGATAGCAGTGTTCCTACTACGTGGGTGGTCTGGTTGCAAGTGCGGCTGTTGAGGTATTTCTGTCGTGCGAGTTCAACAACATGCGGACCCTGGGTGATCTTGTGAAGGACCAGGGTAGACGCAACCTTAGCATGCATTCAGGTGGTGACATTGGCATCTTCTCAGGAACTTGCATGAACTGTCAGAACCAAAGCATTGCGTGAAAAATGAGGATGAGAACCATGTGGGGTTTGTCTCAAAAGTTATGGACCCCCAAATCATCTGCACATTCGATCATTAAACATTTTCATAGTCAACTTGTGATTTTAGGACCCCTATAATTCCCCAAACAGGTTTACCTGTGACGGGGTCTTATTCCATTTTGAAAAGAAAGGCCGGATGGCTCTGCTAGATGTGTTGGCCACGTGTGTGGGGCAAATGGCTGTTATTTCAGAAAAGGTTCTGTCTACTTGTTGGCATGTCTGACCCACATACCTCGACTCCGCAGAAAAGATCATTGACGTTGCCATTGGGGTGAAAGGCTTTCTCCTTATTGGGTCGGTTTTTCACGGATCTGGTTGCAGGACAAATCCTTCAACGTTGAGCTGCTTGCCCCTGCCTTGTCTGGCAAAGATAAAGCTGTTGGTTTCAAGTGGTGCCTTGCCATGAACATGTGAGCAGGAAATGACATCAAGTGCACCTTTGGAGAAACTTTGGTAGGCCAAATTGGTCAGAAGCTAGGTTTCCAGGGTCAAACTGGAACACGAAGAATCAACTCAGGAACGCCGATATGTATCAATGGATAGCGAAGAGTCATACGCAGGAGATTCATTTGGACACGCCAGACTGTCCAGCTGCAGCAGGTCTTGATGATGACAGCGTGCCTAGGTGAAAAGCTGAGGATCTAGCTGGGAGACAGCATGCCAAAAGTGAGCCTGTTTTCCTAGCATGCTTCCACAAAATGTGAAGGGGCGGTTATCATATCATATCATGCTTACAGACTTTGCTCCCTGGTAGGTTTAGGACCAGGATGGTTCATGATGGTTCAGGGTAATACAACTAGGTGATGACTGTTGCTGCGGTTCGAGTGAACTAATTTAGTGGAGGATTCAGCATGATGCTTGGCCTCGACCGCTCCCACCGGTTCCATTTGAGGACCCTGGTGCTACGAGAAGAAAGAGATGTGCTGCAAACCAGGAACGGTTGGCTACAAAAGGTTGCTATGGAGGCATTATGAAATTATGCAGGTCTGTGCTCTTGCACTTGCTGAGATAGCTTTGATGTGTAAAAAATCGGTCAAACGAAAAGTAGGCTCCTGGCTCCTCGTGTTCGTTTGAACGTTTTTCAACTGGCATCCAGCCGTAGATGAAATTCTAGATGGTGAGGACTTGACGCATTGGCACCACCACGGCTTTGTGGAGCTGCAAATTTGTAGGATGAAAATCCACCTGTTTCCAAAGCCAGGGATGAGAAGTATTCCTACATGCTTCCCGAGCTATTCAGTGGACCGAGGTTCCAAAATCAGTACTATGGTCCAGACAAAGTGTGTCAGCCCTACAAAGGAGCTCCCTCGCAGGGTTCCCAGGATTTCCCCGTTGGTTCAAAATGCGGTTGTTACATTTTGATGATGGTGCCGCTAAGATTCGCATAGATCTTTGCAGCAACTGCTGCTGCTGCTGCTGATGATGAAGAAGATGATGACAGGGAAGGTCACAGGGATGATAACAAACATCATGACGATGACGATGACGATGACGATGACGATGACGATGACGATGACGATGATGATGATGATGATGATGATGATGATGATGATGATGATGGTGATGATGATGATGATGATGATGATGATGATGATGATGATGATGGAGTGGGTGTGGTGATGATGATGATGATGATGATGATGATGATGATGATGATGATGATGATGATGATGATGATGATGTGATGG